>VCCN01004182.1:7711618-7730979 GCA_006491835.1 Architeuthis dux | reverse complement strand
TATTCACATTTACGATTTAGGCTGCTCGTTTAGCAGTCGCTTGCACTGGCTCCGGGCTCTCACTAATAAATGTCATATATATATATCTATATATATCATCTTATATGCTCTTATGTCCCAAATCCTTATCTCTGAAAACCTTTATAAATATAAACCAATATGCTTCTATGGATGGTTAGTCACTAACAAGAAGAACTGTATTTAAGACTCCAGTTACTTGTTTTTCTTTTTTGACCTGCCTGTAGGTTTGCAAGTAGACTTTGAAATCTCATATCTCACATACTGTTTATTATACTGATGGCTTGTGATAAGTTCATCTTGCCAATAAACATTTTCCTTATCTACACTCAACAAGGCTTTAATTTCTCTGTGAAGATACTTTTTATTGCTTTACTAGTTAACACATGCCTTCAAAAAATGACGGCAATATCTTACTATAATTAGGTTTCCCAAACCTTGCTGTTTACACAGCGAAAAGTGGCCAAATAGTGAAATTTCCTTCCAATTTAAACCTGCAACATCTCACTCATTTATGAAGCTATTTTGATAAAATTAGCATGTAAATAAAATGTAATCTTTCCTCTTTATAAAGATACAATTCTTTTTCTTGTTTATAGTATAATTTGAGATTGTGTGTAAGTGTGTATGCACCAAGATGACAACTGACAACTGGCCATTGTACAAAGTTGATAATCGCCAGATATGTTGCTCAGCAGACCAGTCATTGCAGTGTCAAGTTTGAAGTTGTTTGGATTAACCAAAAATTAATAAAAAATAGATCTTTTATCTTAAATTATCTAAGATTATAGATATAAGGATGACATAATAATTTTTGTTTTGATTGTTGCTATTAATGATGTCATAAACATAGAACAGCCTCTTATAATTTTATGAAGTAACCAAAATACTTTGATGCCATAGTTTTGTACGACGGGCAGCAAATTATTTTACATGACAATTATGACAGGCTGCTCCACACACCATAAGGTCCAGCCCCTTCCAAACCTGCATCTTTTGAATGGGCATGCCCTAGTTTAAATAATTTTGCAATTGCATTGTACTTGAAAAATACCAAAAACATGTTGCTCTGCATTTTCTTGTTTATGACCAGAATGAACCAGGATTTTTTACCCATTTGCAAAAATAAATAAATAAGGGAGACTACTCTATAATTAGCATATAATAGTTATCTTCCTTAACAAATGTTACAGACAAAAAATATAGTTCATCATATGGCGTATATAAGTAGATGTAGCATCACCCAAACTATTACAGTTAATTATTCCATATATTTATTCAGACTGGTCACCTGTGATAGAATCTGTACCACCTGTATGTCATCGACAATAGGTATATGTCTAACTATTATATCTTCAGCCTGATGTTATATCCACGTCATCAGCTGTTATGTTTCGAGAGTTGTTATACTTTATGGTACTAATTAATTCCTTGTATCCAAATTATTTTATACTTTCAGATGTTTTCCGAATATGTCGTATCTGTCTGATACTAAGATTATTTAGTGATACATTGAGCTGTTAAGTTTGTCACTCATTCTTGATACCAATTTAGTCTCTGTGTTACAGTTGTCAAAAGCTGACTTAACAAATCTCAACTATCTTGTATATGGGTTACTCTTGTTCAGTGTTACTCAGTCCCAGGTCAGATTCCTCCCCTTTTGATCACAGGTTTCCCCCCCCCCCCATTTTGAATTGTCATCTAGTAATTTTTTTCACTGTTATACTTTCCATTATATATTCCTCCCCAATTCCCCCCTAAAATGTCTCCCCTTAGGAAATGCTTCCCCTGGGAGCCAAGTGCCTCCCATTTGAGAACCACTAGTCTAGCTCTACCATTTTTATACACATTAGGATGTGTGATAGTAAAGGTGGTAGGAGGATGATGTCAGCAGTGGTAATCAGTAACCCAACAATGCTGCAACCAATAATCTTGCAACTGCTTTGAAAAGAATTCCTTATCTTGTTTATTTTTATTTCAATTTTTAACTTTCGTTACAACTCCAAAGAGAACAACAGTTCATAGATCCAAGCAACAAAGGTCCCTCCTACACTTAAAATTGTAAAAAATGAAATATTTTTGTCTTGACTTATTTTTCACTAGATGAAGCATTGTCAACCATTATTAATTTGAGACTAGTATTTCTTTCATCTTAATCTAGTTGCTTTTTATCCCAACTCTCAGACGCTCAGTCTATGGCAGTGAGTAAACAGAGCAGATTGGAAATAACTTACATCCCTTTACCATGGGAAATCTACCTATATAAAGTAATTGCTCTACTCTACTGATTGAGCTACCAGCGCTTTTACAGTTGGCAGAAGATTAAATCTAATCCTTAAACTTATCCTTCATTTCTACCCTATCGCTCGGCGCCATATTTGTTATTGTTTTTACACACACTAGTATTAGTAGTAGTAATATTATTAATCACTGCTACCCACAACAGACCGGTTTAATCACTGTTGCTGGGTTTAGGTTATTCATGTGTTCTGACTTTTATATGTATCTATCTATGTATCTGGACTTTGTCCAGCTCTAACGGTTCATAGTAGAAACTTGAAATTTTGCACACACACTTCCCTCAATGAGTAGGAAAAATGTTTATTTTTGTTTTTTGAAAATTCCCCTCCTAAAAAGGTTTTTAGTGGGGGGGGGGGGGGGGTTCAATTTACAATGGAAGTTCATGCCAAATTGGTCTCTTGATTTGTGTCCAGCAGCATTCTCACTTGTTCTTTTTGAAAACTTGGACTTTTTAGTGATCTCAGTCCCAAAAAGTAACTTATAATATAATAATCACCCCTTTCCCCAATTTTTTCATTGATCACCCCCCAACACAGCATGCTGCCAAAAGACATTGGTCATATGACAGTTTCTATTGGGTGACTAACCAGACCTGGGTTCTTTTTAAAAATCTTAAATTTATAAGTCAAACCATGCTGGTAGTATTTTCAACAAGGTAACTGTACCACCACTGCTTAATTTACAAGATAAAAAGCAGCATATATGGGTAGCAGTGATTTATAATTTCCCTTGGAATACAAGTCTTGATTCATTTTTTATTAGCATTGTCAACTATTAACTCTGTTTATCCTTCTTGGGTGAATCTATCAAAATTGTTATACTATCAATGATCTTTTCCTAATGTTATTTTGTTTTTGTATTTTGTGTGTTACCTTCTCATTTTTATTTTTTATTTTTATGTTTCTTCCAATATTATTCTTTACCATATTTTTGTGTTTTGTTTTGTTTTTAGTTAACATCTTATTTAACTTTCTAGCTTGTTAAATAGAGGTGCCATTTTCAATCATATTCTGGAAATGAAATGAATAGAACACAGAAAATTAACAAAATTAAACATATTAAGAAACATTAAGAAAACTATGATGCTTAAAGAAATAAAAAAAATTGCATTAGCTGTAACAAACAAAACTTGTTGAATGCGGAACATCGATAACTAATGCTAGAAAAATGCAAGGAAAGTGACAAAAATTCAATATTTCTTCAGTAAACACATTTTAACTCTGGGTGTGTTTGGTGAGTATAGATGTTTTTAGCTCATGACACGTTCTTTGAATAATGCTCATTTGATTATCTCCCTTGCTTTCATTGGGACAGGTGCTGATGGCCAAGCAGTTAACAGCCCAGACTGTTTGCGTTTGCTTTGCACTAATGCCCTTGGAAATACATATCTTCTCCTCTCAGCTATGGGTAAACAGCAAGGCAGACTGGGCTCTTCAGCCTTGGTTGGCAACCAGTCTAGGAGATGGGCTACTCTGAATTCAAACCGGGAAAGTCCAACTGCTTGTCCAGCATTGTGAGAGGCTAGCAACACAGTAGGGAAAGTGTTCCCAAAATGTACAGTTAACAGGGCTCTGAAGTTTTGTTGCTAGTGGATTATAATAAACTGTTCTAGGAGAATAAAAGAATGGACGGATGATGGAATTAGCGCAACCGCTGGCTCCACCTCCACAGGACAACCTTGAGTACAAGGGGAAGATTGAAAAAAAAATGTCCCTCCCTTGACGGTTACACTGGGCGGCATCTTGTCCACGTGTGGGGATGATAGAATTGATTAAAACAAGACTGCAATTCAAAAACCTCTTCCAGTATGAATCATTGTAAATATACAGTGATATATACGGTCTTGATTAATGCGGTTTTGGTTAGTGCGCAAAAATGTATTGTGATCCTCCCTTGATATTTACAGAATTAAATTTGATTAAAAAAAGTTTGAATAATGGCGTCGCAAATAACCAGCTTGGCCAAAAAGGTTGTTGACCTTCCCTACTCCATTTCAGTTTATCAGCACTGCACACAGACGCCTGTACATGTTTCCGGTTTATCTTTACATACAGCTTAATTACGACATGCTTTTCAAATTCAAAACATTTTCAATTTTTTTTCAAATTTCAAAAGCATTACTCCTGCCATAACTGTCATGTAATAATATACATTAGTCTAAATTGTTTTTTTCCCCAGGATTCATTATAATTATTTCCATTGATTCTTAACTTTGAATAATGCGGTGTACATTGAGGTTTTAACTACACATAACAAAGGATTCCTGTAATGACTTTTTTCCTTCCTCTTTCAGAGAAAAAGACTTCAAGAATCCGATCAGAGTGAAAGTGAAGATGACAGTTACGTGCCCTATGTGTCCCTCAGTCAGAGGAAAAAACAAGAGGTAACATCTTTTTTATTAAACATCCCGATATAATTCTTCATTTCCCATTGTATTTAATAAAAGAGTTGATTACATGAGCCAGGTTTTGTGTCTGATAGAAATTCACTGAAAACTACAATAATCCTTCTCCTGTGTATATGAGAGAATTCTTTCTAGTCAACAGTCAAAATCTGTTTGTGCTAATTCTAATGTTACTACTAGAAACCGTCAACCAAAACTGTTAACATAGGTTTCTTCAGTTTTTAAGCCAGTCTGGCTGGCTGATTGGCTATATATATATATCGCTAGAAGGCTGAAAATCTGAACATTTACGTATGTCTACAAAAAACTTCTTTTTTTAAAAAAATTCCCTCCAAAATAGGTTTTTATTGGGAGGTTCAATTTACAATGTAAGTGTATGCTAAATTAGTCCCTTAGTGTGTGTCCAGCAGCATTCATGCTGGTTTTAGGAAAATTCAAACTTTTTTAGTGATCACAGCCCTACAAAAGGCAAGAGAAGTAAATAACTTATTCATTGATCACCCCTTTTTTCCAATTTTTTAATCACCCCCAACATGGCATGCTACCAAAATACATTGGTCATATGACGGTTTCTATTGAATGACTAACCAGACCTATTTACCGAAAAGTTGAATTGTCTGTAAACTAAAACAAGAGTGCATCTTTTTGGAAATCCCTCTACCATTGACTCAATCCTTCGGTTGCTAAATGTAGTGTGGCTGTGTCCTAATATAGATATTTATTTGTTACTGGCCAGATACATCACTTCATTCTTTCACTGAGTTACTGTGTATACCTGTATATAAGACGGACATTTAATTTTTAAAAGAAAAGCTATGCAAATATTACACTGCAATGAATCTGCTGGTATTATAACTAGGGGATCGTCTACTGGAGCTCGATATGAACTTATGGGGCTTGGTTTGATTGATTGATTGATTTTTTTTGCGGCATACCAACCCTTGATGGGTCATTTAATGCTGAAATCGATTTAAAATTTCAAAAAATAGTCTTATTTTTTTTTTTTAATTAGAGTCTTGTGACTTTGGTGAAAGGTTACTTTCCCTTAACTAGAGTCTTGTGACTTTGGTGAAAAAACAGGTGGCCCATGTTTGGATGCAGTCGGCATATTCTAAGCCCTTATGGGGCTTGGATGAGTTGCAGTGAGCAGTAGAGCTCCAAATAACCTTGTAACCTCTTATAGTCCAGCATATAGAGTAATCATTCTAATGATGTATGGACTTTTCTTTCCTCTCATAGAAGAGCACCTTTTTTGCTTGGTTCCTTCACTGAGTTAGTAACCATGTCTGAAGTTGTGAAGAGCAAATAAATAAAAAAGACTGTAATTAATTACTGCTACCCACAACACTGGTTTATTGTTGGGTTTAGGTTATTCATGTGTTCTGACTTTTATACATATCTATCTATGTATGTATGTATGTATCTATGTATCCGGACTTCTCCCAGCCCTAACTGTTCATAGTAGAAACTTAAGATGTTGCACACTCACTCCCCTCAACGAGTAGGGAAACTGTTTTTTTTTTTTTGTTTGTTTTTTTAAATTACTTCCTAAATAGGTTTTTAGAAGGGGGTGCAATATGCAATGTAAGTTTATGCTAAACTGGTCACTAATTTGTCAAAAAGATTTTTATGAAAATTCAGACCAACAAAAGACGAGGGAAGTAAATTATTCATTGATCTCCCCTTTTTCCAACTTTTTAATTGATCACCCCCAACAAAGCATATATGGTTGGCAGTGATTCATAATTTCCCTTGGAATGCTAGTTTCATCTATCATTTAAAAATTGGAAAGAGATTAACTAGAATATGGCCATGGAACATCCCTTTCAAATCCATATTATCATAATATTGCAATTCAGGCCATGCAATCCAATTGAATTTGTGCGAACATTATCAATTCCTTTGTTACTAGTGTTCCTGTGCCATCAAAAAGGAAGGGATATCTGAAATATATATGGATACACATTGCATATTATATAAGTGAATAATAGAAAAAATTCTGCAAGGGACACAACTCTTCTATATTATCATTAAGTAGTTTACGTCCCTTTAGTAACAATGTTTATTAAATTGATTTAGGGTGATTTAGGGTAAATATACACATACGCGTTGCATATTATTACAGTAGATTTTTTTCTATTTTTTAGATGCAGGTATTACATAAACGATTGGGTGTTGTTGTCCCAAAGACCTCCAAAGCTGGTTCAAGTCTCACCGCATCAAGCATCAGCACCAGTACAGCCAATGGCAGCAGCTCAAGTAATGTCACAAAATTATTATTGCAACAGGATGAAGAGCAGGATGATGACCTGAGTCCTTGGATAAAAGAAACCGAGGAAGAGGAAGAGGAATTGGAAATTTACTCTGGACCCAAGTCCAATGTCAGCTTGCTTGACCAACATAGTGAACTTAAGAAAAAGGCTGAAGGTAGGTGTTGCATTAGACATTGCTTATTCTATACCAGTTTTAGCTGTGTTTAGTTCAAATGCGTTTGGTTCATAACTGTATTTAGCATGTTAAGAAAAGAGACGGAACAAGAGACACGTGTTGACAGGGCTATTGACTGTGAAGAACCGATGAGCCTTCCTAACTCCCACTTCCGGGCTGCCATTTTCGTGACCAGAAACTAGGGCTTGTAAAACGGGGGCGTGTTTATTCATATTAAAAATGTACACATATAAACATAGATACATACATATATAGAGATTAATACATAAGCATTACAATTACCAGGACCAGATTAAAACGACTTGATGCCCTAAGCACAGCCCTCAAATGGTGCCCTCCAAAAAGAAAAAAGAATCCTGGAGAAATGAAGGTCATATTCATTCAAAACACATCAAGATAAATCAGAAAAATACATTTTCCCACAAAAATACACTACTTCACTAAACCAAATCTTTTTCCTACAATAGTATTTATGAGGTCGGTTGAATCATTTGGACATCAGAATTAACTCTATTGCATAAGAGAAACAATAAACATTTTAATTTAATCTAAAACAATTTGAGTTTACAATTTTTAATAATTTAACACAGGAAACTGCAAGTGTTGTATAGCGGCTGAATGTCCTGGACTTGGATAGAAAGGAAACTCGAAGACTTGCTTGTAAAAATATCTGGACATATTTTTATTACACAACATACATCTTTGTTGGCCGGAGAGTGAAGAGTGGGAGAGAGATGATAAGGAGAACCACCAGTCTGTCCCCAACAGGGACAGCGGTCTTGTGCCTTTCGGATCCGCTGATGTCTGTGTCTTCTTTGAGTGTCGAGATTTCTGTCCGCTCTCTAGTTTTCTATTCGGATCTGCTTTATAGGTTTCTCCAATGCCTACGTGGTGTCAATCACCAGTTCCCACATCCTGCCGTTAGGCCCACGTTGAAACACCTGCAACTTCAGATCGTTTGTTCTGGACTTTTTTCATCTCTGTGAATACCTGCACACAAGCTGTGTCATATGTCCTAACTCCTTCAGTGCGTGTGGTTTTGCACTCTAAGTGAGCTCCTGCATACAACGTGTGTTGTGACTTTGTGACGGCAAGTGACCTTAAAACCTCTACAGTTTTATATATATGGATTCTTATCAAGAATGTTTAAGGTAGCTGGCTTGGGTGCCTCAGCATGGAGTAATGGCTAGTAAGCAAGTTGTGTAGACCATTAATGCTGAAGTGAGTTTGATCATCACTGGATGCCCTACAATTGTGGCCTTGAGCCATACAAAGCTAAGCTTAGTAATTATCACCCATTTGACCTGCCTCATGACTGGATATTTATGGATACACATTGTGTTTTATATACAGTATAGCCCATAAATAAGTACACCCCTACCACTATGTTATACAAAGTTAATTTTCTTCTAAACCAAATATAGCAGGATTTTATTTCTAGTGGAACATTACAAAATAAAAACAGATATTATCAGGTATTATTTATGACCAAACTCTACAGCATTGAAATTCTGTTGCCAAAAATATGAACATATTGCTGTCCAAAGAGTACAAACAATACTACGAAAAATATTTTTGGCAACAGAGTTTCAATGCTGTAGAGTTTGGTCATAAATAATACCTGATAATATCTGTTTTGATTGTGTAATGTTCCACTAGAAATAATAAATTCCTGTTATGCTTGGTTTAAAAGACAATTAACTTTCTATTAAAAAGGGGTAGGGGTGTACATATTTATGGGCGATACTGTATGTGGATTTTTGCAATCTTTTTTTTCTTGAATTCATAATTTGTTTTCCAAATTATCATTGAATAATAAGGTAGAGATGCAAACCTTCATCTTTATTCAACCAGATTCTGTAAGCCAGTTCTATGGGCGTTGGCTTCAAATGGAACTAGCATTCCTAGGGAAATTATGAATCACTCCTACCTATATATGCTTCTTTTTACCTTGTAAATTAAATAGTAGGGGTGGCCAGTGATCACTAAAAAGTCCAAATTTTCAAAATATGTGAGTATGCTGCTGGACACAAACTAAGGGATCACTTTGGCATGAACTTACAGTGTAAATTGAACTCTCCACTAAAAACCTATTTTTCAAAAAACAAAATAAATAAATGAATAACCTAAACCCAGCAACAGTGTTTAAACCGGTCTGTTGTGGGTAGCAGTGATTAATTATAAGTTGGTTTTAAAGGTACCAAATAATTTATATTAGCAGTGCTGAATATTGCAAAGGCTAATATCTGACTTGAATTCAGTGTTCATCAATCACAGGGATTCCCAACCTGGGGTACAATAGCACTTTTCAAGGGATACATAGGGGTCGGAGACTATAACCATGGTGTACACTGCTGTGTGGTGTAATAACCTCTGTGAAGAGGAAATATTCAGTCTGATACCCTGCCTCTGTTTAATAATGAACCCCTGAACTAAACTCCTTAAACCACTAACAAGCCTTGTATTTTAATGTATTCTTCAACATGCACAACACAATAAAACAGTTTTTATAACTGGATCTCTACTAAGCATACCTTTATATATATAGACAAGGACTTGTTCCTTATACTATATAAGACTTATGTCCGTCCACACCTAGATTACTGTGCACAGGCCTGGTCACCATACTTGGCGAGAGATAAAAATCTTTTAGAAAAAGTCCAGAGACGAGCAACTAAGTTAATACCGGAATTAAAAAGTATGAGTTATGAGGATAGGCTAAAAGTGTTAGGGTTAACATTGATAGAAAATAGGAGAGATCAGGGAGACTTAATAGAAATGTTTAAGATTATGCATGGTTTAGAAGTAGTAAACCCTGATGTATTTTTTACAAGAAAGGGGTCCAAGGGACTGAGAGGCCACACATATATGGTAGAAGTACATTGAATATCAGAAAATTCTTTTTTAGCAATAGAGTGGTAGGACTTTGGAACAGATTACTGGAATATGTAGTGCTATCATCAGATGTAAATGATTTTAAGAAGAATTAGGATGTTTATTACACCACCACAAAGATTTAAGGCCCTAGATATTGTGTAAATATGATTATGATGTGTGCTTGTATATACAAATTATATACTTTTTTTTCACACTAAAATAAAATGTTCTAAATAATTCTTCTCATGCCAACATACTTTTGGTTAAATAAAAAAAAAAATTAAAAAACTGGCTAAAGTAATATTTATGCATCTCAAGATTATTACAAGACAAATTCAAATATCACTGCTATCAGCATTAATAGGTTTTTGATGTTTGTATATTTAATGTAACATTTTTACAGAAAATTTATCTAATTTTTTTCCAGCTCGCAAAGAGACAGCTCGTGAAAAAATGTTGAAAGAAGAAGAAAAGATTCTGGAAAGTGTTGCAGAAAAAAAAGGTGAGTTTTTTTTTTTCCACACAAAGCCTTTGACCCTTTCGGGGATATTCTTTTACTCTTTTTGTACCCAGGGCAAGATTTTATTGAAAAATGTCTCTTGCTTTCTCTTTAATGTTCCTATAAACTATTGTAAAGACGCAAGCACGATCTATCCAACCCAGATTGTAAATGGCCGCCTGCTTATGTGGGCATGTGTGACTCGATAAGGCCCATAACTCTCGCAATCTTTTTCCAGAATCTTACATATGTATAATGCTTTGGCTAGCGACTCCTCTTTCACCTGTGAATTCTCCAAAATCAATCCAAATCTTATCAGCTGCTATAAGGCAATCATTGCTTTCATCTACAAATTGTCTTAATTCACTATTCTATTCACTGCCAGAATAAGAAGATCCAAGACAAAGAAATCTTTTGTAAGATATCTCATCAGCCACTTCCAAGTGGTCAACATACATTTTTTCAATAAGTAAATTTCTTTTTTCTTTCTTTATTTTTATACTTGTATTCACAAAGTATATTTCCAGAAATTATATTAACTAATGTTTGTATTTTAGTCATTGAAAAAAATGACCCTTTAAAAAGTTTAAATCTGTTTCTTAAAATTAATTTAAAATTACTGTGTAAATTCAGAGATTTTAGGCTAATCTACCCAAAGATTATGATCATCATCATCATTTAGATTTTTTTAGCTAACCTCAGATTGAAAAATGACCTACTTTTACATTTGGCTGGTTGTTTTCATGATGCAAAGCAAAGTTCTGTTTTTAGAATCATTGTTGATTGGACCCAGTCAAGGTTGATTAGGGGTGGTAACAGCTTTCAGCTGCTCCTGCCTGGCTATGTAAAGTAGTTATGGGAGAGCGGTTTGCCTAATTGCTCACTTTCTCACTCTCAACCATCATGGCATGCCAGTGACAAGATATTTTGCCAAGATATCCGGTGATGGGACAGAGAGCAGGAAGAAGTGGATTCATGCCTTTCCCAAGGCTGAAGTTAACATAATTTCAGCCGGAATTCAATACTTAATTTGTCGATTCCATTTTCTGTGCTGAAATACATTATGCTACTTGTGCACCTCATTGTACTTCAATGTAAAATATACAGAAAGTGGACATTTTTCATCCTTAAGGGTTCCCAATTTGAAACAAGAAAAGCCTAACTTAGGGAGATATGTAACGAATTGGGTTAAATTAATTAGGTCTATTCTATCTACTCCATTGATTACCTTTAAACTTAACCCTACGTCGTTAACAATTAATATTAAACTAATTACTTAGTATGGATAGAAAGTTTATGATATAAACACTAGTAAGAGCTATGGCTGTAGTAGCAGTAGTAGCATTGCTGTGTTCACATAAGCTAAGCGCATTGTCGCTAGCTGCTGCTAGTTATACTGACTTGTTCCTCCTTTATTTCTCTTCTAGTTATCGGCAAATATATTTGCATACATGTGAATGCATAAAAGAGTAAATAAAGTGCCATGCGATATTTGAATGGAAAAGATACACATGTAACATTGCATGCAGAATGTAAATGTAATATAACAAGAATTTATTTATTAGAGATTTGCATACTAGATCAATACAATAAGTTCTCATCAATGGAGAAGAAGAAATATGCTTTTATAGTTCAGTATTCTACGTAGTTATGATTAAAGTTATTAATCTTCATAGTAGATGTAAAGTTGATAAAAGTGCATATTGGTTTTATATGAGATTGTGTATGTTCATAAGTGTATGCACAAAGAACTTATGTGTTAGTTTGTAAATATGTATGTAGGCATATGTTTACGTACATAATTTGAAATGGAAGGGAGACTGCGTATTGTACGTGGACAGTGGAAAAATCATCTTGTATCTACCTACAGGTAGACTAGAGAGGAAACTGCCAAAGATTGTATTTTGTGAGGGTCTTTTATAGAAAAGGTTGTATGGAAGGGGTGTGAATTGAAGGAATCTTAGCTTCTTCATCTTGCATTTGTCACACCTTTAAATCTTAATTGGAGGCGAAAAGAGGTGGTCTTTCGCTCGGCTTTGAGTTGCCCGTAAGTATCATATTACACAATTTCGGAGCGAATGTACGTAGTTATCTGAATGTACCTGTGTGTGTGTGTGTGTGTGTGTGTAGATAAAGGTTTAAAAATCCTGAACTTGGTGTTCAGCAAAAATAAGTTTTAATGTTTTTACTTAAGGACTGGAGATTATCTTATTTTGGGTTCACTATGAAAGTGATATGTACCGTTACAGAAATCTGTATGGATTGTTAATATTCTTGAAAAAATTAGAGCTATTATAAATGTTTCTATTATAAATGTTAATAGACACATGAATTAATTCTGATTTATTTTTTATTAGATGAAGCATTATCGACCATTATTAATTTTTGACCAGTATTTTCTTTCATCTTAAAATGTTTAGTTGCATTTTGTATTGCAACTTACTGAGACCATCATTCTTTATTTCTGATCTGTGCTGTTTACTCACTTCTGTAGACTGACAGGCTGAGTAAGTTGCGATAAAAAGCAACTGAAAAATATTTAAGATGAAAGAAAATACTAGTCAAAAATTAATAATGGTTGACAGAAATTAATGCTTAATGAAAGCTTATGAATTTAAATCTGCTAATGCATTATTAATGTGGAATTTTTAAAAATATACTCAGGATAAAAATGAGATTGCTGTGAAATAATTATATATTTATTGAGAACTGTTTTTGTTATTTTGACCTATATTCAAATTCATTCTTCTCCCTTTTTAGCTTTGATGGGTGTGGCAGAATTGGCCAGAGGCATTCAATATGAAGATCCTATAAAAACTGGGTAAGAGCAATGAGGCAAACTTTCTCATGCATCCATCATGCAACTCTAGAGCTTGTGTATGTTTGTTGAAGCTTATGTAATGCTCTACATATGGTATCTTTTGATGATCCTAGCTCTTCTGAAAGTGTCAGTGGTTGGGTTCTCCTCTACCTTGTGTTTGAAACCATCATAATCGACAACTGATGGTTGTTTATGGGTTTTAATTCAAGGGACAAGTCACCACCCTTAAAATACGTTGAAAAAAAAAAACAATTACAAATTGCGTATACATTATTACATAACACCTGTGTCTAATACGATCATGAGAGTAGAGAGGCAGGCGATATGTATGTTTCAGGCTGCTGCCTTTCAATGAGAGTGCTGTTAGCTCAGTGGTTAAGAGCAGGTCTGCATAATGGCTGCTTCCAGGGTGGCCTCGGGTTTGATCCCTGCACAGCGCTCATTACTTCATTCATTTATACGATCTAGACCTGAAAACAATGATCGATATATTGAAGATTAAATAAAATCATGTTTCAGTGACAGCTGACTAAGTGCCATAAACAGTGTATTCGTAAGATGGGGATATCTCTCATGATGACAATATGGCAAAATAACAGACTTATATTCAAGAATATAGAGTATAATAATAATAATTAATAAATGCATTTATAGAAAGTGCCCTTTCTCAGGTACCTCAATACTTAAGTCCGCACCGGACAAAAGTGCTTGAAAACATGTGCAATCAATTGCAGTAAAAATATAAGGCTTATTAAAGAAGAGTAAGAAGAAAATGCAACCTTTTACAAAACACAGGGCAGGAGCCACAGTTACGAAGTGTATTTATTTACTGAGTTCATATAATTATGAAAGTCTCAAAACAAGAAAGTTTTTATTTTTGATTTAAAGCTTGCTAATGTATTTATGTTCCAGATATCATAGGGTAATTGATTCCAAAGTCTGGGTGCTATAAAGCTGAAACTCCTGCACCCATGAGTCATATTCATAAAGGCGAGTTCTAAAATCAAGCCATCTCAATATCGGATGTTAATAAGAGCACAGAGTTCATAAGGGAACATATCATGCAGATATTTGAATACTGTAATTAAAATTTTGAACACGACTCTTACTTCTATCCTAAGCCAATGAAGGCTGATAATGCTGGTCCTAATTGACTCGCATTTCCCACGTTTCAAAACTAACCGAACAGTAACATTTTGAATTTTTTGTAGTTTGTTAATTTGTGATTTATTCCAGCCAAAGAAAGGTGAATTACAGTAGTCTAATCTACTGGTAATAGAGTGAACCAGCTGCTCACTTTCATTGTTGGAAAGTAAGTTTCTAATACTATGGACATCTCTAATTAACAGTTTAACAGTTTTTATAACAATGGGAGACTACATTATTCACATGCATTTCTAAGTTTATAGATTTATCAAGATTTTTTACCCAGTCAAAAAAACGTATGCAGTTACCATTATTAAGAATTACGCCGTTGATGGTTTGAACATTTTTAGCACCTGGAGTAAATAATATAATCTCTGTTTTATCGGCCTTGATCTGTGTATGTATAGTTGTACATTCATCTTTCCGGTCTTTATTCTAAGAGTTGTTTGGACTATTGAACTTATTCTTTGAGTTGCTTTTGTTGTTACCACAACATTTCTGCTGATCCATTCTACAGCCTTCTTTGGGTGTTCGATCAGTAAGGATCAAAATTATAAACAGTCTCTTTTGGCCTTATTTCGCTCAAAATCCAGCTGCATTTTATTTCTTCTTTTTGCCCCCAGGTGGCGTCCTCCTCGCTATATCTTACAGATGTCTGAACATCGTCATGCCAAGGTTCGAAGAAAAGGCCATATTTTAGTGGAAGGAGAGGATCTTCCAGCACCGATTAAATCATTCCGAGAGATGAAATTCCCTAAAGCCATCATCAATGGCCTGAAGAAAAAAGGAATAACACATCCTACTCCGATCCAAGTGCAGGGACTTCCAACAGTGTAAGTGGAACTTAATTTATTGTGCTTTCTTTTGATATTTCTAATCACCTTCCTAAAATCGGGGCTATTGGATTGAGAAAGTTATTTTCATATTTTTAAATGTTTTAAAATTCAACATAACTACTTCTACTCAATCTAAAAAGTAATTTTTTTTAACAATTTTAAAAAAAAATTCTAATTTTTTAAAAAGTCCAAATACAGGTATCCCCCACTCGTTGAAAGTTTGCTTTATAGCATTTGTTTTGCAGCGAGCTGTTATAGAGGCAGTGCACACCCTCTTCCTCTCTTCCCTGGAACCCAATGTCCTATACCTCCCACCAACCCAACGTCCTATACCTCCCACCAACCCAACCTTCAATGACTAAGCCTAACAATTTTGTTAGTCTGGGAATGCTCAAAAATCTTTCCAATATAAATAATGTTAATTAGAAACCGTCAAGCAAAACATCTGGTTTCTTCAGTTTTTGAGTTGGTCTGGCTGGCTGGCTGGCTGGCTGGCTGGCTGGCTATGTATGTATCATGCATACAGGCCACACCAATGGAGCTAGAGGGCTGAAAATTTCAAGATTTATTCCTTATTATGTCTAGAAAAATCATTTTTAAGGGGGGTTCAATTTACAATGTAGGTTTATGCTAAATTGATCCCTTAGTTTGTGTCCACTTGTTTTGTTTTTTTTAAAATTCAGCCTTTTTTAGTGATCCCTGCCCAACAAAAGGCGAGAGAAGTAACTTATTCATTGATCACCACTTTTTCGATTTATGAAAGGTTTTTATAGAAACGCTCTACTTTTGGATAGCAGAGGAAACTAAAACAGGTTTTGACTGTTGTGAAGATTTCAGTTGAAATTCTTCTCAGTTTTGTGTCATAGGAACATAATGATTCCTATAAAAATTTCAAAACAATTCAGCAATCATGTGTTTGGCTGGATCATGTCTTACTGTTAGAAACCGTCAACCAAAACTGTCAAAATAGGTTTCTTCAGTTTTCAAGTTGGTCTGGCTGGCTGGCTATGTATGTATCGTGTATACAGGCCGCACCAATGGCGCTAAATGGCTGAAAATTTAAACATTTACTCCTTATTATGCCTAGAAAATCCGGTTCTTTTGGGTTTTTTTATACCCCCCCCCCATGTTTTTAGGGGGAGGTCAATTTGCAATGTAAGTTTATGCTAAATTGGTCCCTTAGTTTGTGTCTCGCAGCATTGATGTTTGTTCTTTTGGTAATTCAGACTTTTTTTATTGATCACTCCCCAACAGAAGGCGAGAGAAGTAACTTATTCATTGATCACCCCTTTTTCCAATTTTTTAAATGAATACCCCCAACATAGCATGTGACTAAACAGACCTGTACATTTTTTGCTTTTTTAAAAAACTTTTTTATAGATTGTCTGGCCGAGATATGATAGGCATTGCCTTCACTGGATCAGGAAAAACACTTGTATTCACTCTACCCATTCTGATGTTTTGCATAGAACAAGAGAAGCGCCTCCCTTTCATAAAAAATGAAGGACCCTATGGTTTGATCATTTGCCCATCTGTGAGTCAACTTTACACTTTTTCACTACAAACTCTTTATTCAAAAAGTATGGCTTTCTTTTCCCGTGTGTCATTGTAAATATAGAGGAAGCCGCTTATTGATTGTATGAAAGACTGGCTGTTGTCTATGCAGCAAGTCCCCCCCTCCCCATGCACCGATATTGCCCAAGGCAGTGGTTCCCAACCTTTTCATTCCCCACTTTTATCAATAAGATTATTAGTATACCCACCTTCCATTTATTAAGTTGCAACAAAAAATAATTTCAAATAATAACTTTATTTTGCATATAATTAGATAGCTTCATAGACAGTTTAATTTTATAATTGTACAGCTGCTGCTGCTGTGTATTTGTTACTCAAAGAAAGCAAGTGAAAATAATTAGAACACATCATTTGAAATTCCAATTCATTACATTTGCTACTAGTTCTTTGATTTGTGGGTCTATTAATGAGAGAGCACATCTTAAATCATTCTCAACTTGGAGCTTATTTCGAGCCTTCGACTTGATAGAAAACTCTATCTCTAGACTGGACTTTTATTTTTACCTAATAGCCTTATGGGAGTGTTTTTTGTCCGAAAATGAATTTCCCTCCATAGAAAGATTGGCTCCCGTCAGCAGACCAGGACAGAGAGACATCATCATCATCATCATCGCAGTCCGCAGCCTGCGGAGGAAATGATCGTCTCTGTCTCTTTCTATCTCACCCTGACTTTCTCTGAATATTATCATCTCTATTTCAAACTCCCTCAACATCTCTTTCCCTCACGGCGACCAGAGAAGAAAAAGTTTGATCGCCCGTTATGCTACACAAGGGAGAGGAAGAGGTTGATACAGCTTGGCACCAGTGTCATTTCAGGAGTTGCCAGAATGAGGCGGGAGACAACGTCGGACTGCCTTAGAGACTCCAGCTCCTGGTTTTGAATTTACAATTGTCCTTCTCCTAGGCTGGTTGCCTCCCAAGGCTAGAGAGCCCAGTCTGCCCTGCTATTTTACCCATAGCTAGAGAAGACATAGATTCATTCCTTTCACAAGGGCATTAATGCAAAGTGAACATAAAAAGCCCCGACCAGAGTTTGAACTTGGTTCGCCAATTCCATCGTCCGCACAGTTAAGTGTTATGCCACTCGCACCTACTAAAATTGATGAGAAACTACACAAACAGGAAACAAGTAGCTAGGAAAACTTATTGGAAAAGAAAAAAACAAGCCTGAAAGTAAGACCATAGATGCACTATTTAAACACGAGTTCAGTTAAATGTTAAAAAAACAAAAACACAGCGATATGAGATATGTTAAAAATGTCTTAGCTTCTTTTTAAAAAACGAACGTAACCTTACGTCACAGTTTGATTTTAAGGATTGATTTTAAAAAAAGAACAAACAAATATTCTTTTATTACAGCATTAAAAAGGGAAGTTCGAGAAGTTGATATGTCAGTCAGTCAGTGACACCAATCACTGCTAGAGAAGCATAGCGCATCTAAAAACAAATACAAAATGCTTGTGCTTAAAGTTCAATAATTTGTGGAAAACGAACTTTTAACCTGTTTGTTGCCAAGTATAATTTTTAACATTGTAACTCCTGTGCTGGGTTTTTCTCATAAAAAAATTGATGAAAATAGAAAGTCTTCATTGCATGTTCAAAACGGTTTTATCTTCATAGAAATCAACTAATATGAACAACAGAATATCTAATAAATGTTATATAATATATTACATACATAAATGTATTTAAGAAATAAAAGAATAACACTATTGTAAGATGAGTTATCTCATCTATGGCACTGGATCGACAACTTATCTCATCCGTGGCAGTGAACAGGTTAAAAGTGTACATATATTAATTTTTTTTTTAATTTTTAAATTTTCTGGAAAGTTTCTAATCAAACTGAACTATGCACTTTAGTTTTCAAGTTCTGAATTCAAGAATGTTTTTTTTTCATTTCATGTCTTGTTTGAATCCTTTCAGAGAGAACTTGCCAGACAAACTCATGAAATTATCAAATATTACTGCAACAGCTTGGAAACAGATGGCTTCCCTGTTCTTCGCTGTGCCCTCTGTATTGGGGGAATGCCAGTCAAGGATCAAATTGAACTTATCAAGAGGTAACTATCTGAAAGATTCTTAAAATTTGTCTGCAAAAATACTGTCTATAGTTTTGAGAAGGGTCCTTAATATTCAAAGAGCATTTTCCCTACTTGAGGGGAGTGTGTGTACAAAATTTCAAGTTTCTACTATGAACAGTTATGGCTGGGCAAAGTCCAGATACATAGATAGATACATATAAATGTGTGAACACATGAATAACCTAAACCTTTGGTAGCAGTGATTAATACATAACCCTTCCTTTTCATAACTAATGCTGATTAAAATGTTATGATTTTTATATTAAAGTATAAAATAGCTGACGTGCAATGAAAAAGTTTATTTTTAACGTGTTATTTTCTGGATGGCTAGCTGATTTGTCCAATGGAAGTC
>VCCN01004182.1:7685849-7702413 GCA_006491835.1 Architeuthis dux | reverse complement strand
CCCCTCTATCATAGAATCTCATCTATGGTACCAAACATCATTTGGTTGGAGTAAGGGTACATTTAGTACTGTAGCATGCTTTAAATATCTTTCTCTTTTGTTTCAGTTCATCGTATTGGCCGTACAGGCAGACGTGGAAAAACTGGAATTGCTACAACATTTATTAACAAAACAGTTGGTAAGTAACCAATAAATTCTTCCTGTTTTGAAAAAATACTTATCACTGAAATTCAGTTGTTATGGAGCTTAAATTGGCAAAGTATTATATTGCCGAGTTTCACTGTGTTGCCAATGTTGTTATATCATCTGGTTTTATGTCAGCTCTATTTTATATTGGATGTATTCATGGCTGGTTGATTCTTGTATTTTGTGTCCTTGTGCCTCTGGTCACACTTCTTCTGATTACTTGAACTGTAACTCGACCTAAGGTGTCGCTCACGAAAAGGCGATCTGTATTACCACTCCTGTTTTCAATATGGCTTCCCACATATTGCTTCCAGGATGAGGTTCTATCATAAAAATGCATTTCTTATAAGGATATTAACACTCAAGCGAGACTTGGTACTCCTTGAATAAGTGGTATTAAGAGGTGACGTCAGTAGTAGTTGGAGTACCCAACACATGATACATCTGGGAAGATTACCAGAAATTTACACGTACACTTATATTTTTATGTATTAAAAGCAAAGGGATACATAATTGTATTTGAAACAGCCTTGAATTAGATTAATATTTGTACATTTGTTTGTTTCTAAAATCCATGACACTTTCTCTACAATCCAAGTCTTACAGATTTATGTTAACTCTTAAATTCATAAACCGCGGGAAAAATTCCACTGTCAATTACAATGAATAGCATAAAAAATAGTGGAACTCTTCTGTGAATTGAATAAAAAAAATTTTAAAATCACCAAATGCTCATAGGGATATAATTTTAATCAGAAGTTATTTCCCATGAAATTGATATTCTATTTTCTTTGTATGAATTTAAGAGTTAAGAAAAATCACTGAAATACAATTTATAGAAGAAAATGTGTGAAGTTGGTGTAGCTGATATTAACACAGAAAATCTTCAAACTGAATTTTGAATTTGTTGTGTTCATTTTACACTAATGCTCTTGGGAGATATATGAATACACCTCTCCCTGACAAGAGACAGAGAGAAGTAAGTTCATAGATTCTACCTTGTTGCTGATACTATGTAACCCATTAATACTTGTCATTTGATACTTGAAGAGCCAGGCACTGCCAAGTAACCCCAACTTGTCCTCTGCAATGCCATCAGATTTCTATCTATGGGAATGGCTTAGTTGACAAAGACCAGAAAAAAATTCTTACGACGATGGCAACAAAATTAGAAACAGAAAGAATGAATTCAGTTGTCATTATAAATCTCTGAATATTAACGACTCTACAACCTTTAAAATAGACCACTTCCATGTACAGAGAAACCTAGGTTATCCAAACATCAATCATCTGAAATTTGGATTATTTGAACAAGATTTCAATGTCCCATAATTGTGTTCAGTATGGCTTCCTTTTTTATGATCGGATCAGTTATCCGAACCCCCCGTCTTGTTTGGATAATCAAGGTTTCTCTCTATTCAGTGGATCAGTTCTAAGCCTCTTGTTGAACTGATATTCAACTGAATTGCAACTATTTGAGCATATACGAGTGTGGATCAATAAGTCTGTAGCCTGACATGTAGTTATTAGCTGAACTTAGATTGAATATTATACAGTGGAAATTTCAGATCAATGTGATTAATATTCACAACTGGATTATGTTGAAAAATAAATATTTGCTTTTTTCATCATTTGGCTACAGACTTATTGATGTACCTATGTATATCAGACTAAATCAGATCTATTGAGTTCAGAATTGTTTGTCTTAGTATTTAATGAAATTTGAAGACAGTCTCTTTCAATCTGTTGTCACAGGTTTAAGAGATTACTATTCGTTACTTCCATTTTCTTTTGTTGGTCTGTCAGAATTTTTGTATTTTTTTCCCCCAAAAAGAATTTCTCGTTTCTAATAATGAATTTGTATTTTCAGACAAATCTATTTTGCTGGATTTGAAGCATTTGCTGATGGAGGCAAAACAGAAAGTACCACCTTTCCTGGCAACAATGCAGTCGGAGAGTGAGAAGTACCTGGATATTGGAGGTAAAGCTCTTTCCTTTCTCACACACATAGTCAGGTTCTTTACTAAATCAATCATTTCATGTTACTGTGTATATCGGTAGTAATACAGGTATTCCCTGTTTCTTGAAAGTTTGCTTCCCGACACTTTTACTCTTTTATTAAAAAAATAGGAAAAATTCAGAGTGTTCAGCGTTTGTTTTGCAGCAAGACATTATAGACTTGTGTACATGCTCTTTCTGTCCTACACCCCAGTCTCCTGTACCTCCTAACAACTCAGCCTAACATATCGATATCACCATGTTTGTGGGTTTGGGAATGCTCAAAAAATGTTCCCATATAAATTATTCATAAATGTTTCTTCGCTTTAGGCTATTTCAGCCTATGAAAGATTTTTATAGGAAAACTCTACTTTAGGAAAGTGGGAGAAACCAATATAAAGTATACAACAGATTTTAGATCAAAAACAGTAAAATTTGGTGGTTAGTCATCAAATTCTAATGTAGTCCTTTAGTCACATACCTAGATTTAATATTTTGCATAAGTTTTACTAACAGAACATAGATAAATATTAAATGACCAACTTTTTAAATTCATATGAATGACTTGGCGCCGCAAACAGAGATTTGGGACGGGTTTTCCATGTCTTTATTCGGGTCCTAGGTCGGCGGTTCTGAATGTGAAAAATCCGTAGTCTGCACAATGGAGTTTCAAGGTGAAGTGCAACGTGCGCACGGCCGACCCCACCCTTTGAACCTTAGGTTTGCATGCTATGGTCCACCGTAGTGGCACAGATAGCAGCATCGTCCTTAGGTCGTGGGTTTTACAGGAGTTTCCTTCTCCTGGCAGATACGAGCTAGCTATGGGGGTCTGCCGCCCCTTTGTGGGAGTGTTCAGACGGTGTGGCTGACCTGTGTAGTTGAAGCACAGCAGATATATTGTATATCTATGAATGGCTATATTCACATGTTAAATTAATGGAAATTTTGGTATCTGCTTATTTTCTATATGCCTTTTAGTTGTTTAATGAATCCTACCCATAGTGGGATGGTTAAATAGTTTAATAGTGGAATTGGGGCTGCGTTCAAGGAGTATAGATGCATAACTTAATTGTCTACAAGATTAGCATGCTGACCATCATTAAGTTCATGTAGTGAGTTTTCTCCTTACAAGATGCCTTTGTGCTAAACTAAGCTAAGTATATATTGTAAGCCTGCCTTTTTTTATATAATCTAGTCTTCCAATAGCAAAATCATATTCGGGTGTCTGAGCCATTAAAATCTTTATTTTGATTATAATATATAAACAAATAGGATTAGTTTTCGTCTTCCTCACTCCTCCACAAAGAGGAGTGAAAGAAAAGAAGAAAAAAAAAGGCGCTAATATTCAAGCATTAGTAATCAATTTAAATCTTTTCTATTTTCTCCCATTTCTTATTTCCAGGTGAAATTGGTTGTTCGTATTGTGGCGGTCTTGGCCATCGTATTGCTGACTGCCCCAAATTGGAGGCTCTCCAAACAAAACAGGCACAGAACATTGGACGAAGGGATTATTTGGCACACAATGCTGCAGATTGGTAACACCACCTTTTTATTTTAAAAATAAAATTATATTTAAAATTAATACTAGACTTGATTTTTCTTTTAGATTGATTCATATCAGTGATTCCTAAAGTGGGCACTGGAAGACTCTGAAAGGCAAAGGGGTGGTAGGGGGGCAATGGAAGACAAGGGATGGTGAGGGGATGAAGAGCAAAGAGTACAAATCGACATCTCCTACACTTAAAATCGAATATCTGAAAAGCTGATTTTATAGTAGAGTTGTTTGAAGTTAATATTTTTCTGAATTAAAGAATTCTATTAACTTATTTAAATAATTAAAGTTGAAAAAAAAAAAAAAACCTATTAAAATTTAATTTTCAATGTATCATTTTTGACCGAGGGGGAGGGGGCTGATGAGATATAAGCTCTAAAGGGGGCAGTAGTCCAAAAATGTTTGGGAAACAGATTTATATACTGGAAAAAAAAAAAAAAAAAAAAACCTTTATCCAGCTCAAGGATTTTCCCACCTGTTGAAAAATCTAACATTTTTTTAAACCTAATCATTTAAGTAAAGCTGTTCTCAAGACTTAATTTTACACTTCAATTTATTATAGCATTTAATCCTTTTCATGTATATTTAAATAAAGAAAATTAGTCTTAGAATCTGAGCTCAGTTGGGTTTCAAATTGGTCATTTTCATCTAGGGCCAAGACTGGCTACATCTAAAAAGAACTTATATTGAAATAGTCTTGTTTGACAGTCATTGAATACTTCCTATGGGCAGGGTTTTTTTTTTTTTCAGCTAATTATTTTAATTCAAAGTTTCTTTGATAGTAACATTTTTCTTTTCAATGTTTATCATTCTTTACTAGAATGATAAAATCTCTTTTATATTGAGTTGGCAGTCAGTTGTCACCAGGCTGAAATAGTCATGTATCTCCCAGGGGTCAGTATTTGAGCCCAGGTAAATTTTCAAGGCAGGCCCTCCCCACTTGGAAGATTGGTGCAACACACTTTACCTACTCCCATCACCCCTACTCATTTATGGCCTTGTCATACAAAGTTTAGCTCTCTAAATATTTACTTAAGATTAATAAAAACTTTTACAAAAATTATTGGATTTTGTTACTTATTGATATTTCTTAATAGTTTTTGTCTTGAGAGAAATAAGCAGTTTTAAAACAAACATAGTAGTATTAAGGGAAGTGTGGGTGGCCTAATGGTTAACAGTACTGAGAATGGAATCAGCTAACAGAGTTCAAACTCTGGCTTGGATAGGAAAGACTTCATAGAAATTTGATTAAAAATAGACGGATGCAGGTGGAAAAATCATGTTAAATCTAAACATTTTATCTTTGAGATGAGAAAAAAAAAATACGTATACCAAGTAGCGGCACCAAAATGCATAGATTTTGAATGTTGGGGGCGAGGCCACGTGCTGAAACTCCGCCCTTAGCTAAGCAGCCACACCTTCATCTACCACCGTTTCAGAACATGGCCTCGCCTCCAATGTTCAAAAGCTATGCATTTTGACGCTGCTACCTGGTCTATATAATTTATAGTAATAAGATATTTTTAATAAAAAGTAATTTTTCATTTACTTTTTATTTTTTGCTACTATAAATTAAGTAATGTGTTTTCATGAAAAAATTACTCTGGTTTGTTAAACTGAATTTTAACCCAGATTCTTTTACAAACTTCTGTAACAAAGATAATCCGCTTCTGTCATCTGCTTTGTTACAAAATTCAACACTCTTACCTGCTTGGTGTCAATGGGATCAATATAATGCAGTGAAAGATTTGTTGCAAAATTCCATGCTATTTTTACCCCAATAGAATAGGGGCATTTATTCTAATTATAAGAGAACCTTATGATACTTGAAGTCCTGTTGTAGTAGCGAGGCAACAAACCCCCAATAAAGATGTTAGAAGCTTCTCTCCACCCCCAGGTTCTATAAAATGCAGAAAGGAAAAGTTGTACAATTTCAACCAAGAGAAGGAAAATTAGTTGTCTATCCTCGTATAATCTAATGTTTTAAAAGATTTTAATGAAGTATAAGCTTGGTTTATTAATTTTTACTTTAAAAAAAAAAAAAAAAAAAATATTAAAATCTTATTTTAGTGGCTGCAGGATTGAGATAAAAAGCAACAAAGTGAGCAGCCAGGATAACAAATAATTAGCCTCAGATGAGATTTGAACATGCATCCTTTATCCTTGGGAGCCTGTCTCACATGGACAGTGCCTTACTGTTTAGGCTATAAAAAAAACAACCTGCAGATGTCATTCAATTTTAGTCATATAGCTACATTCTTATCCAATCTGTCAATTAGATAAGTCTTAATTTTTCTTATAATATTGTCATTATTTTTACTAGTTTCTCGGCCATTTTTTCCCCTCTTTTTAATGTAAAAAGAGTGTTGCAATAAAAAGCAACAAAAGTAAGATGGAGGGGGGGGGCTTGTTGGAGAGCAATGCCAATACTTTATGCAAGAAATTCCGAATAGTTTGGGTTATCTCCCCTCTTTTTGATTTGATGCAAGTAAAGATGCACTTTCAATCAAAACACTGGTTTACAAGTTGTTGTTAATGGGTTATGTAGTACAAGACTACTCTAGGCTAAATTTAGTGAATATCTATTAAAACTTTGTCTAATTTTCAATTGACTTTTTTCCTTGCAGTACCAGAGATATATTTTGGAATTTTTCACTCTGCAAAGTACTAAACAAGAGACTCTCTGGTTTGCTATTTCACTAGCCTTTCAGGACAGATTCTACATAACTGTTATTGGGGTGGGAGGAATTTAATATCTTATTCTTCATAAAAGGCTAATAACAGCTCTAGGTTTTTTTTTAACCCTTTTGCAGCAATAAGCAGATATATCTGCCCATAATTTTATTTCAATTAACCCCGGAAAGTGGATGTACCCAACAGCCTTGAAAAAAACCACTGTTGTTTGGCTTTTAAATACAAAGATCCTTGTTTTTCTAGCAGTAATTTTACTTCCATTACATAACTATATGGCCCAGTTTCTTGCCTCATTGGTGGTCTCAAGGAAACGAATAGCCCAATATAAAGTAGAACTGTCAAAAATGAGTAGCATTGAAAGGGTTAAATAGTTTAAAGTCAATTGTAAAAATGAAATGAACAAGCCTGGTTGCTGCAGAGTCAAATGCTAAACCTACTTCCTGGTGTATTTCTACTATGAATTTTAATGCAATGTAAGACTTGTAAATTTGGCGCAGAGGTAAGATGTCTGCTTTGAGGCCACTTGATTGGGAGTTCAAATCATGGAAGAAGGTTAATGCAGATTTTATGCTTACTTCCCTATTTTTGGTGAGGATTGTTCTTGGAAATAGGAAAATAAAGTCAACTCCAGATTTGGATTGGAGTTTGACAATTAGACAAAAACATTTCAGTACTCATATTCAAAAAGACTTTTATGTTAAAATCTAATAACAGTAAGGACTTAACATATCCAGCACTAAAACTTAGGAAAGTTTTTCATATCAATTCTATTTTATGTTGGATTATTGACATCATTATGGGAATGACCTTGAGATTTAATTCCAGTGAAAGGGTTAAAAGAAAACAAAAAAGCATATCAAATTAGTATTGTCTGCTTCTCAACCGTACCTGGGTTTGAGGCACTTTGGAGTAATCTGAGACAGCCAAAAGACGAGACACAGATCACCGGGTAGCAGGCATGCTTCATGTGTGCTGTCTCCCAAGTAGCATCTTCCCATTACACAAACAGGGTATGCCCTGATGCCTGGACCATTTTTAATGTGACCGAAGCAAATAAATACCACCATTAGGGGATTAATAGAGTATTCAACACGTATTCAAAAAGAGGTATAGGGTAGAGTAGCCATTCACAACAGGGATCATATTGCCCCCTTAGGGGGGGGGGGGGGGCTGGCTCATTTGATTGGAGCCATAGAATGAAATAATAAATGACTTTGTTTGACAGAGGAGATGGAAACTGAGAAGAACTTGCAAGATGCAGTGACCAAAAATGTTTTGAGGATGGCTGGTGTGGAGAATGTGTACCGAGAACACATTATTTAGATATTCAAACAAATCCAATTTGTTCATGTTTGTCTTCACAACTAAACATACAAACCTTCCTAAGATCATAAAAATGCTCTTTGTTGTTTTCAAACTGGTTCATCCCTTACTTTTATAATAAAAGCATGACATTTTGTTGCCGAGAGAGAAAGCCAATTAAATTAGACCCACCGTAAATTTGTTAATCTTAAAATACGAAAGACTTCTTAGATTGAAGGAAAGAAAAATAATCTTGTCACATTTTGTATTCTGTTTACATGAAGGGCCACCATTGATGTTTACCATTAAGGTTTGGTTATAGAAAGGGTGTAGCAAATAGTTGTACTTTTACATGTATCTGTTAATGTATTGAAAATGAAGGACTTTTGGTTGAAATAGTTATGTATTTCAAACCTGTGCCACAAGTTCAGGCTAAAAAAATAAAACAGGATATTGAATGCTGATTTCCTAGGCCAGCCATCCCAACTTGGATGATTGGCAAAACACAATCTTCCTCCCACACATTTGGTTGTGTGCAGTAGTAAGTTCAGTTCAATAAATATTGAAAATGAGATTTGATTTGAGGCGGCTAATTATCTCTGTAAAGTTAGAGAGGTATATGCATTTGGTTACGTCCGTCTGTGTACACAATATCTCCGAAAGTACACAATAGATTGCCCATCTGTCAATGAAATTTTGTTGCAATGAAGAAGTGGTTAATTTTGGGGCAGATCCATGATTTTTTTTTTTAGATATTTTCCCATACATTAATGTATATGCTCATGTCTGTCCATACAATATCTCAAAGATTTCTCAATGAAGTTTTAGGGTGGATCCATGTATAATTACCTCCTCTCGATTGTAGTTATATGTCCACACCACATATCATTGCCAAAAGTTCATGTCTGTCAACACATCTACAAAAGCTCTCAATGAAATTTTGTAGAAGGGTGGGTAGTGAGTTACAGAAGTGATTAAATTTTGGGACGGATCCAGGCACAATTACTTGCCCCAAAAATGGCATTGCCAGAGGTATGCATTCTAAGTGCTTTCTAGTTCTGAATAGAAATCATAATTGGGATGGAACTAAGAAAGAATGCCACAAGCATGGCACTTTTCATGGCAATCATGATTGGGAGTTAGTTTTGTAGATATAAGCAACATGAGTGAAAGCCAAATAGCAATTTCCATATCAGAATCTCATCCTGTAAAAATTCACAAATCGCTTCAAAAAGGTTCAGATCAAAAGGTTTTTTTAATAGAATTTCTTTAACTTACCACTCTGCATTCTTTTTGAAGGGCGCCAATATTTTGTACACTACCTTTGAAATTCTCTAACTTGATTTCAGTCATACATGAACAGACATGATATAGCACAACCACAAAATCGTTCAGTGATCGGAGTCACCTGCAGTGGCAGGATAAACTTTTTGCTTGGTGAACAAAGTCACCTACAGGAGTGCTAAAGGCTAAAGAACTATTTGAGAAAAGGCATTTAGATTTCTTTACAAAAATTTGGCTTAGGTACCATAGAACTAATTCCCCAGATGATAAATATTGATACCCAATTGTGGATTTTACAAATACAAAAATGGATGGATTTGGAAACATGGCTTCCATTAAATTAGCTTTACAACTTCCACAAGTTAAAAAATACTGGCAGTCTATCAATTGTTTAACGCCACACACTAGTATGATTACTGTAGTTAAGCATGGTCTGAAGCCAGATTTCAATTCCACTTGTCTTAACTTTGATGCATCGTGGGTTAAATTTCATCCCACACTTTTGAAGTGTTGGTATCTGCAACTTAATACCTTTTTCTCTTCATGAATCTAGGAGCAAAAACAGATTTATTTTCTGTTCCACTATTTTGTTTAGTACCCAAGCTGAATAACAGATTGTGGAGGAGTTCAGTGGAAGAAAAAGAAATGGGCCTCAAAGAATTAAAGAAAACCATAACATCAAGCTCATCTCTTGCTTAAGGTCAAACTGGAAATTTAAAAAAAGAAATCAATTTATGAGTGAATGCAGAGACAGTCAATATTTCTATATAATTCAGATTCAAGTTTTAATTCAGAATGTTTGTCAGGACAAAACTCAAAATAATTAGTCCAAGTGTTTAGGGTTTTTACACTTCCATGTGAAAATGTAAGATGGGTGTCAATAAAAAGGCAAAAGCCAATTTGGATAGGGTAACATTAATCATTCACTTATTTCAGAATGACAAACTTTGTCTTTCTTCCCACTGGTTAGTTTTTTTCGACATCTTCCAAACTACTATTTGTTGATTTACCTCTGCCAACAAAGTTGGAAGAGGTAAATGTATTCACTCGTGTCTGTTTGACCACAATATCTCCAAAAGTTCCAGGAATTTTTTTTCTACTCTGCAGGGAAAGCTTAAAAATGAACAGTTGATAAAAAAAAAGGCTAATTTAAAGGGAAGTAACTCAATATCGGTATATCTAAAGTTCTCTTGTTTCTTAGTTATAGTGTATGACAGAAGTAGGCACTCTGAGCGCTTTCTAATTTCCCTTTGCGATCAAACCAACACCACTAGGAGACTTGCTATTAGCATCGGCAGAGAGAGAATCAGAAGATAAAGAGGAATACGATGTACTAGAAGGGAGTCATGTCCTTCATTTTAGTTTTAGTCAAGCGCTTTTTTTTTTTTGTTTCACACATGTGGAGGAAAATTTAGTTTACGGTAAAGTGTTTCTTCTATTTTATGGATCACTTGTTAGTTTTAATTATAGATAGCAGCTGTATTAATCATGAATATTGTCCTGTCGAAAAGCATATACCATATCTGCCAGACTTTATGACAAATAGTCCTCCAAATACAGTGAGTGATAGTTTACAAGTGTGACTTATCCAAGCCCCATATCTGTTCATATTGAACTTTGGTATATGCCCGCCTCAGTCATAACAGTGCATTGGATGCAGTGTAATATTTGCATTTTTTTTTTTTTTAAATTAAATGTCCGTCTTATAAACTTATAAACTGACATTAATTTAATAATTTGTCTTTCTTTAAAGTTGTTGGTTAATACAAGGAGAAAGGAGTTGCACAATTATAAGATGTAACTTTTAAACCATGGACATTTCTGAAGTAGAAAAGTCGAAAAACCTGACTCTCTAAATAGGCTAAACAACAAGAGTTGATTGTTTGCCTTCTTACAGAAATCTTGTTGTACATGATATAATAAGTGCCAATCTTCAAAATTATGCTACAATTTAAAACTATTTTTTACATCAAAGAAAGATTTAGGGAAATAAATATTTTTAAAAAAAAGAAAGTTATTTTTTTACAAATGTAAAAGACCATATGATATTTTGCCAATAAGTTTGGTAACTTTAAAATAAAAATTTTGAAGATTGACCAAGTTTTGTCGAAGTAAAAAGAAGAGTGAAGAAAGTAATACAAATAAATAAAGAAGCCAAGCTCCAATGCTATAGCTTCTTTGTCATTACTAAATAATGATTGCTGGGGGTAACATGAACAGGAGATAAATAAGTTGAATGGTGGACAGGTTCCAAGTGATTTGACAATCCATGGAATGAAGTCTTAATCTTGACAATCAATGGGTTGGATTTTGGGTCCTCGGATTGGTAAAGGCTGTAAAGAAAACTCATAAAGACAATATTGGATGAAAAGAAAAAAAGAAGAAGCAAGAACAGGTCACACGAAAGCCAATCACTCAGATACTTAAGAAAAATTATTTTATTTGTGGTTGACTTTTGGACTGTATTTGACTACAGCACATTCTTGAACAAGCAGTGAGATTAGAGTTGGGCGGGCAGTAGGTAGGTTGGTACACAAGTAGCTAGTATGGTTTGTTTGGAATTTTTTTTTTGGTTTTTTTTTTTTCAAATTTGGAATAATTTTTTTTTTTTGGAGTTTTTTTTTGGTTTTTTTGTGAATCTTTTCTTTTTGGCTATGTTGCTGCTGTTGTCATCAGGCTGGGTTGTCTGGCTTGTATGGCGACAACAGCACCAACATTAACAACAACAACATGAACAACAAGAACATTTAAGAACAACAACAACACATGGTGTTAGTGACAGTTTCGGTTGTTGCGTTGAAGCGAGGGTCTGCCCCTGGTGATGGCGGCTGCGACGGCTGCTGCTGCTGTCTACACCGGCTGAGCAGCTGTAGCTCAGATGAGGCACACATTGCACTATTTATGCTACGATCAACAGGACAGAAAGAAGGTAAAAAAGAAGGACTGAGGTAAAAGACGGGGGGGGAAAAGATTTCTTGCCTGAGTTTATTTTTCTTTGAAGAAAATGAGAAAGATCAAGGAAAAGATTAAGTTCCTTTTTTTTTTGTCATATTATAAAAAGAAAAAAAAAGACAAGGGAATTTTTTTTTTTACTTTTGTTTTTAATAAAGAAGGTATTAAGATGAAGGAATATCTGAAGCAGAAAGAGTGGACAGAGGAATAATGTGGATATATGTTGAATGGGTGGCTTTTTTGTTGTTGGGAATCTTTAGTGTCTTCCATTTTTTTAAATTTCTTTCAAAAGGGTTAAATTTTCAAGGTTGGGGAAGGGGGTGGGGGTAGGAAAAACAATCACTTGGTCCATTTCAAGTTGTTAACAAATGGTAAAGACATCGCTCCCTGAAAATTACAGAGTAACCAGTAGAAACACATCCAGAATTTAATGATGTCAATGCCTGACTACCATCCCAGTTAACTTTTGAGGAATTCTGTTAAGATATAAGGTGAAAATGTAAAGAATTTTGTTGCATGGAAAAGTGAGTGTTGATAGATTCTGTTGTTCATCTGTAACTCCTGGTCCTAAGTAAATGCCTAATATCAAAAATATGTAGTCTTATCTGTCAGCTAAGTTTAGTAAGAAGAAGAAGAAAAAAAAAGTGTAAGAAATTTGAAAAATAAATTGAAAAATTTCCCATTAAACATTTCAATTTTCAAGGAATAAAAAAAGAAATTTATAAATTTTCCAATACGGAGAGTCCTCTGTAGATCACTCCTTTGGTGTAAAAAAAAAAAATCTTACCACTACAATTTTGTAGTTTTACAAAATTCAATAGTGCTACATTTTATTTAGATTATAAAAAAAATGTTTATCCAATTCCATTATCAGAGATGGATTTTTGGATTCACTGCCATAAAAAATATAAGAAAAGGCAATAAAAAATTATTTTACCTTGTAGAAACCATTCTTTCTCAATAAAATTTTGGTGTGGGGTTGGGTAGGAATTAACTTGCTTGGCTTAACCATACAAGTCACAAATCAAAGGGATAGAAATATTAATCTAGCAAAACTATGGATGGATTTATTCATGGTTGCAAGAAGGGGCTATATTGTCTTCTCCCTTCTCATATCTATCCTGCCCTTGAAACAACATTAGCACCTAGAAAAGTTCTAACATTAACAATTGCCTAGGTCAGGTTTTTCTGGATTTGACATATGACTAGAAATAACCACTTGTATTTGTCCAGAGAAATATACTACGTCAAGACAATTTGCAAGATTTGCAGATTGTTCTAACAATAAAATGTGTTAGACTCTGCACCACTGACCTATTTATTGCACCATTGACCTATGTTAGCTATGTTAAAAATATTCCATTGGAGGAAAACATAAGAGAGCAAAATATTTTACTGCTGCCATAATAATAGGATTAATAATGAGAAGTAGGGGGGGAGGTTTGGTAAATGCACCTTTGGTCACGTTTTCTAAGATTTTATGGCTGTCATTTCATTGGAATGGGAGTAAAGATTTACTCAATATTTATGTCATTTTTTTCCCTCTTCTTTTTTGAAAGATTGTACCAAGTTTAAAACCAAGTTCCCCTGCATCTATGTAAATTGTAAAAAAGCTGAGGGAAAGGCTGGTTGGTCTCTGTTGGCCTACTCAACTTCATTAAATGTATTGCATGTGGGAACATACAAGACAAGCTACTAATTTATTAACATTAAATTCTTTGTTATTATTCTAAAGCTGATAGATGACCTTACACAAAGTGCTTCCCAAGCCCCCGAAAAAAATAAAAAGTGTATATGCGTATATATATATATATATATACATACACATACATATATATATGCAATATCTGTTTTAGTGGGTAGGTAGTCAGGCACTAGCAGTGAGTCCTAGATGTGGTCTTTTCTCTCTCTCTCTCGCTCTCTCTCATCAAACCATGTTCTTGCTAATACTGCTTAAGAGGAAGAACAACGACCAACAAGGGCCCAGAACTAACAGCTTGCATAAGACTTGAAAGCAGCCAGAACATATCAATGTGTGTGTGTTGATATATTTATTTATATAAAGTTCTTCACATATACACACACACATGTATATGTGCACATACATGTGCATGTGTATATAATATACAAACATTTAACACATACACATGTATATATGACCATATGGTTAACGTCAGATACCCACTCATGCACACTTCCATGTGCACACGATATATGCGCATGCACTTACATGACACACATACCTAAATTTAAAAAAAAAAAAAAACGAAACATGCGATGTGTGTTTATAAATACACACATGCATGCACACATCTTGCATGTGTGTGCCCATGTTTTGTGCTTATACACATACACACACGTACACAGTACATTAAGTGTGTGTGTGTATATAAGTATGTGGGTTTTGTGATTTGCAGACTCTCACACATGCACGCACTCATATGGACACAGAATGCAGATTATAGTTGGAAAGAAATACAAGAAATTTCATGATTCTGGTGTTTTTCCTTTTTTTTTTTCTCCATCTTTTTGATTTTTTTTTTCCCCCTCAGTATTGACTGCCTGATGATGACAAAAGCATATCAATCCCTGTAGCAGGTCAATTTGACGGACATTGTCGTGTTGTTGGCTGGCTGGCTGTTCAAATGTTTCAATTGGAAAAAAAGAGTCCTACTAAGAAAGCACTAGTTGCTAATCTTTACTCTGGAAAATATACAAGTTATTAGTAGCAGCCACAGCCAGAATATTTTCCAAAGGATGCCAGGCAGTATGCAGAATCTTTTTATTAAAGTCTAAACAGTCAACATTTATCTCGTCTTTCTTGCGTTTATTCCCGGTACCAACTTTCCTAGGTTTTAATATAGTCCTTGTTCGCATGTTTTCACGGCAAGCCTCCAATGTTATATCACGTTTTGTTTCTCTGTCGAACATGCGAAAGAAATTATTGTAAGAACCAGTCATGATGTACCTAGAGAGAAACAAAAGGAAAAATATGAGCCAATTAAATTTTTTTTCTCCATTTTTCAAAAAGCTGAAAATATAAGGATAGCTCCAAGAGGGAAAATTTAAAAAAATTAAAAATAAACAGATGAGTTGAAAAGAGTGACTTAATAGTTTCAAATTGAATTACCAGGAGAAAGAGAAAGAAAAGAAAAAAATTTGTTTTATGTCTTCAAGTGCTTTCATTATTTAACATGCATACTTTATATTCAAAATGCTGGTTATTTAAGGCAGCGTAGATCCTAGATGCATTAATTAACTCTTAACATCCTGTTGAAAATTTTCTAAGTCCAACGCCCAGTCCTGTAATGATTGAGCAGAAAATGGCTAAAAATGGGTTTGTTCATTCAAATGTTTATAGTGCCTTTACTTGTGGGCAGATTGTTGTGAAAATTGGCAGTATTGCAGGAAAGACTTGTGTGGCCTCGTGCGTTTTAGGATTTTTCAGCCATGTTTGTTTATGTGCGACCTCATGCTCTTTAGGACTTCAAGAGTTAAACTGATCAATCATATTCCAATATTCAAGTGAAGACAGGCTGAATTAACGAAAACCAATTGGTTGGTTCTAGGGAGGTGCAGAGGGGCGTAACACGGAATTAGCAGAACAAGTTTTGGCTGAAGCTGTTGAAAAAACCTACAGTTTGGCAATCACCATAGCAGATCCCCAGCCCAGCTAAGGAGGAGGGTTGGGCATGGGGATAGCAACCAAACCTCATAAAACCTACTTGCTACTGAAACTGCAGCAGAGTATCCGCCCTACTGCTCTTGACCTATGATCTACGGGGACTCACTTGACAAGCAGGAGTCCAAATCAGACCTCAAGGCTTACTCACCACCCTGACCTCTTCTGCACAGTGTTTTTGTTATCAATTGGTAGTATCAGTAAACAAATTTATTTATTTTTTAGATGAAGAATTGTAAATCATTAACATTTTTTTCATTCTTATGCTAAGATGAAGGTAAATAGGAGCTTAAAAATGAAAAAAAAAAAAAAAAATTGTTAATAATGATTTGCAATACTTTTTAACATGTTGCTAATATCAGTGTTTCTCTACAGAAGAGAAAACTTGAAAATATTTTCTGCTAACCCGAGTATGATGAAAATTATAGATAAGAACTCGAATTCAATTTTCTTATATACTAAATAAAAATTTGAAAGACAGCATACTAGTAAAAAAGCATTTGAGTGCTTTCTGGAGTAGTAATGTGGTAAGATTTATTTTAACAAGCACAAACATAAATTTAATAAAAATATTCAAATACACTTTGTATACACCTCAATTTATTAACATTTAGCTCCTTGGAAATATCTTTCATGCTGAAATCAGTTCACTAAATATGATTTTTATTAAATCAAAATTCCAAACATTTCATGTGGAAATTTCTTTTTCCTAAGTCAATTGTAAAAATACAATTCAGGAAATTTAAATAATTTATGTCAAAATATGTCTTATTTGAAAATACTAATTCCTTATATATTTGAGAAAAGGCAAAAGTGCCAAAGAGACAGCTAACAAATGGCAACAGCAGAAGAATCTAAAACTATCTTTTAAACCAGTGGTTCCCAACCTGGGGGGAATTTAGGTAGTCCAAGAG
>VCCN01004182.1:7666340-7683190 GCA_006491835.1 Architeuthis dux | reverse complement strand
GGCCAGACTTAAACCTCAAGGCCAGACTTAAACCTCAAGGCCCATCGACTATTCAACTGTACTCCTCCAGTTATACACTTAGCACTGCCAAATAAGTGGTAGGAGGTAACGTTAGTAGTAGTGAGAGTACCCAACACAATCATAAAATAAATCTAATCAGACATGAAATTAAATATTTAAAAGCAATTATCTAACTATAATTAGAGAAATCTGTGGGTGTATATGCACCAAGATAACTAGACAACTGGCCATTGTACGAAGTTGATATTCGCCATATATATATTAATCAGTACACCAGGCATTGCAGTGTTGAGTTTGAAGTTGTGCAGATCAGCGGATCTCAAGAAATCTAATGAAAATAAATCTTTACAGATTATAGATCTTTTATCTAAAATTATAGATCTAAATTTAGATCCAAAATAAATTGGCAACACTGAAGAGAATAACTTAAATACTTTGAAGCCGTAGTTTTGTATGACGGACAGAAATTTATTTCACATGACTATTATGGCAGGTTGCCCCAGACACCATAAAGTCTGGCCCCTTCCAAACATCCACTGCTCTAGCCTTACTAATAACTAAGACTAAAAACATTCTCCTCACAAGAATTCTTAGATACTCAAAACAAAGAGGCAATTTTATGACAAAGTAGCTCTTATATAAACAACCATGCAATATCTAATAAGTTTTCTAAGCAGATTCCTAAAATCTCACTTGAATATCCAAGGTTTTGCATTGTTGTACCTCTTTGCATGCTAGAGAGAAGATGACTGATGCTATTGCTTTATCCAAGGGTGACTTAAAATTGCACAGAATAGATATTTCATCCTTTGAGGCATTGCACATACCCAGTTATCCTCCCCTTGTTACCCATTTTGACCCACAGCTTTTCACACACACACACACAATTATCAATATATGTACCATAGATTCCATGGCAAAAAACATTTTGGGATATTCTTTTTACGTTCATAACTAGATTTCAAGTGCTAAAAGATATCTGTATATTCAAGTGTATGAATGAATATAAGTAAAGAATTTTATATTTATCATCATCAGCCGTCGAGATGCAGTTTAAAATCTACTCACACTTGGCATGTCTGTCACAAAGAGCTTGTGCTCTCATATCACATAATCGGATAGTTCCTTTACTACTGCTATATACAAATAAACTGCATTCTGTTGGATGAAATTCTGCTGCAGTGATCACTTCTGTCAGTTCTTCCATGTTTGCAGGTTTAATATCCACAATATCTGAACAACAGATAAGGAAAAGAAAAACAAAGCAAAAAAAAGACAAAGTAACTTTAAACTACCATATTTACTTGTGTACAATGAAAGAAATTTTTAAAAAAACAAAAAAAAACATTACTGCTTTTTAGCTACAAAAATGGGGGTCGCTTAATATTCGGGATTGCATTGTACTCTAGTAAATTCAGTAATCACAAAACCAGATGCAAGACTCCCCTTTGTTCTTTGAGAGCATCTTACTTAAAAGCAGCTAAAAATCCGTTTCAGGGCAATTTTGAAAATAACAAATTTCTAAATTAAGAACCCGAAACTAATGTACTGGCTGTATATATAAGTTCATGGGGTCTTTTTCATTCGTCTCCATCATACTAAATAATTATAGCTAATACAGCTCATCATATGTTTGTTTACTAAATAAAATAAAAAGTTAAGGACATTTCAGCAACTCAGTTGGTGTCTTATCTAGGGTTAGGGTTAGGGTCGGTCAGTCAGTCAGGGCAAACGTTATTTTGTGTTGGGAGCTTTTAAATTTTTTTTAATATACATTTATCTACCAAACTTCAGCCGTGTAAGGCAGTCCATTTAAGAGAATCCAGAAAAAACATACAACTTGGCAGTCATCTTAGCTGGTCCCAAGCCCAGATAAAAGAAGGATCAAGTGTGGGACTAGCAACTTTACCCTGTAAAAAATCTACTTGCTACTGAAACTGCAGCAGGGTGGTTGTAGCCCCAGGTTACATACAGAGTCTATAGGAATAGTAAAACAAAGACTTCCATATTTATGCAATATTTGTATTCAGTTACTTTTTTTTAAAAACTGACCTATCTGTCAGTGTGTGTACAAGTGTATATTGGTGTACAAGTCAAATGCTATAAAAAGGATACTGAAGCTCTGATCAGTTACTTCTAAATGCCACAAATTGATTCTGAGGTCATCTGCTGATAAATAAGTTTCCTGATCACTGTTGACAGAGATCGAATTGATGTGATAAGTGTGTGCATTCGCAAAAATACGACGCGGACTAGCTTCCACCAAAAGCTCCATAGGTTTGAATACTGGTACACGTAAAGCTGTAATGTTGGTTGAGTCCCTGCACAAGCCCCCTTCATCTTTTAAATTGTAACCTTCTGGTCGCTTGTCCCGCTCCGTTACTTTCCACAGCTTGATTGTTTTATCTGAAAAGAAATTTAGTTTTACTCTATAAAGAGGAGGAAAATATTCAGGCATTATAATGTTCCATCAGAATCAACACAAGAAGCCTGTGTAATCTATTAAAAGTTATTTTAGCACAGAATAGGAACTAGAAGTCAACGACATAGAATAAGATGCAGGAAAATTCAAAATAGGTAACATAAATTGGGATTTAAGGAATGATGCAGAAACAAATAGATGCAGTTTATAGTGCCATCTGTTTTTGTTTTTATTTTTTGCACAATGTGGAATTAATATTTGTGTTATCAGAAATATCTTGGAGATTCTAGGTCAGATTATAGAAAATAAACTTTAAAGTTACTAAATTTTAGGTTGGAAATGAAATTTTAAAAAAAAGACTATTTACAAACCACACCCACAAGAAAAGTCAAATGCCAATAAAGATTTTTCTTATTATTGTTAAAATTCTAGCAGATTTAAAATACAAACTTGACAAAAATGCCACTAATTGTGCAATAACAGTGTAGAAAAGACACTAGGCTAAAAAAAGCATTTGTCCTGACTGATAGAACATGCAAATGTAAAAAATGTGCTCAGCATTTTCGATAATTGTTGAAAGTGTTTTTAGGATATTCAGAGTGAATGAGAATTATTTAGCCAGGTGGTAGACAGAATATATAATTTCTGGATTTGAAAAAAAAAGTTATAATTCAAGTTAACCCTTTCAAGACTAACCTATTAAAGTGCTTAAATGCCTCAATCTTTAAAACAGTATAAAAAAGCCAAAAACGTGTTAATTTTTAATTAATGGATAAAGAAAACTTTTCTTCTCTGAAATCAAAATTTGTTCATATTTTAAAGAACCAAAATCATGATGGTTACATTTATCCCATTAGACATTTGTGTTTTGTGTTTATTCTAGTGACACATACATCCCACTAGACTTCTATGTGATTTACGGAACATATATCCTAGCAGCCTAGAAACCTTGGGATATATATGTCCCAGGAGTATCGAAAGGGTTAAAGGAAGCACATCCAAAGCAGGGTGTTATCCAGCTGTCCTTTTGGACCATTTTTGGGGCCTTTTCTTTTTTTTAAATACAAAAATGTGTACCTTGGAAAACTTTCAAAACCTATAAAAACGGTGGGGAAATCAAATTCCTGGCTAACACCCGGCAACGAGCAAATTTGGATTAAGATCTAGAAATTTACCAATTTATTAAATCTTTAAACTGCTGAATACCAACCTTTTAATTAATGGATAAGGTGAGTTTCAAATTACTGATAATTGCTTAATATGAAAATACTCTTAAAATCCAAGTGGTGCAACCAAATAGCTGAAGTGTAAATGGAGGTGTCAAAGTCTACGAATTTAGCAGAAAAAATAAACAGATTAGATTAGTGGTTCTTAATCTGGAGTGCATGCACTCCCAAGTTGTGCGTATGGTAATTTTCTTTTGGAAGTGTGAGAAGTGGTTGGCAAACATTGCTGATGTATACAACTTTTGTTCTTTCTCCTTCATGGTTTTATTAGTAATATCTTAAGAGAGACTTAATTTTGACATCTGTTAAATTGTAACATTGTTATTTACACTTTTTAATATTAATTTTTTAGATTTAATTTTATAGCCTTAAGATTTTTGAAATCTCAGGTGCGAGCCTTGAAAAAGGTAAAAAACTGCTGAATTAGATCTAACACCAGTAAAATGTGTATCTACATAGATATATCCAATTGTAAAATTGAAGAAAAAAAAAAAAAAAATTTTTTAATACAATACTTACCATTGGTGGAAAGTAAGAAATGAGCCGGATTTGTCCTTTTGAGCCATTTGATTTTATTTATTTTTTCCTCTATTTCAAGGCTTTTAAGATAATCAAACTCAGGTTCATGACTTTGGAAGGTGCTGTATACATTATATTCCCCACGAACTGGTACAGCTAATTGGCTCTGAAAGACAAACTAGTTTTATAATTTGAGAAATTCTCTAAAGAGCAACAACAGAGGTAGTAGTAGTAGCAGCAGTAGTTGGTCTGAAACAAAGTTAGAGCTCAACTAGGCTTCAGAACAAAACCTAAGTCTTACTTAAACAGAAACAACAGACAACAAAAATTAAATTCTAAATTTCAAATAATAAAGCTACAACAACAGTACTGAAATTTCAATGAAATAGATTTCTTTTCTCCAGTAATTTTATTACTAACTAGCCAATTGTCAAAAATACATTCAGAATATTCAGCAGAAACTAAGATTTGAAAGAAAACAATGCAAATTAAAAGAAACCGAAATGATGCAGTCTAATACAAATGAAACTATTTTTCAAAACAATTCAAACCAGTTTTGAGCTTATGAAAAAAAAAAGGTAAAGCTTATTAGGTTAAAATAAATGCAAAGCAAACACCAGCAAAATAGCAGGGTCTCAATATGTTCTTAGAGGTATATATGATCATGAAAAGAGCTAAGATCAAATGGAATTGTCAGTAACCGTAGGAGGAAGAGGGTGTTGTTTCTGGCTAGGAAGTAATAGCAAGTAACATGGGGCAATGGAAATATCTGTAATACTAAATTCTAGGACTCACGTTCTGCGAGCGCGCTAAATTCAAACTTGGGGGGGAGCCCTCAATATCCGTGTCCTCATTGTCTGGTTCGAGAGAAGCTTCTTCTCCAGGGTCCGATTCTGCAATCATGGATTCTGAGTCGATAGCATCATCATCAATCTACGATGAAATATGGGAGGTTTTTGTTTGGCAATTTTGCTTTTATCAATTGGGAACAAAAAAAAAAAGGACAAAAAAAAAAAAACAATTAAAAAGGACAATTATTTTTTTATATGAAAACTTTGATTTTTGTTGAGTTGCAGTGAATGAGGTTGGTTGTGTATATAGGGTCCTAAAAGAGTGGAGAAAGTAGGTAGTGACTCAACTACTAATCTATATTGGCATAACTCAGTAATTACAATTGTGTTGAAGTAATAAAGATATTAGTTTTAAAATTCTAGGTTGAATTTTTTAAAATAACATTTTAAAATGTGGTTAAGCTAAGGTGAATTTATATTTTAATCTGATAAAAAAAAATTGTAAATTAAACTAAAATTCATCATCCAACCTCTGCTGCTTTTGTCAAAATTCTTAACTAAATCCAATAAGTATCTGGAGAGAGAGATAGAGATAGAAAAACTACAGAGCTGTTCAGTCAAGCCCCACTGACTGGATATCTGTACAATCTTTATATCCATGTATAGGAGGTACACTGATATGACAGAAATAGATTCTTATTTAACCCTTTGAAGACTAACCTAATGCCTGAATTAAAATGTCTCAGTAAACTAAGAGAGATCTACGGGATATGTATATCCCAGCAGTCATAGAAACCTTGGGATATACATGTCCCAGTATTCTCGAAAGGGTTAAATAAACCACCAAGCACTTAAGGATATTAATATTTTATTCTGAGAGGAAATCTTTATAAAAAAAAATTTTTTTTTAAAATGCTGAATGAGTTATATTTGCAATTTTTCAAAAATAGTTTTTAACTGGCAGATCCAGAAAATGAAATCTAGCAAAAATGAAAATATTTCCCCACAATTCCATCTAATAGAAAACAGATATGGAGATTTCATTACTCTCATTGCCATGGGGATGCAGGTCAGAACCTATCTGTCTCATCCATAGGTTCATTTAAGGTGACAATGAGAAATAAAAAAATTAAATTCTTCATGGTGGTTGCAATGGGCAAACTTCCTCAGCATGTTGGAGGGTTAACAATCCAAGTCACCTTTGCAAGGGGCAACATTCTTTGGCATGTTGGAGGGTTAACAATTTAAAACCTACTTTGACACTACACAACCATTATATAGTAATTGATGTGCCATAAATTCATATAGACCAATACTAATCTGAAAGTTAAGTCATTAAAACACTTTAGCTAGAAAACACCTTCAAGGATTGTTGAAGCTGCAACCACATCTTCATATATTATGGAAGCAATTGCCTTCATAATATATCAGGTTAAATCTAACATCTTTTTAACTTTTAGAATTTATACTAAAATAATTTTTTTTAAAAATGCAATTGTAAACATTTCAGAGAGACAACTGTCTACAACTTGTTTTTAATCTACTTTACACACACAACATTGTAAAATGTAAAGTGTCCATTTCTTAGGAGATAACTCCCATTTGGTATGGACGGCTAGTGTTGAAGTCCCAGTTTCCTTTGAATGCGTCAGCTTAGTGATCCTTGCAAGTTTCAAGTCTGGTCAAGACTTTATTCTTACAAGTTTTTATGACTACCCCTTGGCAAGATGCAAGTCTACCAAAGGGTTACCTCCACCCTAATCACACACATCAGAGTGTACTCAATTAGCTGATGAGTGTGCAGGGGAAATTGTCCTAATGAAGAGTTTTCAACACTCTTTATACCGGGAATCGAACCTGGAACCTTCTACGTATGAGGCAGACATGCTAACCATTACACTATCCAAGCAGACTACACAAACAATTGTATTCTATGATAATAATTAGAACATCTAAGATTAGTTTTTACCTGTCAGAAACTGATTATAATAGCACTGTCATTTTGACATTAAATAATTGTTTTTATATATAATAAAATTATCTTTTAGAAATAAGGTTAGTAAGATGCTTCTCTGCTTGAAACTAACCTTTTAGATCTTTGAAAAATGGAAGAATCTATATGCAGGTGTTGGTAAAATTGTTCTAATAAAAATTTTGAAGAAGAAAACTTAGAGACTTTTGCTAGAATTATTAGTTAGTGCTAGTGGTAATGTTCAAGTGTTTCAGATTAAAGGTTTTTGCAATTCATTTTTTTCATAATATATAAACCCACATTCTCAAGCATCAGAAAAAGGTGTTTATCAGATGTATTTACTGAATCAACTATTCACTTACTTTACTTTTACTATTAGATCCCACAGGTTCTAGTTGATAAAAACTTATCCAATGCTCAAATATTAGAGAGAGATAGTGTAAAGTTCCTAGATTTAAATGGCTAAGAAAATACTTTGAGGCCAGGCAGGAATGACAATACTGACATTTATTGTGCAGTGGTTGTAAAGTTGAGATAAGCATGACTATAAAAAAGGTCCTTTCATAAACTGAAAACTAAAAGAATAGTGCAAGAGGATTTTCAGAAATGTGGACCATATAGCATCAATAACTCAAGTTTGACACATCAAACAGAATATTTCCCAAACTAATTTGCCATGTGCTTGAAATATCAACTGAAAGCAAAGTCCAGACAATCTAAATTATTTTGGCATCAATGGTGATGAATATATCAACATAGCTTAAAGACGTTAACTGAATATGCAGACCAGACTCAATTCTAAATTACTACCACCTTAAACTGTCTCTTAAGTTTTAGGATCGGAATATTTCAAATAATTTTAAGCAAATATTTCTTGCAAGGGATATAAAAGGCTAAAATGTACTTCACTAAAATTCACTCCAATAAAAGTTTATATTATACTATTTTTGTGATTATACTGCTGATAAATTAGTATTTGACTGTTACCAACAAACATTCACAAAACCATAACACAATGTGAGTTTTGTTGGGTGAACACTTCAAATACTTTTATAGCAAGTCATTTTATATGATAAACCTTTATATTTTTAGATTTTATTGCTCAATTCTCCATACTAATAAAAGTTAGCCAAATGGTTTAAGAGTTATTCTGATAAATAGTACAGGTACACCACTGATCTTCTAGGCAGGATTAATTATAGAACAATGCCGGATTATCTATTTTGCAGAACCAACAGGGGTCACGTAGTAATAATTCAATGATACTCCTCTGACCCACTAGTTATACACATCTTAAACCATTAACCAAAACTATCAACATAGGTTTCTTCAGTTTTCCGGCTGGCTGGATATGTATGTATCATGCATACATGCCTACCAATGAAGCTAGAGAGATGGAATTTTCAACACTTTTTAATTGAACACTGTTCCCCCTAAACACGGCATGCTGCCAAAGGACATTGGTCATGTGATGGTTTCTATTGAGTGACTAACCAGACCTGTCTTTTTAAGCATTAGGACTGTTAGAAAATTAAATATGAATTAAATGGTTAAATGCAATACATTAATATAAATGATAGTTTATTAATATAAATGAAACAGATACATCAAATTCAGGTATGTACTTATAGAGAATTCTGAAGTAATACTTCTCCCAACCTGACAGATTGTACAATATTTCTTGCACTATACAATTAATCAGAAAGGTCTGAAAGAGGAGGACTGTCGGGATTACTAGTTGTTTCACAATTGGCTTCATAGACTTGGTGTTTAAGGAGTAACATCCTGGTCACTTGAAGTTGAAGGATTTGCAGATTCTGGACTACAGTTTTGAAACTCATTCTTTATCTTAAACATATCGAGACAAAGTTATTTCCTATGCTTTGACCTTTGGCCACTCTGAACTGATGTGAGATATGCTAGAAGTGTCAGCTCATAATTCTTTCCGGATTAAAAGAGATGCACGACTATCGGGTCAGAAAACTGGTGCCGTACCTGTAGTTTAGAAATTTCATAAGAGTCATAGAAGATGGCATCAACCTAAGCAGAGAAACCAGAAGTATTCTTAATGATGACTTAAACAGTTTGCCATTATCTTAAAATATACTGCACTTTCCACAGCTGCTACACTTAAGATTCCGGTTGTACAATAAACCATTGTTGAACAGTGTGTGTTCAACTGATAAGTAAGGATTCTTTGGTTGTCAGGAAAACAGTACCAACATCAATCACCACCAAAAAGGCAAGAATCTGTAATAAGCTATATAACACATACAGTTACTGAGTGTTTCTTAGGGGAATTATGAGGATTAAACTAAAAATTACTTTTAGAATATATAGTGTAAAGGAGAGAATGAAAAGAAATGTTCCCTGTTTATTGCTAGCAACAAGAGACATAGTAAAAGGTTACTGGAGGATTGAAGGTTAAAGAGATTAATATACTGAAAAATTGAAAAATGTTTAGCTTTAACAAGCATTTTTGTCCGCTAGCTGATACATCCCAAAACTCATAATAGACTGATCCACATGAAATAAACTGTACAGCTAATAAAAACAGTAAAAGAGTGGTTAATAAAAAATGGGATATGCTGTTTCCATAGCAACTAGGAATGCTGTTCAAAGTCTATAGACAAAATGTGCCAACTGACTGCCAAAAGAATGTCTGTTTTCTCTTTCCTTGTGGCTTCTTTTGATGTAGCCTATACAGTGAGGAAAGTGGGAGGGGAAAGGCAGTTGCTAGATTGTTGAAATGAGTTATATTTTTAATAAAATAAGTTTCTTTCTATGACTGTTTTTCATACCGCATGATATCAGTGGTGACTTTTTTTAAGTTGAGACTTTCAAAAAAAACTTATACTTAAAAATCGCTTTTGGCTCATTGTCGATCCATACATAAACAACCATCGTCATTTGTTATGAGTATATTCTATATATATTGTGGTTGCCCATCTTCAAATGGAGGAAGAGGAAATTGATCTTAAGATGGATTAAAACAATTCAATAGCAATTTAGTCATAGCTCTAATACACATTTTCATTTGATGAGTATGCTACAAAATCTTTGTGACACTTAAATTCAGAATTTCTTCTTTTATAACACTGACACTTAGTGTCTGAAGCACAGACTAATCAAGTGTAAGGTGACTTTAAACAGGAAACTTTATAGCTGTTATTTATTAGTTAGATTATGACACTGGATACACTCTTGCTTACAATATATAATATTGTATTTTTTTTTAAAAACAGCAACATTCATATGTATTGGCACTTCTGCCTATGATCTCAGTGTAGTATCTGTGTGCTTATTGAAAATTGTTACACAATATGTGTGTATGTGAATACTTTTATCTTAGTTTTTCTTTATTTGTAAGAGTAAAATGTCAATATTTGTTGTGATTCAAATGTCCGACCCATATGTCGGCAGTCAAATAACACCTGCTAGGTCAACTTTACACAGCATATACAGAGTGGAATCAAGGCAATGAAGTATACATTTATGTAAATGTATACTTTTTCACTTTTATCCCTCTCCCTGAACAGAGGCGACAGTTTAAAAATATTTTTTTTTAAAATACTCTTGTTCCAGAGACGTCACCAGGGAGATATCTGTTCGTCCCAAACACATTTTTACCATTCCCGGGACGGCGTTAATTTCGAGCCCTGCTTATAACATATTCATAACCTTTATACTAATCATTATTAATGAATGGCAATGAAAAAATATTTTGGCGGTCATCAAGTCAGATTCAAATTTGTGTGTGAAAGAGAAAAACTTGTTTTAACCCTCTCGAGACCCTTGGGACATATATATCCGGAGGTTTCTATGACTGCTGGGATATATATGTCCTGTAGATCTTTTTCAGAAGTTTACTGAGACATTTTAATTCAGGCATTTTTCTTCTTTATGTGCCTTGCACATTGCACGCTAGAGTGATCATGGCTCTCTACATCAAACAATCCCGCACATTGTCAATGATGTCTTAGTCTTCCTTCTACATTTGCAAATGGCCTTGTAAGGCATTCTATTTCTCCCTTTCTGATGATATAGGCCCAGAAATTGAAGTTCTCATTTAATAATCTCATTAATGATCCTTTTGTGTGGGTGCGTTGGTAGAAGATTGTCTTTGTACAACAACGGTAAAGGTTGGGCGACGTCTAGTGTATGATTCCCAATTGGGAACACCAGAAGAGGTCAAATGCTCTAGTTAGATGAGCAGTGACAACAGAATTTTTAAAAAAATACTCTCGTCCCGGAGACGTCCACAGACCACATTTTTACCGTCCACATTCTGTATGTGCCTTGTGCATTGCACACTTAAGCGATCATGGCACTCCGCATCAAACAATCCCTTGCATCGTCAATCAGGTCTTGTAAACTTAAGGTTTGTTAGTTCTTTCACATCATCCATTTATTTTCTTCTGTCTTCCTTCCATGTGTGCATACGGCCTTGTAAGGCATTCTATTTCTCCCTTTCTGGAGTACGGCCTCATCTGTTACACTATCTCTATATATTTTCAGCATTCTTCTAAGAAATCATATTTCTACGGCGTCTAAGTTTCAAAAGGGTTAAATTATTAAAAGGGAACTAAGAGACCAAAACCTTTCAGCTAAACAGGTATTATAAGGATTTGTTGACTTAAAGAACAATATCTAGTCATTAGAAACAAGTGGTTCCACAACATTTTTTGCCCTTCATTTTCCTGGTCGCACTTTACCAGCAGTAATATACCGCCCTTCATTTTCCCGTTCAAACAATTTACCCGCTGACGAAATTTCCCAGTCAAACCATTTACCCTACAAAGACATAAACGGTTGCATTTTACAGTTGAAAGCACATACACACATGGACATATGCGCTGACTAACACACATACACTAAAAAAAACTGGCATACCCGAACGCACACACATATACAAGTATATACATGCACTCTAATACATGTACATATACACACACACACACACACACAAAAGTCATCAGCATGTAACCTGCTCAGACAGGGAAAATTCAACTGGGAAATATCATCGGCCGGTAAATTGCTTGACCAGGAAATGCTGTTGTTGGCCGTTAAAGTTCCAGACATTTACATTGACACACTTTGTCAAAAGTCTGTAATAGTTACTAATGAATATATATGCATTTATGATTTCCTAAAACTTTTACGTTTTGTTTATACTGTAGAGTGTATTTTCTATTATGCGGTTATTCGCGGTACGCCACAAAACTCCAAAATATTCCCATTAAATTATCATGACGAATGGAAAACCCGAGAATGGCCTGGGTAACTGTACAAAAAGGATAATGCTAATTAATGGAAGAGCTAAAAAATATAAGTAAAATGAATGGCTAATAAAAACAGGAGCCCAAGATTTCAGGATCCCGTCCCCACAAAAAATGTCTTATTTTAATATTTCTCATTTTTTGCAGGTAAAAAAGTAAAAGGATTTATTATGTTACAGAGATAGATTATTGAAACAATTTTATGAATATTTCATTTTTGTTTGGATTGAAAATAATAGCTAAATACAAAAATAGAAGGGCCCCCAAGAAATGTTATGCACAGGGCCCCCATCAATGTTAAATTCGGCCCAGAGTTTTGTAATACAACATACACTTATTCTCCAAGAAAAATATGATTCAGTTAATGCAAGATTTTCACTCAAAGTTGTCTTTCAGAATTCATTCATATGAGTATAGGACAGTTTGAAGGTCATTAGAAACCATAATTTTCCTCTATCTATTCACATTCAAAAAGGAGGTCGTGTCATTATTGTTAGTAATGTCAAAGCAGTCACCAGTCTTGTTGATATACACTTATCCCAGGTGGGGCAGTTGTGAGGATTGCAGGTGAAAATATTTAAGCAATTTAAAAATAGGGTCAGCCTGGGGTAAGCATGCAATTTTTCATGCGCATATTTTCCTTTTTAATGCATTTATTGATAAATTTAATCAAGATGCTATGATGTGTCAAAATCTTTATTTTTTGATGCTATATATTACATAAGAACTACCCTAAATGGATGACAATGCAAGGGAGAAAACAAAAGTGCCAATTAACCCATTGTACTGCACCTAGAGATTTTAGCAGTTACTTAACACTAAGCATACTGAATTGACTATGCAAAAAATAGGTATCTACTAAGCTTTTGTACATTAACAAACAAACAAAAGATTGCATATGTTGGACTATATTCTTGGTATGTAGAGACTCCATTTAATCTAAGTGTCAATATCAGTTTTTTCTCCAGATATACAGTTCAGAAACTTCATATTGGAAAGAGCAATTCCTAAAACACCATGCAGTTTTTATGATTGGACACTGTCAAGGTCAACTATGGAGGTAACAGCTTTTCCCTGCTACTGCCTGGGCAGGTAAGATAGTTATGGTATAGTGGTTAGCCCAAATGCTCAATCAACTCTTTTCCATCAACTATTGGGCATGCCAGTAATGAGATTTTGCTACAATATCTGGCAATGGGAGAGAGTGCGGAAAAAGTGGGTTCATGCCTTTTTACGAGGGAATTAGAGCAAAGTGAACAAACAGCCTCAGCTGGATTTCTAACTCCAGTTTGCAGATTCTATTTTCTATTTCTAGGAGGCATGAAAGGCGGTGAGAGTGGCTTAATGGTTAACAGAATTGGCAAACTGTGATCAAACTCTGGCCGTTTGCATCCACTTTGCACTAATGCCCGTAGGAAAGGCATAAATCCACTTCTCCCCCCAGCTATGGGTAAATTATAGGGCAGTTGGAACCCTTTAGCCTTGTAAGGCAATCCATCATTGGTGTCAGGCTAGCAGACCTACCCCATAAAATCCACAATTTCTACAATGATTGGCTCTCCATGGATTGTTTAAGAAATGGAGACAAAAATCATTGCCTCATAAGTTGTACAACATGGAAAGCAACTTAGCTCCGCTTTGAGGCATTAGAAACTTCAGCTAATTCTGAGAGGGTTTCAATCAATCTCTGCAAGAGTATAGTCGAACATGATTGGCAGTGTTTGAACAGGCTTCAAGATTCTTTCTTTTACTGAAAATGGGTTTTTAATATGTAGTGATTTCATTCAATTTGATGTTATATTTTTAATGTGATGGAGGAGCTTGATTCTTTCCAACAACTCAATTCTAGACAGTTTCAGAGAGATACATACACATATTCTCATTTTGCAAGAAAACTGTTTTAGTCAGTTGTGATTACTTCAAAATTCCAGTGTCTTCACAAACCCTGCATTCCTCCGTAATTTCTCTTGCGTACTCCTCGGGGAACACGTACCCCAGTTTGGCAACTCCTGGTTTATGCCATTTCCATTATACCATGCCAGGAAATATTAGTTGGGACCTGTGGATCTTGTTACATTATTTTTTTTGGAGGAAAAAAAAAAATCTCTAAAGTCATCTACTTAAATCTAAAAACTTAAAATAGGTTAAATTCCACAGTAAATTGAAAATTGTATCCTTGTTTGTCCCTCCTGAAAATGTTATTTCAGGAAAATCAGTGCAAAAAATGTATTCTAAAGCATGATTGCAAATGCACTTGAAAGCAGACTTGAAAATAATTGCAGAGGTGATATCAGATGTTCTCCAGTACAATGGATTAAGACTTGGGTGCATAAAACAAAAATCAAACAAATATCTGAAAGTTATTTAACATACATGCAAGCACAGAAAAGAGGTGGAGCTCCAACTTCAAAAACATTACAAAAGTTTGTAGCAAAATTTCACATCAATAAACAAAAACTGGAATCACTTCCGTGATCACAAAATGGTTTGCTGACAATAGGCAATATTAATTATCACTGCTATTAAAATTATAAGCGTATGTCTAATACAATCCTAAAAGGCCAAAATAACTAAATTATCAAATATTGAAAGTTCTATTGCAAAAAAAAAAGAAAAAAAAGAAAAAAAGACAGGCTAAAATGCTATAATAGAAAGTCAATGAACAGAGTTAGATAAAAGTAAATATTATCATCATCGTCCCTGAACAAATTCTGTTTGTCACGTTAAACTTTATTTAGCATGGGTCCAGAGTAATGAAGGTAAGGTAAAGCATCCTGTCTCTTAAAAGACAACTCCCAAATGGAGTATAGAGCCCGGTGACGAAGACCCGGTTTCTGTAGCATGAGTCAGCTTAGTGATCCTTGTAAGTCAAGTCTGGTCTGGTCTGGTCGAGACCAGGGCTTTATTCCTACAAGTTTTTATGACCACCCCTTGGTAGGATGCAAGTCCACCGAATGGATACCTCCACCCTAATCACACAGCTTAGAGTGTACTCAATTAGCTGCTGAGGGAAATTTGTCCTAATGAAGAGTTTTTACGTACTCTTTGCTCATACCGGGAATCAAACCCAGGACCTCCTGCATGTGAGGCAGATGTGTAATGAAGAGATAGATCATTATTATTTTTATGACTACTTTTTTGCTGTCATAATTTATTAGTTGCTTTTTATTGCAACTTTTACTCAGACTGATTTCCCTCTGGCAATCAGTAAATAGTGTTGATTGGAAAATAAGAATAAGCCTTAGGTGGGATTTGAACTTACATCCCCATGGGAAGCAATGTTTATGTCGGTCTGCTCTACCAACTGAGCTATCAAGACTCAACTGGAAGACAGAAGTCCAAATAACACCCGTAAACCCATCCTTCATTTCAATTTAGTCAAAGTGTTTATGCCTAACACTCCTAATGCCAATGGCATTTGAAAACAATCAAAATATTTTGTGATGTCGTAATGCATTAAAAAGAAAATCATGTGATTATTAGTGCCAACTGTTTAAACTATTATATCTCTCACCTACAAATTCATACAAGCAGTCATGAAGACCATTTTTTACCTTTGTTTCTGCTAATTTTTAAAAAATTAATGTAAAAGGGGTTTATGAGAAGAATTAAATACAATTTCAAACCTTTCTATACAGTCAATATTTATATTGTATTAAAAACAGCCTTTTACTATATGATGTCAGATATAAAATTATTTTACATTTGTTTAAAATTTTGCTGATTGTCTCAAGAAAAAGTTGTTGCACAATAATTATACCTAAAAAGAAATGAAGATTTTTCAAGTGAGTTTTCAAATAACTGTCGGATGTGAACTAGAACATATGATATACACTTGATCAAATGGAAATTAGGTCAAAAATGTGTAAGGCTACTAACATGCCAATTCCAAATAACAAAACAAGTGGGTCATTTTAAGCATTTATAACAAGCATTGCTCTTTATGTTATTTGAGAAAACTCAATGTAAAAGAAACATTCTTAATTATGGTTGAAGCAGTTAAGAGAATCTACAGAAGCAAAAATATTTTATTCCAAGTGATCTCTTAGAAATAGACCTGGTCAGCAAACCATATCAAGTTGAAAGTGAAATAAAACATCATTTACAATGCATAAAGTACAAAGACAAAAATACTTGTGTAAAAAAATAAAATAAAAAAATAAACAAAAATAAATTCTCTTTCACACATATTGAGCATAAAACAAAAACTTATTTGCATGTAACAGTGTTTTGTTATCTGAAATATCAAAATTATAGAAGGTAATTATTCAATAATATTTTTGACTTTATGAAAAGTAATATGTACGACTGTTGTGACTGAGGAGTGAAAGTGTTCAAATATTTAAATTGATCCGGGTGAAATGCTGAAATGTATAACTCTTAAAACCCTTCACAAAACCAATACATTTCCAAAATATTCTTACTAGAAATGAATAAAACATCAAACATCCTTTTCACCACATAAAAACAAGAAACATTATTTGGCCTTCAACACACCAAACTGGTTTCTGAATTTATAAATAACATTTCGGTTAGACATAGATAAATTAAAAACATTTAATTACTGACATGAATTCACATAGATAGATGTACTTTATATTTTGTGACTTTTTTTTTTTT
>VCCN01004182.1:7647680-7666244 GCA_006491835.1 Architeuthis dux | reverse complement strand
ATCTTTTTATATGGGTACATTAAGTTGGGGTTACATAAAATAGTTGTACAGCACCATTATCCTTTATTGACTAAAGGTTACAACTTCAAACCCTCTCAAAGGTTTTCAAACCCTGTTTAAAGGTTTCTTTTATCCTGACAACTCACTGACTAGAAAAGGTTGAGGCATTATACTAATAACAAGTATTATTTTTATACCAGAGAAAGAATTCTATACTAACAGTTTAACTAAGCTTCTTTGATAAATAGCAAGACTAACAATTGCTTATAAAACTAATAGTCCAAGAACTTTAGCATTAATACTATAGTCAACTTTGAAATTAATTCTAACAAGCTGATATTTTTTGTCAATGATAGTTGGCACTGTATAGAATGACATACTAAAAGTCCCCTAAAATCCCAGTGGAGCTTCCTGAGATATTCACAAAACAAATTGAGATTTGATGACTGCAGTGCATGCCATAGATTTAGTCCAGTATTATTAAGTCCAAACATTAAAATTAATTCTAACAACCTGATTTTTGCAGGATAGTTGCAATATAGCACCAGAAAATCTATACTAAAAATTCACTGGAATCACAAAGACAAAATATTGAAATAGTCATAATATTGCAACCAGACCTGATATGAATATGGTTTAGGGGTCTATTTCTAAGTTTTAGAGGTTGGAAAATTGATAAAAACCTATCCTGATGTGATCTTTGCAGGTAGGGACACAAATTCAACATGGCTCCCAAGATGGCTGCCATTTCTTGGCAAAATAGCAAGCCATAACTTTGCAACCAAAACAGATAGAAAGTTGATTTGGAGTAAATTCCAATGTTTCAATGGTTGGGCAATCAATTTCAACCCATTATATTGGTGCAAGTTTCATTATTAGTCTCCAAAACCAAATACAGCTCCTGAAATGGCCACTAGGAGAACACTTTTTAGAATTTCAGTCAAAAAAAGACTTGATGATTTCGGTATACATATACAGTTGAGAAAATAAGCAATTTGATAAAATGCATTAGATTAGGGTTTAAGAAGCTTTCCACAAGCCATTAATTCTCACCATCATCAGTAACAATTGGGTGAATATTCTGACATATCTGGCAATTACAATGACTACACTTCAGTGAACAATGTAAGCCAGCTTTGCAGGAACCACAAGTTATCAGACAACCTCTGTATAGTTTTTCTGGTGTATTATTGCAACTATCCTGCAAAAATCGGATTGTCAGAATTAATTTTAAATTAATGTTTGCACCTACTAGCTTTTAAATCTAAGGTGTGCACTGCGGTCATCAAATCTCAATTTGTTTCTTGAATATCTCAAAGCTTCACTGGGATTTATGGGGATTTTTTAGTATGTTATTCTATATACCATTAACTATCATTGATGAAAAATTCACCTTGTTAGAATTAATTTTAATGTTTGGACCTATTGTTCCTGAACTATAAGCAGTAAACTAATTTTGAAGTTGACAGGCAACACAAATATAAGCTTTCATACTTGACAATCTAAACTATGTACTTGCAAAAGGATGGAAACATTAAACTTTTTGTGAGATTTTTTTTAAGTAAAAAAAAAATAGTGGGCTTTGGCTGAGCAAGTAGTACTCTAAAGAACTGAAATGGAATTAGTGAATATAATCTTCCTTCCTTGTGTAAAATATCCATGATTTTAAACATATTGCAGGCAAGAGAATCATACCACTGATCTTAAGCGACACATTTGGCCATTGGCTGCAAGCTATCCGTATAATCAAAGTATTACAAAAAAACACTGAGTGCATACCGCTACCAACACCATTGTCACTGAATAAAAATCAGTTCACATATAGCTGCGATGCAGGGACGATAACTGTAAAAATTCCTGGATTGGCCCCAAAATTAAATCAATTCTCTTGGAGGACCGACATGAGTGAATAGATACACCTCTTCAGACTTGTTGGCAGAGGTAAATTGCCTTCATTTTCATTTCCTTCCTGGACAATAGAGTACAAATTACATAACATTACAACCAAGTCGGAGAAGGAAAGAAAAACTTGATCAATGTAATGTCAGCCTGCTTATTTCACATGCTTATTACATAGAGATGAATACATTAGTATTTATATGTTAAAAATCAAAACACAGTACTCTATATATAGCTTTATCCAGAGAATAAAATGGGAAAGAGAAAAAAACCAGTCAGTGTGCCTGTATAGTAACAATGGTTACAAACATCTACAATCATTCATACTTATCACAAAACTATTCTTATTTAAACATGAAGTGAAGGTTGATTAGAAATATGTATTGTTTTTACAAAATTTATAAATCAGTGATTAGTATGTACCAATTGCTGCTTACTGTTATTACTAGTCAAAATTCAATGCAAGGAGAAAAGCTACTGCAGCACCTGGCAGGATGCCAGAATATAATCTATACTTATCATCACAACATGTGGTAGCAGTAACAGTACCAATAATTGTAATGGGAGCAGTAATAGTAGCATACTGACTTTATTGATCAGACATTGCAGTGGAAATAGCAGTCTAATTCAGCATAGTTTAAGCTGGTCTTGACAAATAACAATCCTTCCACTGCGGCTGCTTGTCTCACAATTACTGCAGCTGCTATGAATGTCAATAATATTATGGACGAAACTAGTGTTGCTATAACTAATACAATATAAGTTACCATGCCAATAGTAGCTATGGTTCAGCAGATACCAATTCAGATGATATTAATCACAATCTGCAGAGTAATATGCAGTTTAACTATTAAGACTAATCAAGATGCATGCCTGTAAAGAAGGTTTGATTTCATGGATTAAAAATCTAATAAAAAAATATTTTTAAAAATGAAAGAATGATTTTTTTTAACTAACAGATTTTAATAGAAAAAAAAAAAACCAAGTCATTAAAAATGCAAAAATTAAAACTGCTAAAATATTTGGTTGATCAAGGATTAGTCTTGATACTATTATCTTTCAAATTGTATAAAATTGAACAACTAGTTAATTCCTGCAAAAAAATTCACGGATATATTTGAATTTCTATGAGATGATTTTTTTTTTTTAGGAAAAATAATAATAATGAATTCATTTCAGTGGAAGAGTCCATAGTTTTAAATGGTGGGTAGGAGATTTTTATCAGCAAAATTGTTACCTTTAAATGCACAAGTCCATTGTTATGGGTAGAAGAAAGAAAGAAAAAAAAAAGATTAGCTTGCTGATCATTGCTATATGATGTGCATCCTGATCCGTTATTTTCTAACCCCATGGTTTATCCCAGTGAAAAAATTCATTGATATATTCTAATTTCAACAAAATTCTTTTTTATTTTTAGAAATTCTTTTAAAAATACTAAATTTGTTTGAATGGAAAAGTCCATTGTTTCAAATGGCAGGTAGGAGGTATTTTTATTGGTAAAATTCTTACCTTCGAGTCTATTGTTACGAATGGAAAACCAAGAAAATCACACTGTTCATTATATAAGTAGAAGATACAAAAAATTTCACTAGCCAACTACTATGCAGCACAAGAGTGGACTAAGAAAAAAACTAAGTGTAGAACTGATAGAAAATAATTTCTTTTTAATAATAATTGCAGAACAAAGGCTAAATTTATCAACTGTTAAGCGAAAAAGGAAAAGAACAATAGTTCACAATCAATGACAAACACCTATTTACATTCCCAATACTGATGACAGCTGCTGCCATGCCCAACACTTCAAATAATCAAACACTTACAATAATCCCTAGTTTACAGACAAATTATCCTTACCAAATTCTAAAATCAGAATCAATATTAGAATTTTGAAATACTATCCTTTTATTTGTAAGCTAAAAATAAAAGCGAACTCTTGAATCCATCAGAATCTTTTCATGAAAAATTTGAAGTTATGTAATGATAGTAGGAAAAAATTCAAGCAACTCAACATAATCTTTTTCTTCCTATTTCCTTCTCCTGTTCAATCATTGCTGGAACTTGTCTTGTAAACAAACAGTTACATTTTCTAAATCACAGAAGCTATGAATACATAATGGAATACTTGCGGTGAGGGCATTTTGGTTATTTTTGTAATTCTGATAGTTCAAGTTATTAAGAGCTGGAAGGAATTGGAGGAGTAAGAGTGGGCTGTAGAAGCGAAAGCTATTTATAGTAAAGCAGTGTCCAGCCAGCTGCCAGTCACGCCGCATTATGCAGTCTTTGTGTGTTCAGCAAGCAAAGCACCTAGCTACTAGATACTTGCATACTGCCATGAATGCATTCACCACCAGAGGAACTGTTGAGCTTAACCCAAGAATGATCTTCAATAAATGGAGGAAATGGTGATTGAGAGGATAACAATGGTAAAATACAGGAAAATATTGGTAGGAACATCTAAAAAATGAAAATGGAAAGCTACAAGTTACAAATCTAACTGTTAAGATAGCACTATTTGAAAATCTTAAAGCACCTCTGCATGAAGCTTAATTTATTTATTTGGATATAAATGATGCCACCCCAACAGTTATTCACAGAACAAACTAAGATATATAATACATTCTTGTAACAATAATGATAAAAGGATATGATTGGTGTACACACTTCATTTTGCATTTATTATCAAATTTTCATTATATCATGTAGAGTTGCTTTTCATAGTAAAAACTAGATAGCACTTAGAGAGCGCATACCTCTGCTAACACCATTGTTAGGGGAGGTAATTGTGTATGGATCTGCCCAAAAATCTGAGCACTTCTTCCATAATACATTTCCGAGACTTCCACTAAATTTCATTAGGAACTTTTTGAGATATTGTGTGAACAGACATTAACTTTTGGCAATATATGTGGTGTTTTGGACATAATTACAACTTGGGGATGGGGTTTAATTGTGCATGGATCCACCCTAGAATTTATTCACTTCTTCTATAGCCTATTATCGACCCTTCCACAAGATTTCAAAGAAATTCATTCGGAACCTTTGGAGATATCATGGACAGATACAAGCTTATACATAAATGTATGAAAAAAGAAAAATCTCAATCAAAAGAATTCCTGGATCCGCTCAGAAATTTAACCACTTTTTCCTTACTGTCAATCCTCAAAATATGAAATCTATGGAGTACTTTTAGAGATATCGTGTGGACAGACAGCTGGAAAGACAGATGGATGCAACCGAATACCTCTCCAACTTCATTGGCAGAGGTGAAGAAGTGGTAGACAAAATTTTAAATATATTTGATAGAAAATATCTTACAAAAGCAATCTTTCTCAAAATGGGTATTAATAATTGTAAAAAGGTTTTTAAAATTTTAGATGTTTCTTGGAGAAATATCGAATTTGATATGCCTAGTCTTAATTTACACTAGCAAACTTTAATTGAATTCTACTCAAAAGAAAAAAAAAAAATTCTTTAAAGAGTAGCTCCAAACAAATTGGACTCTTAAGATAAGGAAAAAAATAAATAAGTAAATGAAGCTTAAATATATTTTTTTCAATTTTAAAAACGTTTCTTTAAAATAAAATTAACTAATAATAATGGAAACTCAAGAGTTGAGTGCCACTGAAAGATCATGTAAGTAAACTCATGTTAAGAGTCTATACATACAAAGACCAGTGTCAGTGTCAGTGTCACCAAATTTGTTTGTCTGTTCAGCTCAAAGAGCCACGCTGAACCAAACCGATTGATAAAATTAACGAGAAAGATCTGGCGTGGTTTGAACCCACATCCAGTGGGTCGAGAGTCAGATACCTTAACCATTATGCCAAGCTAACACATGAATATGAGCATAAAATATCATCTTAATTGCTAGGGTGTGATCAGTCAGGACCACCCACCAACATTTCCTTTGTCCCTCTTCTCAAGCAATCATCAGCCTTTTAGCATCTATTGTTAGGCATCCGAGCACCAAACTTAAACAACGAAAAACAAACCTAGAGAGCATTTTTTAATGTTAAATCTAGCCCCCACTGTTTCAAACAAAGTGATACTATTTAAATTAAATTTTTTTTTGTTAAAATTCAGAAAATACCAAATGGCTATTAATTATGAAAATGTATTTGTCCTATGTAAATTTAGGTGATTTCAATCAATAAGATCACCATTCATGAATATTTGTCAGTTTTGAGAAAAATTAAATTTTTATGGTTTTAGTTAGGTTCTTATTTACATGTAACTATAAGTAATGCACATGAAACGATGAAAAACAAACCTAGAGAGCATTTTTTAATGTTAAATTTATCCCCCACTGTGGCAAATGATTTCAACAAAGTGATACTATTTAATTCAAATTTAAAAAAGAAAAAGAAAAAAAAAGAAATATAAGTCACTGATTCAAGCAATTACAAATCTATACATAAAAAGACCATAGTCACCAAGTTTGTTTCTTTGTCTGTTCACGTCACAGTGAAGACACAGATTTTACTCTCTTCAAAGCTGATTAAGGAAAGGAAGACTTATGTGACTGAATATTGCCAGCAGCTACAGTGTGACAGACTGCTGTGGCTGACACAGCAAAATTACGTTTACTTAAGTTTGCTGTGTCTGTGTGTAAGTTTACAGGAAAACATAAGTTTTACTCTCTTCAAAGCTGATTTTAAAGAGAGGGCGAGTGTGAGACAGGTGACTGAAAACAATGGTTAAAAATATTAATCTATCCATAGGTAACATAAAAATCCTGTCATTTTTGTAATATAAAGAAAAGAAAACTCAGATTTTTTTACTCCCCAATATTTGTATTTCATGGTCTGGCCTTTGATGTGGTAAAAATCGATAATTTCTTTGTTTATTAACCCAAAAATTAACAAAACAAATTACTGATACCAAACACTCAGAAACTCCTTTTTTTTCCCCGGTGAAATCAACTCTCAGAAAAGGAATAGTATCCCACACACACACAATTATCAAATCAGTCCTTATGATGCAATCCATTTTTGACAGTTAAGTCGTTCTACTTTGCCAAAATTTGTAATGAAAGTTGCTAGAGCACACAAAGACCAGTTTGATCCTAAGCAGAAGTGCCAATCCATACATTAATAATCCCGCCATTTTTTACAGGTACTATGCTAGTTTCTAATATTTACTGATTTGTAAGTTAGAAAACTGATACAAACATTACCTTTTATTTATATAAATGAGAAAAATTCATGCTTTAATACCTTTGTTTAATACAAACTGATTTTTCCAAGCCATGAATAATAATTAGTTAAAGAAAATATTAAAAACTATTTTTCTGAAACATCAGTATGCAAATTGATATCCATATATCTTTAGATTAAAAAACTCCAGAAAGATTAAGTCACAACTGTCACAATTTTAAAATGTATCAATAGCATAATACACGCAGGCTTCACTTTCAAAGTTACTCTATATTTTAAGTTAATTTTAAATCAAAGCAAATGTTAAAAAAATCTCAGAATATTCTAACAGATAATGGAACTAATTCAAGGAAAAGAGCAATTAAAAATGCTGCATTAATAATTTTACTTAAAAATAAATTACAGAAAAATGTTAATGTTACATGCCTTTAAGTTTTTGTTTTAGAAATGAAACTCAAAAATAAAAATAATCTTTTAAAAATTAAAAAAAAAAAAAAAAAAAAAAAAAAAAAAAAAAAAAAAAAAAAAAAAGAAAGGTATTTAAGCAATTTGAACAAGTTAACAATGAAAGCTTATTTTTATGCAATCAAAACAGTACTGACAGGTTTTATAAAAAAAATTCTTAATACAAAATAGATGCAAAGATTGTAAAGAAAACATTTAAAATCAGATGCAAAATCATAAAAAAACAACAAGAAACATATTCCTTAAAAATAGCGAATAGAAGGAGAGTGAAAGGAAATCGATAGAAGTGAATGTAAGCAACATGTAGTGAAGATCAAATTTCACTAAAACTGAAAATAATAGATGAATTTTTCTAATAAAATGCTAATGTAGTGTCGTTTGGTATGCAGCATACTCAGTAACTGGCAGCTACGTGCTGTGTAAGTAGCCTAGATTACTAAAAGAAAATCTTAAGATTTACACATGAAAAGGAAAAAATATTAGGTGTGTGCAAAAGTTTCCATCTGCTCTTTTGTAAAAACTAGAAACTGAATACACAGTTGAAAACCTGTTTTTCATTGGAAACTTTTGCACACACCTAATATGAAGACTAGAGTAGAGAAAAGCCAGAGGATTTAAAAAAAAAAAAAAAAAAAAAAAAAAAATCTATTTCAAAATGGGGAAAGGAAAAAACTTTGTAATCAATATCAAAATTATTTAACTTTTTTATACTTAAAGAAAGGACAAAATAAATTTGACACTGAATACTCTAGATTGAGAAAAAGTGGCTGGGAGTGTAAGGGGGAGGAAACTAAGAGAGGGAAGTAGCCATTTGAGACCCTGCAAAATTAATAGTAAATTTAATACCACACTGGTTAGAAAAAGCAGGAAGGAGTGCGAGATCAAAATATGTTCACTTACAGATTTGTCGCGCTGGAAAATGACAACACGGCCTCCTTTGTCACCCGTGGCCAGGAGATCTCCATCACTGTTGAATTCAACACAGGAGATGATATCAGCTGGAAAAAAAGAAAAAAGATTCATATTTAGATAAGAGTTTCAAAAACGTATAGCAGTTTAAAATAAGAATCTTTTAACTTGATTGATATATAGTAAAAATTATTTGGGGACATACACACAATATATTAATAAATGGCAAATGAGCCACAGATAACATTCAATACTACTCAGGTTCAGCATTAATTAAAAAATGTGGCATCCCAAAAACCTTTTATTTAGTATCATATATGCCAGATTATAAAACAAATGGTTTACAAGGGTATTTGGTGTACTACCGCTCACTGCAACTCATCTAAGCCCCATAACTGTCCATATTGAGCTTCAGTAGATGGTCTCAGGTCATAATACCTGCAAATTGGACACTGTAATATTTGCATAGTCTTTTAGGTTTTTAAAAAATTAAATATTCATCTTATATACCAGAATATATGGTATCTTTGATTTAAAAAAAAAAAAACAACTTAATACTATAAGTCTAACTCAAAATTCATCTAATGGAAACATTGATTGTTGAAGACTTGATTTTGAGCTGATACAAACAGTTAAACACCAGTGCATATTCCAAACTGGTCAACATTAATGACTTCTTTCATAAAGTTTGAATTAAGGAGGTCTTAGCTATGAGGTTATATTTCCAGGACCAAGCAAATATATTCATTAGAAATGATTTCTAAGAATCAGACTTACTGAGAGAGCAGGGAGAAGTTCTAATATTTTTAACATTCAAACACGTTCTAGTCAAAAGTCAGAAAAGATAGATAATTTCTTTTTAAAACTTGCTCAATTGATAGTTAGTTGAAGAATGTTACCCCCCCCCCACAACCACCATGTCTTAATCAATATCATTTATATGTAGGAATGTCATTCTTTTGAACCACTGCCTCCACTCTTAGATTTCAACTTTTTAATTTCTTTAATCACTTGTTCTTTTTAAAGTGTGAAGGTCACTATAAATTAATGAGGGTACTGCAATTTATCTCATTTAACTTACTAGGGCAGTATGTTTGGAAGGGGCTGGACTTTATGGTGTATGGAACAGCCTGCCATAATTGTCAGGTAAAATAATTATCCATCCGTCAAATGAAACTACGGTTTCAAAGTATTTTGGTTACTTTTCTCCAATTTTGCCAATTTAAATATTTGATATCTAAGTTTAGATAATTCTAATGAGCGGAATTCAAAGGAGATAATTCCTAGAAACCGAAGAAAGATCTGTAATCTTTTTTTTTAGATTTCTCTAGAATCGCTGATTCAAAAAACTTCAAAGCATAACCCGCACTGCTTAATCTTATCTTAAATAAAAATTTTTTTTTTTTTTTTACTTGATATGCACTTTAATCTTTTTTGTTGTTTTCTAACCTTGTCTTATCTTGCACGATTGAACATCACTGTTTTTGGGAAAGTCTCTCTCGGGTTAATTTATATAAGGTGCAGAGCGATAACTCAAACATAGCCATGTCAACATGCTTTAGCTTTAGTCAATAGTGCTTGTATAAACAACACCTAGATTTTAGAACAGTTTGTATCCAATTTTTTCATAAGGGACTATTTTTGTGTATGTCCAGCAGCAAAAAAAAAAAAAAATAAAAAAATAAAAAATTAATAATAATAATTCAAGGGGAATAACTTTTGTCTTAATCATTAGGCCCCACTATTGTATTTATACCTGAAGTAGCACTTAAATCCATTTACAGATTTTTTTTTAGAGTTTGTTAAATTCATACTTTATAACCTTGAATATTGATTTTTCTGCCTTGAGCTATATACTAAAAGTCAAAGTAAATGATTAGGATTTGTTCAACTTTTGCATAACTCTGCAGACATCTATGATCCTTTCTCAACTCCAAGTTTCAGATTACTCCAGCCGAAATCTTTTAAAAACAGTGATAAAGATCATGAACATTTTTCATTACTTGGGTATTGAACAAGATGGTCAGGGACTACTTTTTGGTTGTTTTGTGAGATTTCCCCATGAGCATTAAATATTTTTGGATGAGCATCCAAAAATATTTTAATTGTTCATGGGGGAAATCTCACAAAATACAAACAACTTTAATGTCAGCCCTTTGCTCTGATCCTAAAGTACAAGATAAACAATATTTAGAAAAATGAAATCAGAGATCCTAAACAGATCAACTAAGCAAAGAATAACTGACAAAATATAGACTAATGTTCTAAATGAAAAAATAACCAGGCAATCTGGCCAACTTATTGGACAAAAGAGGAAAGTCACAGTTGGTGAAAAGTTAATGCCAGTATGCAAATTTATAGCAGGTAAAATGCTGTTCAAGAAATTGAAAATGTTCCACAATCAAACAGTACAATAAGTCGACGTTAAACATGGCACTGAAGGGGTTTGGGGCAATTGACTGAAAAACAATAAGTTCTCTATATCCTGGTTGATGAGTCAACAGACTTCACTAACAAATGTCATGTTGTGGCATTTGTAAGATAGGTTGATGAAGGTGAAATCCAAGACTTAACAAGTGCCTTACATAATGTTAGTCATTTTACTTATTGCTCTTTTAGTCTTCATTTTAAAACTTCATGTTTTAGTGTTTCTAACTTTTACAATTTTAACATCAATAAGCTATTTTAACATTTTACTGGTCTTAAATTTTGTGGCATAAATAACTCCCTTTTTATTAACCTTTATGATGTGAGAAGTGGCTGAACGACCTTGCTTAGGGTGATCAACAGTAAAGAAGAAAGAAAACAAATAAAAAAAGCCTTTTTCTGTTGCAAAGAGTTGCCTGAAACAAGCAACGGTTAAGATATATTTAACGTCTTATATCAGGAGATAAATGGTCTGTCATGGGATGACTGTTGGCATCTGTACTGATGGTGCTCCATCAATATTTGGCTCCAGGTTTCCCTTCCCTTGTAAAAAAATGAAAATCATGACATTGTTACAACACTGCTTTCTTCACTCACAGAAAGGTGCTCATCTCAAAATCTCTTGGATTTTTAAAAATGTGTGTGAAAACATGGACAAAGAGTGTAAATCTGTTACATTGAGAAATCTGGTAATTGAGTAGAGGAAGAGTTCACAAAAGGTTGTTGGAGTTGAAACACGAATTGCAGGAGTACTTTCAAGAAAACAGTACATCCAACCTTCCCGAGTGCCTCGAAGTTGGAGAATGGCTGGCGAAATCAGTCTACTAAGCAGACATTTTTGATTACATGAATCAGTTGTACAAGTCCATGCAAGGCCCTGGAGAAAATATTTTGATTTCAGGTGAAAAGATTCTTGGTTTTAAAAAGGAACTGAATTGTTGGAAAACTCTTGTTGCAAAAGGAAATCTCAAAATGTTTCCATTGTTGCTGAGGTTTAAGAATGAAGGATATCAGCAAATCTTATTGAAAACCACCTGGAAAAAATGTAGAACAATATTGAACAATATTTTCCCAACCTTTCAACAGAAGTACCATATTTGACGGCATACAAGACCCCACCCCCTTTAACCCCTCCAAAGAATCGGCTCAAAAAGGACAGATCACCATAGGCACAACACGAACTCTTAGATTTTGCTGAAATTTGTCATTTTGGTAGATTTTGGGCAAAAAACACGATTCCCAAATTTTTAGCGATTCAAAAGTTACAGGCGAGGTGATTTTGTGATCAAGAATTGACCTCTCCTTTCTCAAATTGCCATATTGCCGTTGGTCCTAGTGATATAAAAGTATATATATTTTGAATCAGAAACATCTGTAGATTCAAAGACTAAAACAAAATGAAAATTTGAGGTCACCATTTGACTTTTGATATTTGACCAGAAAAATTAATTTATGATAAAAATGTTCCCCTATCATTTCTCTATTATAATCAGCTTTAAAAAGGTTTATGTAGACGACATTATCCAGTTCAACTTTGTATTATTTTCACTAAAAACATCTAATTTTACCTCATTTCATGTAGATATCCTGAGGGTCTGATTAGAAGTATATAAGAGTTCTACAGATGTATACCATATACTATAGTCAAAAGAAATTTTTAATATCTGATGACATGTACAACTTTTGCTCCAATATAATGAAGTTTTCAATAAAAAAAATTTTGTGTCAATGAAGATCAAGGAGATTTTCAACCCTTCAATAAAGTCACTTGCAGGTACCCTATGTCGATGGGGTAAGCCATTAGGCTACCTGTCTCTCAGTACCAATGGAGAGCTAAAAAAGACTGAAGGAGATTAGCACTCAGTCTTGTAGAGAAAATGACAGCAGCCTTCAATACATGCAATGAAGTAAGAGTTGGTTGTATTGTTGGATGTATATATAATGATAACTGTGGTTTGGGCTGGTAAAAGATTATGATGCAGAATATGAAGATTATATCAATTTCCTGCATCTCTCTGGCATTTCCCCATCATATAAATTTCCAACTAAAGAAGATAATTGTCCAGAGCCAGCAGACGATATCCTTGGAGCAGTACAGGCCAGACTAAGAGGAAGAATGTGTATCTAGTATATTTTCCCAGCAGAAGATATGAAAACATTTCAAAGGAGCATATAAAAAAGATGCACATTCTGATTCAAAATATACTTTTATATAGCTAGGACCAACAGGAAAAAGGTTATGGCAATTTGAAAAAGGAGAGCTTGACCTCAAAATGACCTCACCATAACTTTTGAACCGTTGGTCAGATTTAGCTAAAAATTTGAGAATCGTGTTTTTTTGCCAAAAATCCACCCATATGCCAAATTTCAGCAAGGAGCTCCAGTCTAAAAAGTTTGAGAAAAGCTGCTCTATACAAAACCAATACTGATAAGAATATTAATCTGAAGAATTCTTCAAATGACAATGACTCATCTCAGAATTTCAGACAATATTAACCCATTAATTGTGGAAGGTTGCAAGTGTTAAGTTATCCATAGCAAGATAAAAGCCCTGACTCTCAGATAGAATAGAGTAGCCGTCAATGACAACACAGAATTTTTCTTGAGTTAGCCATAGAACTGCAAGGATGAAAATTTCCATCATCCACAGTTAATATGGTATATATATAAATTAAACAGATGTTTATCGTTCTGCAAGCAGAAACTTATTGTCTGCACAAAACGTTCAACTTGAAAACTTTGAAAATAGCTGGTTTTAAAAATGACAAATCTTGGAAAAGAATTTGAAATTTTATAAGGTGATTTAAATAAGATGTATTGTTAGTGAAAAGATTAAATGCTTCACATTTACAAAAACTGTTTGTATAAGAAGGAAAGAAAGGTGTGAAGATTATCTACACAAAGAAATTGCTGGAAACTTCAACATCCTGTGAAGTGCCAAATAAACAAGTAGCTAACTAGTTACATTTGCCAAATCTTTTTTACATGTACTATTTTTAAGTTGATTTGATCTGACATTGAAAGTAACACATTTTTTCAAGAGGAGAGTTAGCTAAGAAATGAACAGTAGCCTTATATGAATTTTACATTGGCTTCTTTATTTCCAAATGATCCCACCAGGAAACATGAAACCACCACCACCACCAGTCAGATAAACAGGAACTCCATTGATTTTTATTTGCTACCAATTGTAAACTGTTCAGTTTGAGTACCAAAAACCTTAATGCTTTATTGATCTATAATTTTCATAGCAGGCCTTACACTAGAGACGAAGAGTGCCAGGAAGGAAGCTGTAGATCTAATGGTGGCCACTAATACTAACTGATCATATGAATGTATGTACAATTTAATATTTTTGAGGTTTCAAAACATTAAATTATGCAGCTGGTTTTATTTCAAGCACCCCAAAAGTTAAGTTTTTTTTCCTCATATCTTTTAGTGTAACTATTCACAAACTCCAGACTAAAGAGTCTTTTTCAAAATTATAACTGGGTGTAATGCTCTTTTTTCTCAGAAGAGAAAAAAGTAAATACAAGTAGAGATACATTAAGTAATTATAATTTGCATCGTGTCTGTCCGTCTGTCTGTCTGTCAGTCAGTACTCCTTGATTACTGAATTTATGAAAAGGTTACTTAGAAAATTAGTGGAAATATTTTTATGCAACCCCCCCCCCATTTAATTTATGACATCTCAAATATTGAACTGAACATTTAACTGTTTCTATAAAATGGAAGAAAATAATTTTCATATCAAATGTTTCTCTATTCAGGACTATAACCCAATCTAATCTAATGACGATAAAGCTCAAGGCCAGCTAGTGTATGTCTAAACTTTTTTGTTGTTTCAAGTTTAATACAAAATGAATACAAGAATTTTAGTTAACAATATCTTGCATTAACCTTTCAAATTACTGTGTAAACATACTAACACAGAACACAGCTTTAGGTATACCATTAGCAAAGCAACTAGGTATTTAATAGTTTAATATAGTTTGTAGAGGGAGGGGAAAAGTGCAATTGGAATAAGCAACCTTTAGACAATTCCCAAATTGATAAATTATCAAGATATCCTGATGTTAACTAAATATTTTTAAGAAAAAAAAATAAAAGAAAAAAAAAGAAATGTTAAAAATACCTCCTCCCCCCCACACACACAAAAATCAAATTTTAGCTATATCTTGTAATGGAATTAAAAAGAAAAATGTTATTTGATTTCTTTGAGTAATAAATACTGATCACTTTGAAGGAAGTAATTAAATATACACCAGTAAGAAAAGTATCTTAAGATATTTTAATCTTAAAAATAAGCACTACTATCATGTATACATAATTGAAGTAACATTTTCCACATCAGTATTCTTTAAGCAAGCATTTTAAAATAACAGTGCAATGAGGCATTTAGAAAGTAAAGTTTCAAAAATTAAAATGCTATATCATAATGACTAAAAGCTGTAATGATCTAACTGTAGAATAAAAAGAAATTTCAATTAATTTTATATAATTTGTGGTTAGCACTCATTCTGAGCAAAATCAATGATTTTCTAACACATCAACAGTTATAGAAGTCATAACACCAAGCCTAATTTTCTTTGGCATTAATTTTAATATAGACAATTCTTTTACTATCTGGTGAGAAGTACCATATTTGATGCGGAGCTGATCATAATCCCAAATTACACTAGCCCAAACACTGTTAGACTGAACTTAGAAAGCTGAATGGTTTAAAAATCCTGAAAATTGACCTCCTAAAAACAAAGGTACACAATTTGTGATACTAAATGGTCCTTTCTTTCATACTGTCCGCTTCACTTGGCTTTATTTTCTAAAATTAGTCTGATGAATATTCTAGATTTAGTATTTACAATAATAAATTTATCATATGAAAACATTTCAATGAATTCACATGAATATTTTTAAAGATTATCAAAGAATGTTATTTTAATATAATAAATGTTATTGTAAACACAATCTACAATAGATTTTTAAAAATCTATTCAATTCTTTGATGGATTGGTTATGATATAAACAGGGAAACCTTTGAAGTCAAAGGAGACAAAATATACAGGAAGTTCACAAAATGAAAATCACTGATGTAGAGATATTTTATCAATCAACATTTACTATGGGACTTTCTTCAGAACAGGCACTTTTTATTAAAAACCTACCATAGTACCCGTTAAAATTAGTATAAATGTATTTTTTAAAAATTAAAAAAATAAAACCATATACTACAAAGTTTTTTTTATTCTTTCTGGTGATTTTTTTACAACTTCCATATTCTCAATTTTATAATCATTTTTAAAAAATAAGACAAAAGAATTGGATAAAAGATTTCATTTTTGATGAGAAAAAGAGAAGTTTTATTTATGAAAAATCAGAAATGCCTATACAAGAATACCTTGAATGGGTTTTGATGTAGTATGGTTAAGATACTGCTGTACTAATTTAAATAAGTATAAGCTGAAAACAAAAGCACATTAAATTATAAGAACAGTGCAGTTTTGAACCGTACAGAAAATTTGAGCAAATTTAACCACACTAATCACAGTATACCTGTATTTGTTTTCTGATCTGTTTCCACTAAGACACAAGTAGTAGTAGTAGTGGTGGTGGTGGTGTAGATGCGAACTCAGACACAGCTACTTGCTTTAGATAATGCAAACACAGACAAGCTTTGTTGGTGCTACTATAGCGTGCGGTCTACCAAGACCACACCCGACCCGTATATTCCAACTAAGCATTAAAATATATGTACCTATCTTTGAGATTTATTAATATTTAATGGACTTCTTTTTTTTATTAATCACCGCACCACATACAACAGACCGGTTTAAACACTTGCTGGGTTTAAGTTATTCATGAGTTCTGACATTTATATGTATCCGGACTTCGCCCAGCCTAACCGTTCATAGTAGAAACTTGAAACACACACCTCAGTGAGTAGGGAAAACAGTTTTTTTTTTGAAAATCCACCTACCAAGTATGTTTGCAGTGGGTGTTCAATTTGCAATGTCAGTTTATCCTAAATTGATCCTTTAGTTTGTGTCCGGCTAAATTTACGCTCGTTTTTTGAAAATTCAGATTTTTTAGTGATCACTGCCCAACAAAATGTGAGAGAAGTAACTTATTCATTGATCATAGATTTTTCCAATTCTTTGATTGATCACCCCAAAGTGGCATGATGCTTTAAGACATTGGTCACATGACCATACCTGGGTTTTTTTAAAATCATGAATTTATGGTTCAAACCATACTGGTAGCATTTTCATTAAGGTAACTTAATTCTACATCCACCACTGCTTAATTTACAAGATAAAAAGAAGCATATATGGGTGGCAGTGATTCATTATTTCCCTTGGAATGCTAGTTCTATTTATATTGAATAAAACTTTTACCTTCTATGCTTAACCATTTTAGTTACAAATACAATAAACCTTAAATTATCATTGAAATTTATTAATATTCAACTTTTTAGTTCTAATCAGCAATTATATTACAAATTTTGTAATTACCTTAGATTGATAAAATATGTGATAGATTTTTAGTTCTTTTTATTAAATAAAACATTATGTTATGGCTTCCAATTTTTCTTTTAAGTTAAATTTACATTTAGAAAATTTTTCATAATTACATTTTTAGTTTTATTTACATCATGTGTTTTGCTTGAATTTTATCGATGAAAATTGAAGGCAAATTAAAGTTAATTTAATGTAACTAGGAAGAAAAATTCTTTTGAAGATTAATAAAACTTGGGTATGGTAAGCACATAATTTTCCATTTCTTTTTTTTTGGGGGGGGGGACACGCATGCTATTTACAATGTAACTATAATGCTAAACTGGACCATTACTTTCTATTTGTCATAAGAAAACACGGATGTGAATTTCTTTCACTCAGTGCTTATATTATATATTATACTGCCAATTTAGCAGTAGTTTTTTAAGGAATCTGACCCTGACCAGACAATAAAATTTTTTTCTTTGAGCAAAAACCCTAACCCTACACAACAATAAAATATGCCCACTATTTAAATCTGATGGTTCGATTTGAGGTGTGGACTACCAATGCCAAAAGTTTTGAGAAAAATAAATTTGGTGTGCACGGGTTTGCCCAAGAGTGTGAGTGGGCCCATCTATAAAATATCATTTTCTTTCCTGTGTTATATTTAAAGTCCCTGCCCCCCTCGTTTAATTAAAAGACTGTTGTGTATAATGCAATCTTTTTTCTTACAGAAGAGCAAAATGTATATTTTTAGTGTTTTCTATTTCTGTAGAGCATTAATTATAACATGTCTTGTAATAGTCAATCACATGGCATGAAATTATTTTGGTAAATGCTCAAGAAAATATTCAGTCTGAAATCTTCCCAGTTGTAGTACAAATAATTTGATTTTATCTTGGCACCAATCACAAGAACTATTGTACCAAACAAATAAGTCTTTGAAACATTTGCTACAAAATTATATTAAATGGGAAATGCTTTAAAAAGGAAGCATATCGGACAAATTAAACTGAATTAAAACTAGAGGATAAAAGCATTTTTGTTTCATATCTACTGAATTAAGGCTGATTACTGAAAACAGTAGGATGCTCAGTAGCCTGATGGTTAGCAGCATGGAAAATTGAATAGGAAAACCAAGTTCAAACTCCAACTGAGTCAGTTTGCGTTCACTTCACTAATGTCCTTGGGAAAGGCATGATTCCCCCCCC
>VCCN01004182.1:7629924-7647670 GCA_006491835.1 Architeuthis dux | reverse complement strand
CTATGAGTAGCCTTGGGTGGCAGTCTAGGAAACGGACAATTGAATACAAACCGGGAAAATCCAATACCTCATCCAGCATCGAGAGAGGCTGGCAACAGACAGCAGGGAACTTACGTACGGTTATCAGGGCTCTGGTGAAACTTCCCTGGGCCTAGTAAGCCGGAAGTGGATTATAATAAATCGCTCTAGTAAAATAAAAGAGAATAAGAACGGATGGACAAAATAACACAACTGCTGTCTCCACCTCCCCACGACACCTCAAGTACAAGTAGGTACGGTAAAGTGTCCCGTCTCTTAAGAGACAACACCCAAATGGAGTATGGAGCCCGGTGACGAAGACCCAGTTTCTGTAGCATGAGTCAGCTTAGTGATACTTATAAGTTTCAAGTCCGCTCGAGACCAGGACTTTATTCCTACAAGTTTTTATGACCACCCCTTGGCAGGATGCAAGTCCACCGAAGGGATACCTCCACCCTAATCACACAGCTTAGAGTGTACTCAATTAGCTGCTGAGTGCACAGGAAAATATGTCCCAATGAAGAATTTTCAACAATGCTCATACTGGAAATCGAACCCAGGACCTTCAGCATATAAGGCAAATGTGCTAACCATTACACCATCCAAGCAGACTAGAGTACAAGTAGAAGATTTTTAAAACATTTAAAAAAGACTAAAAACAGTCAACTTTTAAGCTTACAGATAACCAGCAGAAGCTTATCTAATCAAATAGGGTTAATATTATCCCACCTTTTATTATCACCTATTTTTTCTTTTTTTTAAGTGCTTAGTAAACTATTTACAGATATATATTGAAGTTAAAATTCTTTATGTACAAAACTCCAAAATAACTTGTTTTATCAATTATTTTTGATAAGCATACTGACAGGACAATTCACATAAAACATGCTACTGTTTGAATTCAGAAATAAAGGATCCAACTCAGAATATTTATGAAAAAGAAGAACTTGAAAAGTCATTGAATTTAAATACAGAAATATCAAAACAAAAATAAGATTTTCAGCATAATCATTGTGTGTCACATACAAACACAAAGGTTTTTGTATACATGTATCATAAATGACAAATTTTGGAAATTTTTCTGAATACAGATGGTATGTTAATCACCTTTGTCTAACATTGGGAAATTTTTCCATTGGACTATGCTTTTATCTTCAGTTAATCTCAGTTTGTTGAATTCTTTTCGATATGTGGTTTTCTGATCAAACATCAATAATATTTATGATACACAACTTGGTAATTTGTTTATGTTGACAGGTACATAACATACAAAACTTTAATCTTTCCTAAAACAAAACAAAAAACCTACTTAGAAGGGAAAAAAAATGCATTCTTTGACCGCCATAAATGTGAAGATATTTAATTTGACCTAGTCTAATTACATAACTTAATAGACAGTAGTAGATGCCAACAGTTATTTTCTGGCAAGTTAGGAAGATTTTTAAAAAAACAAACAAGGAGTGTTTTGAAATATATAAACCACAAAGAAACTTATTTTTCATATATCCTGGTTACCTGCATAAAAGCTGGTAGAAGTCAATTCTTTCAGAAAGTTTTCAACACTTAAAAACAACTACAGTGTCATAATAGTGCATCCTAATTCAGCATTTAATTGTATTGTAAATATTCACATTAATCTGAATAAGCAGTTATTCAACTTTGATTGTAAGAGTTACGTAATAGTTCTTTATTTGGTATGAAAGTTGTATTTAATAGGTTCTAAGACCCGACATAAGATGGAGAAATGAGATAGAAAGGTTTGCCGGTAAGACATGGCAGAAGTTAGCACAGTCAGGGTCAGCATGGAAGGGACTGGGAAAAGCCTTAATAGCCGATATCGAAAGAGGAAGCTGGTTGTGAAACTGTCTCCAATGAGCAAGCAGATGCAGAAATGTCAATTAGTCATTTTCAATTAACAAAATAACAGATAGGAGATTAAGCCAAAGATGTTTTAGCAGTTTATCAGCAAGATGTGTATCGCATAAAGCTTTTTTTTTTTTTAATAGGATTAGAGAATTTTTATACTTTCAACTGCTCTCATATTTATACTGAAAGCAAGCAAGCAGATCAGCCTTAAGCCAGCAATGAACTTGATTTCTAAGGCCTCATAGGCCTTTGCCTAAAAGATATGCACAGGTTTCAAATTCAGTGCAGTAAGAAGTTTTTCATACTGGTTTGTGACAATGTAATAAGATACTAAAAAAAAAAAATGATTAACTTTTCCGCTAATTTTCAGGAAAAGATAAGTACTGTAAACCCTCAATTTAACACTCTTGTATAACGGATTTCAGATTTAACAGACCTTTTTCCTGAATATTCTATTTTATTTCTGTTTTAGTTATTAATAAAATATTATAAATCACCTTTCATAATAACCAATATTTTTTTGATTACGCCTAAAATAAAACTGGTTTATGAGAAAATGGGTCTCCAGTTTTTAGATAAGATTTTGGGTCACCTCAAAAAAAGGTCAAGAACAACTGAACTACACTGTTAAAAAGGTGAGTAAATATTACATCATTCTTTATCATAATTTTATATTGTACAGTACTGTATTAAAGCTTTTTGTCAAACTCCAGGACAAAGTCAGAGTTGACTTTCCTTTCTTATATAACAAGAACAATCCTCACCAAAAATAGGGGAGTAAACTGATAGGAAAAATCCCCATTCCCCTACCATGATTTTAACTCCTGATCGCTAGCCTGATGTGTTACCACCTGTGCTAAACTGACAAATCTTATATACATCCAAAATTTATAATAGAATTACGCAAGGAAGTAGAAGTAGGTGCAGACTTTGACTCTGGAGCAGTCAAGCTTTTTTTCTTCTTTTTTTCTTTTTTTCTTCTTTAAAAAAAAAAAAAAAAAAAAAAAAAAGGTAACATTCAGACTTTTTGCCATTGACAGATACCCCCTCTCCATTATCAGTCTGTTTAATAGAGGGTTTACCGTATTTTAAAATGAACCAACTTCATACACCAAATATTTTGAATTCCTATTCAATTTTATCAAGCATGCTTTATAAAACAGAACAATAGAAACAAATGGATTTTTAACAGTTAAAAACCCAGAATTAACATTTGCTGATTATCTGTTTTATCACAGATGATAAAATAATCAGTAGTCAGTAACAAAAGATAATTGACGGTTTTTTTATGCAAAGTTTTCAAATGCTGTTTTTATTCATTACAAAATCTGTATGCTAATTAAGGGGAGACTCATTTAAATCGAGTGCCTGTGTCTCCAGCCAAGCTTAGAAACAAACCATGTATCAGCAAACAAAAACTACTTAATCCACTCATCCTTAAGACAGACTTTTAGAGAAAATTATTGATTTTTATGCAGTAAAATGTATTGAAATTTTAGCCGACAAAATGCAAACCAGCAGCCAATCCTCATTGATCATTTATTGCATTGTAATTAGTGTTTAAAGAGGACGATTCAAATATTAGTATAATTAAAAGCAAAATTTAAACATTACCGTATATTTGTGGATGAGACGACACTTGAAGCATCCCAAAAATGGGGTCGTCCTATAAGCCAGATACAAAAACAGTGACATTGAAATTCTACTCAAAATACCACTAGATTGGTTCCATATCATGCCCAGACCACACCCTATAACAATTTTTTAAGCTACCAGTAAATTAAATATCTGGCAAACAAATACACGGACACAGCATTAATATTACCATTAATTTTGAGCAACCTGGCAGAGATGGTGGCCGAGTGCCGAAGGGGAGAAAATGTGCCCTTGTCGGCTACGTCAAACACCACTTTTCCATTGGTCATTGTTGGTCTTCAAAGCCCTTCCCTCCTTACAGGCGTGTTTGCTGGTGGGGACAATTTGATTTAAACTGGTTAAGACAGAAGCTAGCAACAGACTGAAGTGTGAATTGGTGCTTCACCCACCAGCTCTGTCAACACTGCACGACATGTATGGTATGTAAACAAACCGGTCAACGACTTTCATTAAACTACTACCACTACAGACAATGGTCAACATATGGTATTTACCTTATATGCCTCACTGATAACATACTGACAATTCAAACAATTTACAGGTAATACATTTAGGTATTACCCTATTACTGGTAATACAGTCAAGTATTTAGTTCAATTATTTGGTAGTTTGGGGTTAGTCTTATACCAACGATAGGAGCTAAAACCATGAAATTCAGACTGAAATTGAGGTCTCGTCTTTTCTGAAAGTTGCCTTATCCATTGAAATATATGGTAATTACCACTGAGAATACATAATAAGAACAAAATCAATTATTAGTGATTCAGTCAGCATATGAAATATTTGATTGGATACAGAGTAATAATTAGTGGCAACACAACCCTTTGTATCCAATTAGCTAGTTAGTGGATATGCAGTACTTTATGCTCATAGACAATTATATTCTTTCAGTTCTGAAAAAGCAGTCTTATAATATCAATTGTATTAATAAGTAAACAGAAAATTTAAAATGTATCTTGTTTATAATTTTCAATGCACCAACATTTTTTTTTCAACAAAGAGGAATAGGACTTTAATTTTGATGAAATTTGGAATAATAAAAAATCCTGAAGGTTAAATAGCGCAAAAATTTACTTTCCACTAATTAAGTGTTTAATGATAATTATTTCCTTATACAGGTACATCACTGATTTTCTGGCACCATTGGTTCCAGAACCATGCCAGATTATCCATTTTGCCGGACCACCAGAAGTCATATAATAATTCAATAATACACCTCTGACCCACTAATTATGCACCTCTCATATCTTTAAAGCATTATGGACTCACCAGTCAAGTTTTCAACATTTCTACCTTTTCGATATGGACTCGTATTTGCACTTTATGCTTTATTACTTGGAAGCCATTACTTCAGTGAACAAGAAATTCAAATGCCTGCTTGTAATTTTGTCCAGATTAAAATAGGTACCTGGCCATCGGTGATGTGCCTGTATTAGTTAGAGATAAATTTGTGTTACCATTGTAATGTAACTTTAGAAAAGGTGTAAATGCTGATATATTTCATAGAAAATCAAGTTTCTTGTTACAAGGGGTCAATAAAGTTAGTTTATCTAAAAAAGTAACCCATCTGTATGAGAAGATAACAGTAAAACCAATGTTTTTGCACTTGTGTGGAATTAATTTAGAGTGAAATGTTAAGAAATTAGATAAAAAGTCAACAACCAAGCAGACATGAAAAGAAAAGCACTGAAATAAAATTGTGTCAATTGCTTCATGTTTCAACAGACAGAGGCAGATTAGAATTGATTTCATAAATAAAGTAAATTTTCCTTTTGAAGAGCATAAAAACAAAATTGGAAATTCAAATCACAAATGTTTAATTTCACAATCTTTTCAAACCACAAAAGGAAATAGTGCAAGTTTTCAAGTATTTTTACTCTACTCGATTTAATTTTTCTAATACAGAAAAGCGAGCTTGTGCTGACCTGACCTGACATTATGGAATATATACAAATTACAGTTGCTGTAAGAATCTAGTATTTCTAAGCAGATTTGATATTTACCATATGAAAGGAGTTAATACAGTAGAATCCTGTTATTAAGGAACCCTTCGAGATTATAACGAATTTGCTGTTATGGGTGGATTTTATAGGCAGTGTATTAATGAGAAAAAGTACAGACTTTTCATTACCCTTTTACAGTCTAATGCCTCATTTCAGTGCATTATTTTAAAAACTAAAATGAAGTTTTTAAAATAATGCACTGAAATCTTCATGTGCTGTTGCTGCAAACTCATCTCTGAGAATAGCGACAATATAAAAACAAATGTGCCTTTAGAATGTGTGTGTAATTAGTGCCGTTTTTTCAGAGTTTACTGTAGTTCTTTATTTGATATGAAAGTTGTATATAATAGGTTTTATATTTAAAGAAGAAGCAATTAGTTTGTTTTTATTGATTAATCAATACCAGGGAAGTCATATCACAATTGCAAATATTGAAAATTCTCAGATTATTTACCAGAATCAAAGAATTCATTTCAGCATTGTCACTCTGTCTACATCTTAAAAAACATGCATTGTTGGAATCTACTGTTAATAATAAAATTTGGTTATCTATCTTTTTGGCAAGAGGGGGGAACTGCCAATGATACAAAGAACATTAATTCAGCTTCAAATAGAAAAAGGTATGCTAATACTGATCCACATTTTGAATGGTAAACTTATACTAATATTATGGAACAAGACTAATAGTGTAATGATTAGAAATATTTTTCATTGATTTACTTAAAGCCAAGTCCTGTTAGATAATGGGAGGTTTGGTTGTCATTTTATCTGCTAGAATTGCAAGCTGACCAACATAGCAGTTTTTTTAGTACACACATGTATACGTGTGTGTGTGTGTGTGTGTTAACATGCAGGTCGGTGCAGCATGTATGAGGGCGAGGTGACACTCACCCCCAATAATTAACCAAGACATTTCCAGTGCCTTATCTGGGAGCTCCAATTGAGCGGTAGACAGTCAGTCTGCCTCTGGTCAACCAAACTCAAACCCCCATGGTCCTTGTTCACAATTCAAAGATGGCTATCTGACACATGGATTTAATTAAATCTCAAAATTAAATGTCACATGACATAGTTGACCAATCAGAAGCAAAAATTTGGCAAGATGGTTTGAAAAATTTTAAGTTTAGTCAATTGGGATAAAGTGATTCAAAGAAGCTTCTTAGCCAGTCGTGTGCCAGTTTAGCATGAGCAGAAGTTAAATGATCTGTAACTAAGTGGGAGAGGGAGAAAGGAGAGGATGACTGACAGAGAAGAAAGGAGAGAACGGAGTAGATTGAATTTAGAAGGGTTCCACTCAAATGTTTTTATTCTCTAGAAAACTAGCAAAGTCACCCATGATTATTTAGAAAAATATATAAACCTGAAATAAAGCGATTCATCATTTACCAAAATGCTTGTCCCTGTCGTGTTATTGTGCAAACAAGAATGCAAATGACAGTTTTGTTTACAGCATCCTCGGAAGAGAATTACGCAACAGAAGACAACTTATAAAGAGGTATACATTGTTTCTGCTCTGGACCTTTTCTCTTCTATCATCCCGTCTTGTTCAGACATTGCGTATTTCCCAACTCAATCATTTTTCGGATGTTATGTTACTTTGTTTTTGCTGTTGTTCATTCGCCTCGACCCGTTTGAAACGCAACTTTTTGATCCTGTACATGCAATAACGCATGTGGTAATAATGCAACAGTCCAGCACAAGGCCACACTCATAGAAGGATCAAACTATCAATAGCTTGTAAGAAGACTATAATAATTTCTACTGAATTACAAGCGGATTAGAACTGACATTAGTTTTTTTAATATTTGAAATAGGGTATAATTGCTAATCATTATTTAATTTGAGCTAATATCTTAGGCACTTATAATGTATGTTGGAGATTACCCAAAGAAAACTTGTATGAACTATTAGTAAAGTGACTTGACATATAGATAAAAAAAAACATTCTGCCCATACCAAGGTAACCTTTGTTCACACATTTTCTCTTGTCTGATACTAAATATCTGCACATGTGTACATGAAAATTCATTTTGAAATCTCTTAAATTACTACCAGCACAAAGTCAAATCATTATCAAAGAATAGTAGCATAAATTACTATTCATAGTAATCAAATCCATCCAGAGCTGTAGAACAAAGTTTGAGCTTAAAAGTGAGGATCAAAATCACACCCCCATCAAAGGTCTACAATTTGACCTACTTCAGCTATCAAATTCAGAGGACAAGGTGGAGAAATTCTGATCAACTCATAGATCAGTTTCCCACGCATCCTGTGTTTTGGTTTTTACCAGGGTGGAGCCAGAAGCTATTTTGAGGTTACCGGGGCCAGATGCAATTTTGAGGTTACCGGGGCCAGATGCAATTTTGAGGTTACCGGGGCCAGATGCAATTTTGCCCAGTATGTGACTCTGGATGAATACAGCAATATTAGCATGGATATATATCCTATGGAACAATAATACCATTAGTTGAAAGTCAATTTACTACCATCACTTTGTGTGAAGTATGATATGGATAATGTTTGGTATGTATTGTGCAGTATTTATTTTTTCTTGAGTGAGTACGTGTACAGCCTTAAAATAGAGATCAAAGTGTTGAAGATAGAAAAAGACTTATGATTGATCAAATATCAAACACAGATACACAAGAATGGCTCCATAATATAATTACAGAATAACAGGCTCAGTAGTGTTTGCCTAATCTGATGAAGAAAATCTTTGGATTGAGTTAACTTTATTTTTATGTCATTTGTTTATATATCTATTTTTTTAAATAAACATTACATAACTTATTTAAATCGTATCAGTGAGGAAATTGGTTTTGGGAACTAGGTACACAGTAATGTCTCCATTAGTAAATATCAAACATACAAGAAATTGGGAAGTAGGTATATGCTGTACCCTACCCCTTTCCACCACTGATTCATATTTAGTAACGAAGCAAAATGAAAATGTGATTTAATCTTATGGGTTTACATTTGCCTTTCTCTTCTCACTAATGAGATATCAAATGTCTTATTGCTTGAAATTGCTGGTGAAATTTCGATTCTTGACAAGTTCAGGCTTAGCTTGGCTTATATTGGAGTTAGATTTTCTAGAATTCACGCTGGCAGCGATGAAATGCCTCGTTTGCTGTGAGCTTTCAATCAATATAGGAAATATATAATTAGTCTTCAGAATAATCGCCCCCCCCCACACACACACAGCTTATTAATTATTCCAACAATGAAAATCCATTCCAGCATTGCCAACTCTTAAAAATTTGTATATACAAAAATATCTAGATGTTCCAGAAAATTATCTAGAGACACTTTTCCTACAGCCCCAGTTGGTGTCACGTGATATAAACAATTTGATTATTCTACACAGGTTTCATAAACAGAATTTAAATTTTTACACAAAATGAATTTAATCATTGTAGAATAACGTTATTTTTAAAATATGGCTGAAAAGCGTACATTTGGTGATAGTCCATACAACAAATACTCTATGGAGGAAAAAGGGTTGCCAGATAGTCGGAGACGTTACTGGCCAAAAGTATACAAAAATGTCAACAAAAAAAAAAAAAAAATTGATAAAAGCAATAAAAGCAATTATTTTATTATTTTATTTATTTATTAGATTAGATGTAAATCATTAGTATTAATTAAAAAAAAATTTAAAAAAAAAAAAAAAAATACTATTATACTGCATTATTATCTTAACTTTACAGTGATGATCTAAGTTTTAAAGTTGGGATTACAAAAAGCAACTGTAAAATTAAGATGAAGGTGAATAGTAGTAAAAATTAATGATTCTTTATAAAACACTACAATACTGCAATACACACCAAAACTAAGAATTTATTAAAAAGTACTACAGCAAATGTCAAAATGGCCAAATTCTTTTCAAAAAGGCCAGATTTGTCAAATTTGGCCATAGAATAGCAACCCCATTATTTGGTACAAGAGTAATTACAAATAGGAGTCATGATTAAGATTCAGTTTTACAAAATTACATAAAAAAAAATTATGAAAAAATATTTTACCTATTAGCATTGTAAATTGAACATCAGCAAAGAGGGACACAAAGTCAGGGTCCAGTTTTATGTTATATGTACATTGTAAATCGATCACCTACTTACAATGCACTTGCTTCCCCATAAGTTACTTTTTCTCAAAAACAATCTCTAACATGGGCTGTATTTGTCTCCAACACAATTCTATCCACAAATGCTGGTGTTAAAAATCTCCTAAAACATTCAGAGTTGAGTCACTATTCAATTGATCATTTGCAGTGAAATTGTTCACATTTGGTGCACAAAAAGTTCCAATCATCACAAAAAATAGTTTATTTGTTTGTTTACGTCAAGGTAGGTGTCGCTGTTTCCCTATACTTGTTGATGGTTCATTTACATTACTTTCTGATCCAATATTTTCTGAATCCTCAGAAATGAATTCTTCTGACTAGCTAATATCTTTGTCATCTGATCCATGTGAAAAGATTACTTCCAACACTTCAGTAACATTCATTTTCTTCGAGCTGTCATGCAATTTAAATGCCTTGAATGCACTTTGACCTATTTATACGAAAAAGTAATCTGCGCATGCACGAAAAGGTTGTGCAGACATTCACTACTTGTCATATCACCAAAGTGAATATGCAAATTTCCTTTGTTTGCACAAGGAGATGCAGCAATCTTGCAAAACACACTATCATAAGACGAGTTATCTCACCTGCGGCAGTTGACTGATGTCTTGCTAAGACGAGTTATCTCGTCCGTGACAGCGAACAGGTTGATTAAAAAATGCTGAGATTTAAAAAGCACTAGCAAAAATGATAAAATGCTCAAAAGTAATGTTCTAGTAGATAGAACAGCAAATCAAAAATTGAATACAGAAGAAGCCATTATTATGATTATTGATGTACCAGATGTGGATTTTTGATATTCGTCCAGATCATCCGGCTGAACAATATTTATGATACTAACCTAATTTTTTATGTAAAATTCTTGAATAAATGATCTATTACTAAAGATATAAAACTACAGATTAAGTTTACCTTAGTTAATACTTATTTATAATATGCTAATCAACAATAGCACAAAACAAATCTATGCATAATGAGACTATAACTACAAAGATTTCAGAACTACAAATGATGTCCTGATCTGTTTTAGTATGTACTGCCCACCATTGGTCCCAGTCCCAGGGTGAGAAGGCTGGGGTAATTCCCGGTGTTCTGCCTGGATCTCGCCACCAAACTGGTTCTAGCCTCATTGCAATTGGTGAATTAAATCTGGCCGACTTGGACTGAACAATTAGCTAATAAAAATAAATTCTATTTTTGTCGACTCTGCAGAGCAAAACTCTACATAGGAGTTACTATGTTGTCATCAACAACATTTGTTAGTTGTGTGTGTGTGTGTGTGTGTGTGTGTGTGTGTGTGTGAGTGAGACAATTCATTGTTTATTAGGACCATTAACGCAAAAATACTCAATTTTTTTAATTTTTATTTTTTATTATTCAAACCATAAAATTCTTAAGAACGTTATATATTTTCAGTAATTAGGTGCCCAAGAACATGTATGACAATTTTCATTCTATTCTGCAGTTCCAATGTTCAATACTTTTTGCATGTTGACATGTGGTTATTTACATATAAAATGTAAACAAACAATCAGATCGACCGTAACCTCTCCACTTTTTCAATTCCTGGGGTTTTGTCAATATTATAGCCAAATTTCAGCAAAATCGATCAAGATTTGAGAAATTTTCCCAATTGTAAACATATCTTGTATTCAGCTTTCTTATTGTTTTACCTTTCCTGTTCATAGAATTTAAGATGAACAAACTTTGCCGAGAAAAAGGTTACGTAGGATATACATTAACATTATCGTCTTTGAAATTCTGCGACTAGAAATCTATTGGGGTGTTTATTTCCGCTCAGTCTGCCCTGATAATGATTTGGTTGAATATTGAAAAAAAAAATTTTTTTAAAAAAAATCTTACAGGCTGGTTACATGTATTTAAAAACACATTCTTTTTCAGAGTTTTTAAGTTCATCACAAATTGTTAATAATAGACCAGGCCGGATATCTTGAAATCAGGTTATCAGATATAATGAAATCAGATGAAATTGGATATGTTTTTTTTGTAAATCCGGCCTCGAATACGAATTCCAGTACATCACTAATTATGATCACGGATAATGTTATCAAAGGATCATTGTTATCAAAATGAGTTGGTCCAAACACTTAATTTAAAATTATATTAAAATATCTAAACTATAATCCTGCTTGTCAAGATCTACGACCGTTATGCTGTGATTGTTCAGTTTTTTTACAAATCGACCGATCACGAGAGAGAGAGAGAAGAAATTTGAATAAAGCTGACACAGGCATCAAGACTGTTTTGTGAAATGGATTTTTGTTGTTTGTTATGTTACAGAATTATAAGTTTGTAAAAAATCTGGGTTAAGATTCAGTTTAGCAAACCAGAGTAATTTTTTTATGAAGACGTATTGCTTTTTTTTTACTATAAATTAAGATATTACTTATTCTATTTAAAATATTCCTTATTTTATTTAGAAAGAAAGGGGGGAGAAAAAGGTTGTTAGCTAGTTTACTGAAGGGGTAGGAAGAAAGAGGGAGAGAAAGGGGAGTTAGGTAGTTTAATAAAAAGGGAGGAAGAGAGGGGGGATTCTAGGTAGTTTACTGATGGGTAGGAAAAGAGAATGGAGAAAAAAGAAAGTTAGGTAGTTTAATAAGAGGGTAGGAAAGGAGAGGGCAGAAAACAAAGCTAGGTAGTTTACTGAGGGGGTAGCAACATTTTTGCATATGAAACTAATCCATGTTTGTATAACATTTAGATAAAATCATGGACCGGCAACTAAGATTGGAGGGAATAAGTGAGAGAATAACAAGATAGTGGGCAATGGGTGAGAGAAGAGCAGAGGCATGAGATAATGGATAATCTTAGTTGTCAACACCCGTGGAATTCCCACAGGTACAGTTAGTTTATATTAATATTTTTTATAATGAAAAGTCAGTTATAACCATGAAGGTAAAGTTATAACCATGAAGGTAAAGTTATAACCATGAAGGTAAAGTTATAACCATGAAGGTAAAGTTATAACCATGAAGGTAAAGTTATAACCATGAAGGTAAAGTTATAACCATGAAGGTAAAGTTATAACCATGAAGGTAAAGTTATAACCATGAAGGTAAATTGTTCCAATTTTTATATTCTTTGCTTAATGTTATCAGCAGGTTATTGTTATCCAAAAGATCCTGTCCCAAAGTGATCACAACAATAGGTGGCTTCAGTCTTAAGAGAATAGACATTGTTACTTTTATGTATTTCAAGTAGAAAATTGAAAATATCTTATATTTTAACATTTCAGCCTGAAGTCCTCATTATAATTTTCTAAAAAATTGACCTACAAAATCTAGAAGGATTCCATCTAGTTAATAAAGTCTATTATAACAAGACAACAGGAAGTAAAAAAGGAAGGTTAGTGGACAGTGTGTTGAAACCTAAGCACTCATGAAAAACTAACAAAAGAAAACTTTGAGAGCATAGAGCTAGCTTGGCAGTTATAACATAAAATTACATGCCAACACTATTCATTAGGAATAGTGCAATCAACCAACCAAGCTAGATAAATATATTCTTGCTACTTAAAGCAAATAGCAACCACTGTATTTAAAACCATAACAAAAATGAAAGCCAATCAGACTACTAGAACATACATTATATGCATTTAACAATAGACTAGCTAATTGAGATAAACAGTAATATATCTTCACCACTTTTTAATAATTTGACTAGTTTTTACCTTCATCCTAATTTTAGTTGTTTTTATAAAACTTATTAATTCAGGCCACTGTTTCTATGGCAACAAATAACAGCTCAATCAGAAATAAAGAGTAAGCCAATACTTCATCTAATAATAATAAAGATTGATTTTTAAAAATACTAGGTTTCATGTAAAATATAAATGCGGCATAGAGAGTCGGTTGTAGGAGTGAGTTTATAAGTGTAAATCAGCTTATGCATGAAGTCTTCGTGGCCGATTGGTAAAAGCAGCTAGGCGTAAACTAGTCTCCCTCTGGCAATCAGGGTGTGAGTTCGATTCTCACCGAAGGCATACTCTTTATTACTGATTGCACCGTTATGTGCTGCCATAGAAACAGTGGCCCGAATTAATAAGTTATATTAAAAACAACTAAAATTAGGATGAAGGTAAAAACTAGTCAAATTTAATAAAAAGTGGTGTGTTACAATACTTCATCCAATAATAAACAATTTGATAGTAATATATCTTATTTTAATTAAAGTAGTAAAAGAAAACAGAAAATATTAAGACTTATGAATCTTAAACGATATGTTTGAAACTAACAATTTGATCCCTTGTTTTATAAATGTAGATGGCCATGCTTATCTTTATCAGATAAGGATGTTGACAATTAGTACTAATTAAAATTGCAAAATTTCATTCAGAATGGAGAAAGGTGTTCAAGAATCAGTATTTATAATATAACCATCAATTTATTTCATATTGTTTTTATATATATTTTTTATTAGTTGGTAGATATTTTTATAATTAAACCATAAATTCTACAAGAGAATTATAAGATATATCAATCATGAGAAGATACAACTAGTAAATGGTTAAAATTTAAAGAATTTGTTCATTAAGAAAATGGATCATAAACTCAGGGTAAGTTAACCTAATGTCAACTACAAAGCCTCTAAGGACAAAGAAATAATATCAATTACTTTCAAGATCAATTTTACTCACACCAGCTATGCTTGTCATGAATCTCCATTGTTTAACTTTTGCAAGTTTGTCACAATTTAACTTCCTTTAAAGAATTCTCATGAGGACTCAAGCACATTTCAAGGTGCTTCATGAGACAGGTTAAATGTATTAGGGAGCAAACAAATTATCAAAATTTAGGCACATCTTGGATAAAATCCTTCCACAGTGACATTTGCAAAAGTATACAACATTGCAACCAGAATCTACTTCCAATCTGGGGTGTTCTCGCAGATGACCAAGTCATTGATAGTGGTAATTACAGTCTCTACATTTATCTATATTATATAAAAAAGACAACATTTCTCTCCATCTGTCCGGCATAAACATGCATCCAGTTGATGAATCATCAGTTGGTTCCAGCTCAGTTTTTTTTTTTAGCCTTCTCAAGTCCCATCTGGTGATGATTTTTTTTAGCTATCATTGAACATATCAAAAACCAATAACAATAGGATGCTGCTGCTGCAGTCAAGGCTTTGATGCATGGATCAGAGACATGATTGTTGATAACCATTGTCAGAGTTGCTGAAGCATTCAGCAAGTATCAACAATCTCCTGTTATTGTGTTTGAGCAGTTTGTATTAACTAGGCCACTTTCAATTCAGGGCCACAGCTGTTCTTTACACTAAATTAGGAAGCCTAATGAGCTATCACCAGTAGTAGGTGGCAGTTGTAATAACTTAACAGTTCAAGGGAAAAGCCTTTGAACATTAAAGGGGAAGGGTCCAGGGAGCACAACTCCTTGCCAAGATATCATCCTTGTCAATGTATTATTAAGTGCATATTTACATGCCATTACATTTATTACAAGATCTTGTAATCAAAATGTAAAGAAAGATGATTGTTAATAAAGCTTGCAAAGTATTGGAAACTATGAGAATTTAGATTTAAGTGAAATATATTTGCAAGAAACAAAAGTAAATCCTCTACATGGTATTCATTAGCAGTTTTCAGACTAACATAATGGAGAGAAAATTAACTATCTACTCATTCCTTTAATAAATCTTTAAAAAATAAATAAATCTTTAAAAAATAAATAAATCACTGTTCAACTTGTCCCCTGCCCCAATCTTTTATCCAAATGCACCAACTGCTCACTGTAGAATTTTACAGATTCCATTTAGCTTTGGAAAGCTGCTGTTGATCTAGCCATGATTTTCTTCCATTCAGATTCTTCTAATAAATCCATTTTTCCTCACCAGTGATTAATTATCTTGTTCAAAACTGACCTTTTCTCTGTTGAGCAAAATGCTGACCAATGTTCCTTTCAGTAAGGTTGTGGAATCCATTTTCCTAGCTACTGAATTTTTCCTAAGGTTTGTAAAGTACACTTTTGACTGATTGCACAAGCAATCAAGAGTTGAGTAAACTCAAAACACACTAAGATTTCCATAACATTGGGCAAAAGATAGATGGGAACTTTTGCATCAACCTTATTAAATAGTCACTGCAGCTTTCCAAAACCATATGGTTCATAAGCTCAGAATAAAACTGCTTTTTGTTTACATGAAAAAAATAAGAGACTACAGGTATACCTTGATTAGTGCAGTTAATTTATTCCAAATTTTTCTGCACTGTTCAATTGATAATTTAATGTGGGTTTTTGTCCAGCTTATACTTAGTTACATTAACTTGTACAGCAATACCGTAACCATACATCAAGACCCGCACTATTCAAGGTGTTCCTGTATTAACAATATACTTGTCTATAACTTTAAGAGTATTAACATTACAAATTTATTTGCACAATTGAAATCCTCTTTTGTGTTCTTGTTACTTCAATGTTTCAGCTGATCCATTCTTCAGCCTTTGTCAGGTGTATAATCTATAACAAAGAGGAAAAAGCCTCTGAAGAAATAGATTTTTTTTTCTTCTTATAGATTATTATGTACCAGAATATCAATCCGGTTGGATATCCAGTGCCGGATTCACAAATAATTATCACTGCCACCATGTGAATCCGATGCCGGATAACCAACCGGATTGATATTCTGGTACATCACTATTGTACACCTAACAAAGGCTAAGACTGGATTGGCCAAAATGTTGTAACATCAAGGAGTTCAAATGTCTGAACAAAATGGGGAATAAGTATACTTATTGAAAGTTAATTTACTCAATTCCTTTGCATTTGTCAGATTTGAGCTTTCATTAAAAATATACTTTTTTAAAATTAAGGTTTTCTAAAATCAGAAACTTCAGTTTAGGGCCATCAACTTACTGAATGCAATTCTATAGTGTTGTATAAATTTATAAATTATAAAATGTTTTTTTAGAAACAAGCATTAGGAGATATAACTTGAGGATGAAAGTTCTTGAAAAATTCACTATATAAAAGTAAAGTTTATATGAAGAAAAAAAAAGAAATCCTTCCTATTCTTCAAACTTTAGCCATGTGACTAAATATATTCTATACATATTTGAGAGATTCTGCACACAATTTAGAATGAACATGTTGACATGAACAGTTTCCCATCACTAATGAAAAGTCTTTAAAAGTCTTAATTTGAATAAATAAATCAAAATTTCAGATATCATTTAACTATGTAGGCCAATTGTTATCTTCATGATCTTTAACCAAAAATGCTTATACAAGTGTAAGATCAGGTCAAGTTGAAATCCTCTCCTTAAAAGAATGAACTTTTACAATTCTACACTTATAACCATATAGATTCTTAGTTGATCAGAATATTATCATAAATGATCAATATCTATTTATATAAAACAACTGTTTCACTGTGTCTGTCTGTCACTGTGTCCCGCCCACCCATTTAAACATTGGCACAGCTCAACTACATTTTGTATACATACTTAGTGAACCTAGGGGAAGAACTTTGACTATATTGTTTTAAAAAAAAAAAAAAAACATTCTTGTTAAAAGGTTTTTAGAGGGCAAGGATTCTACTTACATGTAACTATAATGCAAAACTGAACTCTTACTTTCTGTTCAATATATGTCACAGAAGTAACTCCTGATTTGTCCCAAAATTAATGCCAGTTCTAAGGGAAGCAACTATTAAATAGTTGCTTCCCTTAGATAAAACTGGTGTTACTTATGGGACACACATTATATATATACACACACACACACACACTAGCTGGAAACCGCCCTCTAGTAATGAATAAAAGAAAAAAATTCTCTTTTGAACTTTAAGAAATACTCCTCCATTTAATGTCTATTTTGTATGTAAAAAGAATATACTAAATAAGTTAACATCTTTTAATGAAAAACTGAGCAAACCATAAGAAAATTTTCACTATTGTATGCAATTTTCAAAGTACTGCCAGGTTACCTTATCAGATTACAGTTGCATAAAATATTCAGATTTTATTAAGCTAAATGTTAAGAACTAGATAATGAATATCATTTTGTTCTGATGCATCATTAGGGAGGTGGTGAAT
>VCCN01004182.1:7604990-7625022 GCA_006491835.1 Architeuthis dux | reverse complement strand
AAGATGTGAGAAGTAACTTATTCATTGATCACACCTTTTTTCCAACTATTTAATTGTTCACCGCCAACACAACATATATGGTTGGCAATGATTCATTTTATGTAAGGACGTGACCGAAACTGCTGCTGATAAATTGATGTCTGTTCCCTGTTTATGTTGGCATTGTATTTTTGTGCGTAAGAATGGTACTTTCTTTGTCAACAATATTTGATTAATTCACTCAACTATTAATAGATTGTAGATAAATATTAGTTGATGATAATCGGCTGTATGATAAATCATGTTTAATCTTGGTATTTCTGAAAACAGTATTTATACAGCATTTTATATAAGATATATGCAAATGAGCTATCCTGAGAAAGATGTCAATTATTAATAATAATCCTAATGTAAGGACATGTAACCAAAACTAAGTGGAGGAGTCCAATTTATGAACAGAGAAACAAACAGAAAAGAATAACAGTTCATTATACATACTAGCTGAATAACCCATCTTTAAGATGGTTATTCGTCTTAGTAATTAACAGTAACCTATTATGTGTCCGAGTTGTATATTTTACACTAATGCAAATGATCGGTGTTCGGGGTCAAGTAGGTTTTCTAATGTTTTTTTGATGCAAGTCAGGCAGGTTCTCTCAACTTCCCAAGAATCGCGTAACAATCTTCCTTAATCTACTGCACCCCGCTCATAAGTTAAGTTTAGTTAATTTAAAATACTGTTTTTTAAATCCAAAATTAATTTAGTGGAGATATCATTTAAAATTACAAACATAATTGTATAATGATTATATAAGTTTTTGTATTTATTTCTCACCATGCAAAGATATCAGTTTTAACCCAGAGAAAATGTAATTTATTTCTTCTTTTTATAACTTATGTTCCTTTTTGATATTTGGCCTATCACTATATAGACCATACATCTTTTTCCACACTCAGCATCTTGCTATAAATCACCAAATTTCCGTCCGTCAGTGTTAGCAAAATTCAAGAATTTTTGTGGGCACTAAATTGTACTCCGGAACAGGTCTTTAGCAAAATGTTTTTGGAAAACTCCACCCCCCCCTTTAATGGTGGGTTCAATTTACAATGTAAGTTTATGCTAAATTTGTCTGATTTTGTATCCAGCTGCATTCATGCTTACCTTTTTTTCACCAATGTCCATCCATCTGTGGACCCTGGGGCATGCATGCATATTAGCCTTTGAAAATTTTAAAAAAAAAATAATACTGTGGGGTCTGCATATGCATTCTCCCGGATAATAATGATCTGATTTCCATGTATCTATCCATCTATATAATATTAAAAAGTCTGATTCCATTAATTTGTACATGACCTCTAAGTAGCCAGTGTTAAAGAATCAAGGTAAACCTGAAAAAACAGTTTTGATCTATCATTAGGACCAAAGGCCTCATTAGGGCCTACCGCTGACACTAACTGGAAAAATCCTGCCCATTTTAATTTATAGATAGATAACCTTTTTGGGTGGTGACCAAAAGTCTTAAGGACCACTAAACTACACTATCAAAAAGATGACTCAATACTACATATTCTTTGTAATTTTTTTTATATTGTACAGCAGGCCTTCCCAAACTTGAATCGTGACCCACTTTAAGAAATTTGTCAAAAGCAACGTTTCCTGTGAAGAAAAATCAAGTTCAAACTTAGCGTTATTATAAAAATATAAAAGAAAATCTTTTCTCCCTCAGACAAAAAAAAAGCGCTGAAATTCGTCGCAGCCCTCAGCATTTTTTTTTTTACCAAAACAACAAAAAAAAAACAAAAAAAAAAAAAAAAAAAAAAAAAAAACAAAAAAAAAAAACCTAACATTTTTCAATTTTTAAATATAAATTTATTACCTTTAGTGAGAAGGACATGCTTGTTTGTTAATGCTGGTCTCAAGGCAATTTCAATGTTCTTAATAACCAGCAAATAATGATCCTAAAGCTAGAATATAACATTTTTTCTTAAATTTCTACACTGCACTCGCGACCCCCACTTTGGTGAGGCTTGTTCTACAGTACTGTACTAAAGCTGCTTCTTTTCTTCTTTTTTTAACACACATAAAAAATTTGTTTAAATGGCCTCTTAGGTTACATTTGGAATTAACAGACTTTCAGCATTAACACCCCTTCCCCTGTATTAGTCCGTTAAATTGAGGGTTTACTGAATTATAAAGTCGGATTTCTACTTGGGTAATGAAGATATATAATATTGAAGATGCTACATGACAGAACTCAGAGGACTGAAAGAATTGTATACTTTGATGCGTATTGAACTCTGCACCTTCATATTCCCAACCAAGTCAGTTAACACTGTCAGTGCCAAAAGACGGTAATTAACATTTTCACTAGTTTACCTGTTAAGCGCCAAACTAGGTTAATTAACGTAACCTTTTTTGAAATTCACGCCTTGTCTTCATTTTGTCCTCTGCACACTGCCGTGACTCATACTGGCTTTCCAGAGATGCGATTTATTAGGGTGTATCAAAAACTTTTTTTTATTTTAGTATACACCTTTACTCCAAAACTTATTTCATGTACACATCTAAAGACTATATATATGACTACACTATATTATTATATACCATTATCAATACTAATCAGCTGTACCTTTTGTTTCAGCTATAACAGTTGAAACTGGTGGATACAAGCAGAGGCAATTTTAAGGCATTATTTTAAACTGGGCCTCAAAGCTACTCGTAGAATTCAGGTAGTGGAAGGAAATTAAGCAATATCTGACAGCACTACCCAAAACTAATTCAAGTATTTTAAGGGTGGTGACTTGTCTCTTGAAATAAAGCCCATTAGCTGTCACTTATGATGGTTTAAAACACTGATTATCATTGATAATATGAGATATATATATATATAATAATCAAACCTAATACACTGTGTTGGTTGCTCTGTCTGTCATGCTGAAGGTACGTATAAAATTCAATGCAAATCTTAGTAGCCTGATGACTTACTAATGAGCCATGGGTACACTGATGATTCGGTGTTGAAATTCTAAACATTAAAAAGATTGTATACATTGGGGAAAGGGGAAGCAGTTAACAGCCTAGATGTGCAGAATTCTTTTTTTTTTAAACTTTTACACCAACTGTAAAAATTAATTAGACAAAAACATTTCAGTAGTGAATAAAGACTCACTTCTAATAAGGACATAAAATATCAATTTCACATAGGCAGTCATTTTTAACGGCAGGGTATACTAGTAATAGTATTAATAATATAGGAGTCATTGTCTTTGCACGTGTACATAAAATAAACTTTGGAGTAAAGGTCTGTAAAAACGAAAATACTTTTACACCTTAATAGTCTTTGGGGAATCCACATCGTTTTATTCTTGGCCTACAGAGAAAATGTTGGTGCTGAAGGTGTTAAGATGAAGCTATTCAACCCAATTCAGTGACAGAATATCATCAAATATCTTCTACCTTATGGAATGTGAACAGAACAGTTGACATTTTCCATAACTATTTAGGCTTGACAATGAACTAAGTTGAACTAAGCTTACTAAACAAACTTAGTAAGTAATAAGATCTTTTACCAAATTTATGTTGTATTAATTTTCCAATAGCCTATTTAATCTTTTTAAACTCCTTTTTATAGATCAGATATTTAATAATTGAAATTTAATGCCAATTAAACAAATCCATATTGGTTAAAAGTACAAGGTTCCTGTCATTTTCATAAACACTTCAGTAGCAATCTAAATATACAAACTGATACTTCTTTCAGTTCAAGGTTGTCTCACCAGTACCCTTTACAAAACTCTCCCCACCCTACAGAAGGAACTAACTGAACAAGTTTCATAAATTCTCCAGAGAGTACCAAAAGTTGAAGCAGACTTATTTTGCTTCTTTCAGGAACACTGTCTTGTAACATCACAACTGTGACTGACTTTTAAACACATCTTGAATGCTCTCAGTAAGGTTTCAAGTGACCAACCAAAAGGAAGATCATGATTGATCTGGTTAGCTTGAGTTTCTCTTCGAAAAAAGCAAGTCAATTTCAAGCCATCATTAATGAAAGAAATATTCCATCTATCTCAAGTGTATATAAATTTGACACAAATTACCAAGACAAGATTATTTACAAATGGATCAGCACTTCCGCCTAAGATCAGAATATCTGTGTGCTCATTGAAAAGTGTTACACACAATAGATACACACTGCATTTTATGAGTGGATTCTATGAATTACTCAGACTAGTATCAGCATCTTATGTTTTGATCACTACATTTCAGCTGATGTATTCTTCAACATTTCTCAGGTGTCTATAGCATCTGGTACCTTTATAACAGAAACCCATATCTTGTCCCAATTTCTTAAAACAAAAATACTAATCTGAATAATTCAAATAACATATTTGAAAACTCAAGTCTTCCGAGCAAAACATTTTTTTTTTTTTAATTTGTTACTACAAAAGATACAAATCATAATAGTGAAGTATTGATTTCACTATTCCCAGGAGGTATACAAAATGATTTAACATAATTGTCATTGATAAAAAGAGAATGAAAATTTGGCTTGAACTGAACAATCTGTCATTGCCGCTTAATTAAGAAAGTGGGACACCAACATACAATACCAGGCAAGAGAAAATAGGTTACTATTTTGAACAAATTTTTCAATTTTAATAGCAAAATGATAGTGATAATGACCTTCTCAAATAATTTAGGTAATTCAATACTAGTACAAAAAACTCATAACACTAAGCGGAGTCTTCATTATCAGACATATACACACACGCACGTATATATACACATACACACGTGTCCAGTTACCATTATAAACAAATTTTAAGACCCAGGGTGCAGCCGTTTTGGAGTCTATAAGACATATACATGCAAGCAAACTTTCATTGTCTTTATAGTATTTTATATATAGTCTAGAAAGCTTTGTAGCTTCAAACACTAAAGATGTTGCTATATGTTTTCTCTTTTAATATATAAGTTTCATATTTATATAAGTCTTACAGTATTCAAGATGTTATTACGGAAAACCTTCTAAACTAAAGATCTTACCTACAGAAATGTTTTATGCTCTGTAATTCAATTATTCACTAATAACTCTTGAGAGATGTTCAGAGGGATTTATGTTTTACACAGAATCAGATCTTATAGTGCTATAAGTAAAACAAGTTGTTTGCATATATATATATATATATATATAACAACACCTCCGGACACACACCTCACAGGCTAAAATCAGCACAATCTCAACAACACACGCACACAGCTCTCATCCTCACACAATATTAACATACCACCAATACATACATATACACACACACAAACCAGCTACACCCAAATATTCTCACAAGCCAACATCTTCCACTAACACCACAACAACACACAATATCCAGCAGAACACAGACACAGACAGAGACACAAACAAGCTACACCTAAATATTCTCAGACACACCCACAAACCACATCTTCTACTGATAACAAGGACACTTCTCTCTCACTCACATACACACACACACACACACACAAACGATACTCACAAATCATCAACACATTACACACCCCCATTCCACTCCTTGGAATGCTCACCATGACCAATACACTGAGGTCACTAAACCACAGGACACTCCAACCCGAAACCCAAGGTCAAACACATTAGGCACTTACAGAACCCATCACACACGCACACAGACAGGGAAATTCTCCATCTAAGTCACAATCCTCAATCGATCCAGTTATGAAAACATGTTCTCCCTAATTTCCTTTTGAAAACGACCTAATATGTCGAAACATGTTAAGGTATTAAATAAATTTCTTGCAAATTATTCTGAGTCTCCACATTGTCATTTCCAAAGCATCATTATGTCGGATAACCTTTGTCCTTTTATACACACACACACACACACACACACATATATATATATATATATAAACTTTCATAAAAAATGATGAGATCTCTGATCTGAACAGTAAGTTTTACATTACACATATCAATAAACTATTTTTACTAGGGAAATTTATTTTGAAACATTGGCATAATAAAATATGTACAAATATTTAAAATAAAGACTTTTGTTGAGACTTATTGTGAGAAAACCGTTCAATGATGGCTTCAAATGCCATTGAGGTGACATTGCCATTGTTGATCAAGGGTAGTTTGGAAAATGAATGTTTACCTTCACAGACTGTGATTGTTAATGTAAAGAATAGTCGCAGAGCAATTGAAACCTAAGGATCACAATCCAACTTCAAATGGGCCACACATGAGAGATTTACAAATTCTTCGCCGCAGTCTGGCTCCAAGTCATTGGTGTATTTTTTTAAGCAAGTTAGACACATCAACTTTCAGCTGCAAAGCACCATTCTTCTTTAAAGACTTAATGAATGCAAAATCATGAGATATTTGCTGATAAGCATGCCGATGGTGAGTTAAACTTGCTAGTAATTTGTCAATGTCTGTACGCAGAATTGTTGTGCACCTTGAAGATCTGCATCTGGTTCAGCAGAATCATCTTGACGTCTTAGATTTCACATTTTCTTTTATACACATTCTTCCATGAGATTATTTGCTTCATTCTCAAATTCATCAAATCTATCACGAAGCTAAGCAACAAAACTTTCAAGTGATGAAAACAATGATACAGTAATGCTGATGTCAATGGACATGGAAATTATTGCAAAGCTTCCCAAACGCAATAGTTTTCTTCATTCCTCCACTGAATCATCAAAAAGATCAACTGAGAGTGAAGCTCCACACTGATCATGCGGTTTGGATCTAAAGACTCAAAAGATGAAACTGATCAACCTCTTGGTTCTCTAAAGATTTTCCTGTTTAACAACATGATGAAATAGCTGGCTTATTATCTCAAGATCTTCAGTCTTCCCAACTAAACTGGAACATCTTCCTGCATAAAGCGGTTCAAGGTCCCATGATCCTGACCATTGGAAATAATTACTCACAGATTCTGACATTGAGTACTGGTTAACAAAGGACACAAGTGGTTGTCAAAATCAGGTGATAACTTTGCAGTTTCAGAAAGGAAAATAGGCAATCAACTTCGTTGTTTCACAAAGGAACATTTGTATAGCAGGAAAGCAAACAATGAACAGTAATCCCGGTGTTGCCCGGGGAGACAATAATTTAACATCAAGTACAGAAATAAGACATATTCCTGAATATGTATTATGCCACACAACCAGGTTGGCGGAGGTGGCGCAAGCCCCAAAATGGTTTGAGTGTACTAACAATTCATGCCTAAATACAGTTAAACATTTAATATTTCTGCAGATCCCAACAATCTTTACGTGACACCGGAGGGGTCCCAATCCCTAGTTGGAGAAGCACCAGTTTACAATACTTCATTTGATAAAAAAAATAAATAAAACAATAACTTTCAACTTAAGGGGAAGGGTTGTAAACTTTGCTGCTGTCAGTCCATATCTGCTGCTAATGATAAGAAAGGAGTGACAGCCGAACCACTCCACATACAATTTCGCTGGCTGATGATTTACACTCACCTATTTCTATGGTCTTAGTTTTCATCAGCACCCCCCCCTCCCCTCTCTCAGTAAAGGCGTGTATACAAACTCACAGACAACCAAAGTGCGTGTATTTGTGTCTCGAAACAACATCGTCATTTCTCAGTGAATCTTTACCAATTTTGGCACAAAGGTCCAGATGCACCCAAGAATAATGCATGAACAAAAGAAACCCGGGTTCGGGCTCCCCCCGGAGTGATATATGACTGGATACTTTTGCACACACAATGATTTTTAAAATATAAGTTTTTCACTAGAAACCTTTGGAAATATCTTTAATTTTTAAATGGAAACATTTCCAAACACCTGATATGTTATTAACAAATTGCAGTTTCTCCTTTGGTCTATTTTTTTTTTTACTGATTCTACCGGGCAATGCTGGGATTCCCTGCTAGTCTTGTGTGATTAAAACAAATTTTTTACCAGTTTTTTTCTGTTTTCTAGCATTGTCAGTTTTTCTATATACAGTAAAAGACTCTTTTCACAAGACTAGCCAAATTGTTCAAGCATGTAATATTAATATGTAGACTTACTGGTTGGCAAATTTAAATTTGAAACCTTAAAAAATTTTAAATAAATAAATCAGGGAACAATACTATTCAGCAAATAATTCAAGTCTTATGGATTCGATATGCAAGGTTTTTAAAAGGAAAAAAAAAAAAAATGACACATCCAATATTCAGTGATAAGTACAAGAGTATGTAGTGGGGGAGAAAATTTACACTGTTCTCATAATATTCATTTGGAACAATTACATATTTGAATACACAAGTACCTGCACCCCCCCCCCCAGTCTGTTCAGAAAGTATCCAGTCATTCTGAATATAGAGAACCAGTTGCATGGCCTTGATGTAACTTGCCAACAAATCAGAGGGAACCCTACTGCACATGCATGAATAGATACTATCTCATGGTGTTGCTCAGTTGGCAGTGAGACACCATTGAGTGAGCTTGTATACTGTGTGACCGTCACATTCACAATGACAGAGCGAACCATTCGCCACATCTCTTGCAGAGTTTTTGGCAAAACATCACATTACCCAGTTCTGTCAGGCCCATACAGTCCGGATTTGGCTCCCTGTGACTTCTGGCTTTTCCTAAAGAAATTTCAGATCATGGACAAGATTAAGGAGACTGCAATGAGGTAACTGATGGTAATCCTGAAAGAGGACTTTGCAGACTGTTTTGAAAAGTGAAAGGGATGCTGGGATGTGTGAGGTCCCAGAGGGTGTACACTGAAGAGTGACCTAGGTAGGCTATTTTAGCTGGATACTTTCCAGAGAGACCTTCTACATTATAACACACAAGGTCAATGTTTGCATGCATCAAAGAATTCAAAAAGAAAGACAAAGAAATGATGCAACAAATACAGAAAGACTAAGGAAAGATCAAGCCACTGGATCAGTGCTGTCAGAGAAAGTTAAGCATAAACCAAACAACTAATTGCTTATGCAAATAAATACAAGCTCTTCATTTATACAGTTCAATTTTCACATAAACAGTTCTATCAAAATAGATTCCTTGAAGATGTAAAAGAAGCAATGTAACTAATTCAAATCTGGCTATTTTCATTAGGCTATTCTCTTTTTGCTAGATCATGAATGTTTATATACCTCATCTTTTATGCTGAAACTATTATTACATTTGTGACTTGCTTTTGTAGTGCAGGCCTAGTGGCAATTCATAAGATATTAAACTAAAAAAAAAAAAGAAATTACTTAAAAATATATTACATTAGATTTCAACATTTTATAGCAAACAAATGCAAGAATTTGTTATAAGCGTAACATGCAAAAGCAATTTGGATTACATGATTGCTTCCCCCTTGCAATACAGGAAATTTAGAACTGTGACCTTGGTGTAACAATTTGTTAGAAAAACGTTACTATCAATATTTGGATAATTCATGTTAAAAACTGATTTTTCACATTTGCCTAAAACCTGAATTGAATGTTCGATAAAATGTTTACTCATTCCAACATTGTCATTTTACTTTACACCCTTGGCTAGATCAGAGCTTAAGCAAACTTATCCAGTTTACTCAGAGATTTTCTTCCAAGAAAATTGAAAATATCAATGTGCTTTATAAACTATCCCAGCTTAGAAAAGGGTAAAATATGAACAATTAAGAATCTTTACTAAATTGCAAACATCTAGATTTACATTTTTTTCAAAAAGTAAATAGCACTTAACATTGGCAAAGTATTTTTTTAAAATCCAGATATTTTTTACTGTTTTGATTAAGAAATTCTCTGATCAAGAAAAAAATTCTAATCCAAATTATTACTTTTTTGACAATAGGAATTTCTTTTCAAGACTAAGTCTTAATTACTCTCAAAGTTGTTTAAAAAATAATTGTTTTAAAAAAAATAAAAAATTAACTAATTGTTTTTGATGACCTGTTGTGAAACAGCAAAAATTTGATACCACAATAGTGCTACAAGGCACAAATGGAGTTTGCCAGGGTTACCATTTGGTATTTTAATTGGGCAAATTTGGTACTGAACAAACCTATTTGGTTCCGAAAATAAAGATTTGGTACTGAAGGATTTGCTGAATAGGGATACATAATGTACCGATGGGAGTCTAATTTGGAGGTTTCTGATTAAAATTACACTTTTAAAAATATATTCTATTTTAGTAACTATGTAAAGTTACTAAAATAGAAGAGTATATCTTTTAAAAAGGTGTAATCTTCTTAATCAGAAACTTCCAAATAAGACTCCCATCAGTATATTATGTATTTGTTCGGCTCCGTCTAGGAAATCATCTCGGCTCGGTAAATAATCACAGCATAAGGCCGATAAAACTCACCAAAATTTACTAAAATAAAATAGTATCACCAAAGCCTATGTAAAGTTACTAAAATTGAATATAATTTTAAACTCCAAATAAGGCTCCCATCGGTACAATATGTATTTCCACCCGGCTCCAATCACGTTGCCATAGATATTTATATTGCCGTAAATAAAACCGTGGAATGGATGCACATGTACATCAGAAGCAATACACAGCATACATGCCACAAAATGCACATGTGCGTCATGTAGCAGTTAACATGTTAAAACAAAAAAAATAGAACTTTTTGAAAAAAGTGTTTATTCAAGTACTGTCCTACTGGGCGTAGGACAAAACCCCCAAAATTTCAGTGACTGGTGAGAGTATAATTTTTCTTTATAACCTGATCTCATATTCGGGAGATATATACTGTTAAAGTTTATTTTGACACATCCAAAAATTAAAAAGTGATACCACATACAATGTTCTTGTTTATTTCTTTTATACAACAGACTTTTTTTTATTCTTCAAGGCACTTTTCTGCTTTACTTTTTAACAACTATTTGTTTTATACGACACTGACTTATTTTTATACCATGTGATATTTTTTAATTTATGGGGGAGGGGCGACAGAAAAATTCTTCAAAGAACAAAAAGGTCAGTGGCGTATCGAAAAAAATAAACATGAACAAATTGTATTAGATATCACGTTTTAATTTTAGGATGTGTCAAAATAAAAGGCTTTAAAAGTAAGATGAGACCATGTTAAAAAAAATAAAAAAATTATAACCGTCACCATGGCAATCACTGAAATGTTTGGGGGGTTTTATCCGGCTTTGCACTTTTAAGTGTGGGGGTTTTATCCTAGGGAGCGTTAATTCTTTTACAAAGGACATGAGGGTGCCTATTTTATGGGTGCAAGCGAATTAACAGCACCCGGGATTTTATAGATTGAAAAGGGCATAGTAATCAATCAGTATAACATGCAATATTTTCTTTTTTCAGAAAATAAATTTATAAAAAGTCAAAGAGAAATTTTTACATCGCCCTATTTTGAAAAAAATTCATTTCAATGTTGAAATTTCACGGTCACCAATATGAGTGACTAGTTATTTTGAACATATAGTTCGGCACGAATATTAGCCCAATAATACCAAGCACAAAAAATATCAGAAACCACGTTGTCTTCGGGCACCTAAAGAAAAGAGCTAAAACCCAGTCACGAAGAGTAGAGAGTTGTGGCGTGGGTCATATCCGGCTTAGGCTAAAATGTTATTTTCATTTTATGTTATTTGAATAATGGACAGGGGACGATGACAAATGCAGAGAAAAAAATGTCAACTGGATAGAAGCAATTGAAACATTCCCTTAACAGCAATGGAGAAGAAAAATATAGGTCGAATTTTTTGTTCCCTCCTACGTGTAGCCATATTAGTGGGGGAGAGACTAATTTAGTGTGGCCTGTTTCTCCGGATGAGATGTCATGAATCGACTTATTTTCCCTCCAAAAATGAAAAACAAGAGATTGATATTCGGAGAGCGTAAAAGCAAAACCGTTCAAAATAAGTGATAATGTACTTAGTGGGGGGAAAAGATGAGGTATAAAAAAAACAACATGTAACTAAACAATCGAATACATGAATTCATAAGGATCCAATATTTTATATTTTCATTTATGTATATTTTGCATTGGCTCTAAAGTAGGGGTTTGATATTCAATGTAAATACACTGCTAAACTGGACCCTTACTTTGTGTCCGTATTTATTCAAATACGGCTCTACAAGCGGACATTAAGTCAAGGTCCAGTTTATTTACATTGTAAATTGAACATCGGATGTCAGAAATACGGACCCAATTTGACTATATACGTATATTGTAAATCGATCACTCAGAACCAATTCACTCACATCCCTTATAAAAGTTACTTTTTTTCAAAAATGAAGAAACGAGCCTCAGATTCAGTCAAAGCAGACCAAACTACATAAGAAAATTATATTTATAAAAATTTACTCTGGTTTGCTAAACCGAATATTAACCCCAATAAACCATTCACTAATTAGTGACTAACTTATTTAATAAAAGAAACAGAATAAAAAGCAGTTATCAGAAAGGGAAATGCCTTACAGACAAAAACGATGGTAGAGTCAGAATTCGATAAAAAAAATTATTTGTTTCAATAAATAACGTTAGCAAATGACAAGAAAAGCTGCTACTCGATTAACAGTAGTCCAGCAAGGCGAGATTGCCAAGATGACTGGCTATTAATAGTTGCCCATTAACAGATAGGCATCATCATCATCATCAAACTTGTCATCCATTCGTGGCTAATGTCACGAAACAGCAAGCAGTGCGTGGGAGCGTGTACTTGTTCTAAACGTCACTTTCAAACACAAAGAAAACGGGGGAAATAAATGAATCTCGCTTCTTGGGGTTTTCTCACTACAACTGGCATTGATGAATACTAATGTAAAAATAAATAAAAGCATAACTACAGCATAGTAATAAGAATCAACGTCAGGTGGTTCTGTTGGCTAGGATAATCACCATCCTCTTCCGGATCACATTGGGATCCGTGGATTAGACAATGGTCAGTGTTACGAAAAGGATAAGCAGTTCAGAATCAGAACTTGATGGGAAATGGAAGTGTCTAAGTTCGAAAATATAATAGAAAGAGAAAGAAAATTATTCAACGTAGAGATCCACTCACTTTCTCTTGCTTTGAACATCTGTTACTTTTAAATCTGAGCTAGGGTCATACTCAAGGAGATCTTTAAAAACTGAACATGAATTAAAGAGTTCGAATCTGGACAATGCGTCGAGGCAAGAAAAACGATCCGAGGGATAATCACTTACATGCACAACGCATCTGGTGTTTTAGTCGCTATATGAATAGATGACTAGGAAGAAAAAAAAGATTGATTATTCAATTCCTGTAAAGCCACATGATGAAATATTAGAATATACGAGAGGCTGGTAAAATGAAATGACAAATATATTCGGAAAATATTCAGTTACTTCGTCATATGAATCTCCAGGAAATGTTTGATTGTGCATCAAAACTATAAGGATGGGAAATTGTAAATGACTTGAGAGATCCAATTTAATGCAATATGAAGTAAAAGGAGGTAGGGAGGTCATTACAAACATACTAAACAGCAGCAAGTAGTACTATTACTATCACTCTTAGTAGCAGTAGTTTCACTTTCCCGGACGTGTGTTCATATGATCTGAACCCCGTGAGGAAGAAACCTATTGATCTTGATTGAAGAACATATCAACAGATATATTGCTAGTTGATTTTCCAAATCAGTTTAGAAGATTTCCATAGTAGCCGATTTTAAATTCAGACATAACCATCAGTCCTAGGTGAAGGGGAAAAAAGGGCGGTTTTCGACAACAACCTGCATTCTCTATTATTCAGCTCTATCGTTGATAATGAGAAGACTGACCACTCCTTCATTACTTTTTTCATTCATCTTTCTTTCTCAATGTGGGTTGGTTACAATGTACAAAAAGCTCATTATTCAGAAGTCACTTGAGCGAGAACATAAATTAAAGTAAAAGTTCCCACAAATACATTCATTAATGTGTCCCCTAAATAAATAAAAGGATTTCATTTTTACAACCAGATCTCTAATACATTTTTTCCAGAAATTAGATAATAAAAAAATGTATCTGCAATGATGAGGAAACAAACAATTTTAAATGGAAATTATGACCGACCCATGATAACTTCTATCAGCGATAGATTTTAAAAAAGCAATTAATGTTAACCTTCGTTTTCATCAAAAGAAATGACCTGTTTTTAAAAGGCAACACTCAGAGCAGTAATTTTCAAACTAAACTGCTTTAAATGTCAGCACATCATGAAAAACTGGTTCCGAGATTCTCACCCCCCCCACCAAAAAAACATGTACAGTTAACTTTCAATATGATCATTTTTCTATACAATTGATTGACACTTAAAAGTTTCCATTTGAATTAAAGCACATACGTAAATATAAAAATTCTAAAATTAGCTAACTTGTCTTTAAAATAATGGTGTTACCATTAAACCACGATGTATTTTTTTTAAATCCACAAATTCAACTTTTCATAGAAGTATCAAATGTTTTGTTAAAAAAACCCACCTACAAAAAGGGGGTACTTTCCCTCCCCGAAGGCAACACAATAGTCACTTACAATAGAATATATCTACCTACCCCATTCGTACCCATGCGATAGTAGTAGCTACTTAGACTAGAATTTGTAATTTAAGGCCAGTGGCGGTGCCACTTTTTAGATAAAAAGTTAAGATTATATAAAATTGCTGCTCATAAAAACTGTCCATGCTAAATGATGATAATGAAATGCTAATTTGCATATAAAGGTCATTTTTTCTTTCTCCATTAACATTTAAGCAACGAGGATACTTGTTTTCTTCATCTCACACCAACCATCCAACTCAGGATGGTTTTTTTCCCCACCAGTTAATTAGTACATCATATTAGAGACCCTTGCTTCCTGATATTTAAACATATAATCATTTTTTTTAAAACTTAATCATTTAAAGTCAATATGGAAAATAAAATTATCGCTAAATCTTTTGAAAGAAAAAAGCCAAACTGTAATACTTTGTTCTGGTCATCATTGGACAATGTGGACATTATAACGTAACAGTACAAAAGAGTCATTATTCTTTTCTTATAACTAATCATTTTGCAACCTTAAGATAACATTTTGTGGTGCTATTAAGACGTGCCAAAAATATTTTTAAAACTTTGTATTAAAAAAAGAAAAAGAAAAAAAGCGGTACGCAGGAATCATTAAAAGCACATTCATATGCTTCTAAAATAGTTTCAAGATGCTATCACGTTTTTAGAAAAGAATTCATGGTTTAGATAAATGTGGGTTAAAAATTTCAAAGTTTAAAATAAAGGGATTTCTGATGTACGTGCTTTTTAGTAAAGAAAAAAATGAAATCTACATGTTTGCAAGACTTTAATTTTGAGGAAGGCATAAAAACTAAAAATGTTAATCATTTTAAAAAATGACAGTCGATTTTAAAAATCCCTTCTCAAAAAAACAATTTTAATAAAAATGAAAAAAAAACAAAACACCGTAGATTTATGAAATTTGATTATGGAATTGAAATAAGATTTGGTTCTTATAATGAATTATTTTTTTACAATTTCTCTCACGATGATGAAACGGTTCTTCCTGTTTTTTTTTTTTTAATTTTCTTTAATGACATTCCCAATCCATAAATATTTTATTCGTATGACAAAAGAAATGACCCAAGGAATTATTTGCAAACCAATAAGTCTGAAATTACGACAGCAACATGATCAGCAAAAAATGACAACTGATAGAAATAAGACATTATGTAAAAAGAAAAAGAAAAAAATAGGTATCGCCAACATACCTTCGGTAATATCTTCCTCTATGGTACCTTTCACTTGAGAAAAACACCACTGGATCTCCCCACCATTGCCTGCGAATAAGAAAAAACATTTTTATTTGCTATAACGGGAAATAAGGGAGGATTTTCAAAAATTCGCAGACATGTAACAATACGAGGGAAGAAGAAAAACTTATGAAGCACAAGTAGTTCACTATGACCAAGCTAGAGGTGGTGCTAGACCGGTGGTAAAATATAGAACAAGAACTTTCTTACCCGCCATTATAAACGGAAAATGATTGTATTATCCAACCGTATGATGAAGAGAGTCTATCGTACTGGCGTATCAGAATCGCAACAGTAAATCACAGATCTACGATGGCAAAAGAATAATTATTATCCCTACCATCGACAGCATTTCAAAATGGCGCACTATGGCCGAGAGACAAGCATCGTGACGTCATTTTAAACGGGCTGATGGGAAAAATGTCCTCAGATTTGTTTTTCACTCTTTAAACTTCTGGGACAACTCTACATCACTTTTGTGATTGCAATTATTAGATAATACTGTAAAATTCTTTTTCTTTTCTTTTTTTAATGTGAAAAACTTGATATTTGGACTTAAATATATTTGTCAGAGAATTGATGGCAAATTATTTTTTAAAAGTAAAATTTAATTTTTACTGAACAACTTTCATTTTTTTAACGAAAGTTCAGGTACTGTATTTTTTTTAAAATCTTATAAATACAATGCAAACATTAGTGAAAAATTGTTTTTAAAGCCTTTGGTAATGTTTTATAGAAAATGCATCAAAAATAAAATGAATAAAAAACACTTCAGATTAGATTTAGATTTAAAGAATTTTGAAATTCAAAGTTTTAAATTTAATCTGTACTTTACTAATTGTAAAATAACATTATTTTAACCTTAATTCAATTAACAACGTGGCTAGAATCTTTAATGTGGGTATATTTCAGTTCTTAAACTTTTTTTTACTATGAAAGTTTTGTTAAAGTTTCATGAACTTATTTAAGTTTCATTTTAATTGTGTACAATTTTTAAAGTTTCAGAGCATGAACTAATAATTTGTTAAAAACTAATTCACAGAATTAAGAATAACATAGTTTTATTTTAGTTTTATAGAGAGAAATGGTTTTAAACTTTATTTCAGTTGACAACCTAACAGTAATTTTATTTACATAAACATTTTGAACAAGTTCTATTTGCTTTTAAATTTAATAAGGACTTGTTGGAAAATCCTTGGACCATTCTATCTGGCGCGCAACTTGTTTCAAGAAGGGAGAAGTAATTTTTTCAACAATCGGTACTGGAATTTATTTAAAGGGAGACAATAATCGTTTACATTAGAAGTAAGGAAAAACCGTGTTAGATAAGCTTAAAAAATAAACTGGGATTATTTTTTACGTTTGTTTAATATTTTTTTTTGTATTAAAAATCCCACATTCTTTTAGTACGTCCTTTGATTCCTCAGATTTCTTTTAATTGATTGTGTAGTTCAAGTTAAATTAAAGATTTACAGATGGGCGTGTTTTTAGTGTTATCGACAAAATTAATTTAATTACAAATCACAGGAGAAAGTTTCGACCTGCACGATAAGATTATTCTTAAAAGGTGTGTGTGTGTGTGTGGGGGGGGGTATTTCCCCACTAAAATCAAGTGTAATGACGAGAAATAAAAATGTATCGCGGGCAGGTGTCCGGTGAAGGGAGTATATATTATTACCTAACTCTCGAAGTTTGACTTTAAACGACACAGCCACCCTAAACTAAACAAAAGTTATTTTTACTTCCCCGCCAATTTAAAACAAGTCTTGCATTCATTAAATACAAACATAATTTAGTAATCTTTGTTTAATGGGGTGGGTATTGAATTTCATTTTTAAATTAAAAAAAGATTTATTTTAAAAATAGGTTCTTTATTTTTTTTAATTGGAATTAATGACATTTTTCAGTTCCGAAATAGAGGACAAGTTGAGTTATGGGACTTTCGTTTTGTTGTAGAGCATGCCGAGCTCTAAATTCTGGCATAAAATTCATAAACAAACGGTTTATTTCCATGAAGTTTTTGTCGTGCTATTTTTATGATTGGTTTTAAAACAAGTGAAACGAATTCTTGGTTTTGGTCCTTCCCCCCTTAAAAAAACAAACACACACACGCAGGTTTTGACAGTTGAGTGGAGTTAAGGCTAAAAATTGGCTATTTTAAGGTGTGGTTTCTCCAATTCTCCACCTTCATTTTTTGGCCTTTTTTGTTAATTCATTAATTTCTGAACTTGTTTATTTGGGAATATAAACCAGTAACATATTTTTTAAAGTGGTCCGAAGAATAGTCACTTTTATTTTTTTGTATTCTGAAGAGTAAGACGTTCAAACTTTTTGAATTAAATTGTAAATACCGTCGTAATAGAACTTTTACAAAATATATGTTATATTCCGAACAAAAAACAAAGAATGTTGTAAATTTACTTACCAAATTTAACTAAATTAGGCATTTCCTATTTGCGATTATAAAGCTACATTAGAGATAGATATAGAACGTGAACTTGTTTAAACTACTTAAAAGTTGGTTGACACATATTTAAATATATGGAAGAAGAGAAAGAGAAAGCGTGACTAAAATATTCAAATTATTTTATTTTGTTTTTCAAAATTAAAGATTTCTTTTCAATTACTTTTTAAAAAGAAAACAAACAAACTTTGACCTTTTGCAGTTTTATATTTCTTTATATTAAACTGTTTTCATTATTATAGATATACATTATTCATTATTATAGATATTAATTATTCATTCTGTTCACATCGACTCAGGATCGGCATAGTAATTAGTTTTATAAGGCTGCTAGCAACTTTTTCTGATTGTTTTTGCCGGAGGGGCTGAATTTCTTTTTTCAGCATTTACCGGATTTTTGGGGGTGATATGTCATACTATTTCACATTTTAGTGAATAATAATAATTAAAAAAATAACTATTATAAAAATTATTTTAAAGCATACCCAGCATAATTCTGTAAGCAGAGTATGTACGCATACACAAACAACATATTCAAAAACAGTACTACACCTCTCATTTTTTGACGAAACATGATCATACTTCGATAGGTCCACAAGCATCACCAGCCAGGTCCTTATCAATTTCTTTATGCAAATCATGACCCTGTACACTAAACACAATTAATCTCACAAAGAATTCATAACCAATGAGATTTGATTTTACAAATGAATGTACAGAAATTATGGGATGAAGAATTTCTAAACATTATGAGAAATTGGTCATTTTATTATTCTGTTTGTGCACACACCCTAAACTAAAAAAAAAAATGAAACTTACCATGAGCTTCATCAGGTGATAATAAGAGAAGAATTTAGCTGATGTCCATGAACATCTAAACCAGACTTTTTCAACTTTTTAGACTGGAGAAATCCTTAAAAAAAAACCCCCTGCATACAAATATATGTACAGCTAACAACACATCATTGTGTCCAAAAATGTATGTATTATAATCTAAAAGCAATTATCAATATTCTACAGTGTACAGGAAGATAGTTTTCTACATATTGGTTCATTTTAGAGAACATTCTAAAATACCCTATGTTTTCAGTCCCCTCTCACCCAAAGGACATTTAATATCAAAAACTATAAAAATGGAAGTCAGTTTCCTTGAAAAAATACTGATAAGCTTAGCTTAACTTTCATAAAATTAATGTTTTCCATAAACTGTATATGCTTATATAAAGAATATTAGAACTCAGAATTTTTCCTTTAAAAAACTGAAACTTATAATGATTGTAAAAAATGAGCTTCATTGGTATTTTTCCATTGATAAAAATTCTGGTGCTTCTTATTGTCAAATGTTATCAAGACAGGGATAATTACTTGTTACATAAAACAACCTGAAATGGAGCAAAAATCAGGTGGTTTTTTTCACGCATGTATGAAATCTCTCTTGTGGCAATTAAGAAAGGCTGATCTTCACAGAAACACAAAGACTGTGTGCTGGAGCCTCATTGGAAAAGTCAGCTTAGATTTACTAAGAAAAGTTTATTCTTCCTTGTCACAGTATATAAATATTAGTGAGTTAATTGTCTCTATAAAGTTGATATCAATCATATATATATATATATATCTCACACACAGGTCTGATTAGTCACTCAAAAGAAACCATCATGTGACCAACATCTTTTGTCTGCATGCCGTGTTGGGAGTGATCAATGAATAAGTTACTTTTCTCACTTTTTGTTGAATCGCTAACAAGTCTGAATTTTCCCAAAAAACAATGGTGAGCATATAGCATAATCATACATTGTAAATTGAACCCTCCCACTAAAAACCTATTTTGGG
>VCCN01004182.1:7589757-7602861 GCA_006491835.1 Architeuthis dux | reverse complement strand
AATTGATCACCCCCAACAACATATATGGGTGGCAGTGATTCCCTTGGAATGCTAGTTGTCTATATTTTAAGTGTGCATTTTTTTTGTGATACAGTATAGTCACTCAGTAGTCACATATCCTGGGTTATTTCACAGTCTATAAATACTTACCTAGAATTCAGTGGGTCAACGCCTTTAATAGAAGTGTTTGGATTAAACAAACAACATGCTTGGTCTATTGAAGAGTCATTATTTAACAGATCTTTCTAGTGATGTTTTAATTTTTCATTTTAAGGTAAATAAAATGATAATGAAAAACAATATCTTTAATGATTTTAGAAGAATCTTCTTTCATAAAAAACTTCATGTTTGAGAAATTTATTGCAAAATAATTATTAATTATAATTAATATTAAAAATAATTGACTGTTTCTTATTCATATAACTAGTTAATCCACATGAAAACAATTCACGAATATATTTTGTGATGTCTGATATTAGTGCATTTGTTGCTTGTTCTTCTTTATATTTAGCTGTGTTTAGTTTGAACGCGTTTGGTTCATAACTGTTAGTGATGCTTAGAAAAGAAGTGGAGAGACAGAATAAAGACACGTGTGCTCAGGGCTATTGCCTGTGAAAAAGACAGCCTTCTCCGTACTTACTTCCGGCCCGCTTTTTTGGGACCAGAAATGAAATGGGGGCTGCTGGGAGCTTGCTTGGGCATGTTTATTCATTATTAAGCATAAACATTAATACATACATATATAGACATTAATACATACATATATAAACATTACATATTTGAATTTTTTAGAAAAGAAACTGAACTCAGTTAAGTGGAAGAGTCCACTTTCAGCTGTGGATATAAAATCTTGAAACTAGAGAAATATGTTTGTTCCAAGATTTGTTCAGACAACTGAACTCATTTTTTGTGTTGTTGATGTTGTTACCACAATATCAATAGCAAATAATACCAGTTGATATATTAACAACGGTTTTCTGTTTGCCATCTTATTCTATAAAAAAAAAGGCTGCTCTCTTTCCTCAAAAGGTTGTAGACTGGATCAGCCAAACGTTGTGGTAATATCACCAATGAGTTCAATTCTCTAAACAAATCTTAGAATGATAATGACTCTTCTAAAAAATATAGACAATAACATTCCAAGGGAAATTATGAATCACCACCACCCATATATGCTTCTTTTTACCTTGTAAATTAAGCAATGGTGGTGGTAAAATTAAGTTACCTTGATGAAAATACTACCAGTAAGGTTTGATCCATAAATTCATGATTTAAAGAAAAAAATAAGTGTGAATGTGGCCGGACACAAACTAAGGGATCAATTTAGGAAAAACTTGAACCCCCCCCCCCCAAAAAAAAAACTATTTAGAGGGGCAATTTTTAAAAAAAAACATTTTCCCTACTCATTGAAGGGAATGTGTGTGCAAAATTTCAAGTTTCTACTATGAATGGTTAAGGCTGGGCAAAGTCCAGATACATAGATACATATAAATATCAGAACACATCAATAATCTAAACCCAGCAACAGTGTTCAAACCAGTCTGTTGTGTGTAGCAGTGATTAATAAATATGTTCCTTTTCAATAAAAACAAATAATATTACCATTAAAATCCCATTCTATATCCATACTATTTGTAGTATTTCACTTGCCACAGAATTTGTTTCGAAAGTAGTTTTTGAGAAAAACAAGATCAAACTTATCTATATCAGTGCTCTTCAACCTGGGCGGTACTGGCCATTAGTGGGCGATTTAAGCTTTTAGGTGGGTGGCAGAATAATTGCAGCCACTATTGAAAACATCCAAAATTAAACATTTCAAATACGTGAGAGATAAGGAAATAACTACCCATATAAAAGCTCATAGGTGCATCTGTAACATTACAAATACAAATTTAATTTATATGGCGCCTTCCAGGACCAGTAAAATCTTCCCAAACCACCCCGGTTGAAGAGCACTGCTATGACTCATATAAGGATGTAATCCTACATGAAGCCTGACCATAAAAAAAGGGATGTTTTAAAACTAGCAGGGACAAAAAACTTTCTAAAGTTTCTAAAACAGTTAACTCCATTTGACAGTAAAGTCATAAGCTGTTTTAAAGTTGTAAAGATAAATGAGTTCAGTGGATAAGTGTAAAAAGAAAATGTTGCTTAGTTTTACCCAGATGGAACATTGACAGAATTTTCAAAAAAAAATTTGCTAAAATCCATTGACCTAAGAGAACAGAACTCTTTTGAAAATACTCACTTCGGACAATTTTGGTTCACTTCGGAATTTTACCTTTGTAGCTGACTGGTGTTCGATCCTTAAGCAAACTCAAACTACATTGAAAATTCAAAGTTTGCTTTACTTGTACTCCTACTAATCCCTAATTAGTAGAAGTCTAAGGTTTTCTAAGCTAATGAATAATATGTGTGAGTAACGCTGGTCTATTATTTTGGTTCTCCTTTCCACGTATCAGTAAAGAACATTCTAAAGCAAATTGTACAATAATCAAAAACGAACATAAAAAGAACTAGCGTTCCAAGGGAAGTTATGAATCACCGCCACCCATATATCCTATGTTGGGGATGATCAATGAATAAGTTACTTCTCTCGCCTTTTGTTAGGTCTGAATTTTCAAAAGTCTAGTGGGCACAAACTAGTGACCAATTTAGCATAAACTTACACTGCATATTGAACGCCCCTCTAAAAACCTATTTAGCAGGGAATTTTCAAAAAACAAAATAAACGTTTTCCCTACTCATTGAGGGGAGTGTGTGTGCAAAATTTCAAGTTTCTACTATGAACAGTTACAGCTGGGCGAAGTCCGGATACATAGATAGATGCATAGATAGATGCATATGATACATATAAATGTCAAAACACATGAATAGCCTAAACCCAGCAAAACCAGTGTTGTGGACAAGAATATATATATACATAATATACTGCAAATTAATTAGCATCTGGACAAAGCTATACATTCTTTGTAGTTTCGTCATTGATATTTTTATGACGAGAAAAAAGTGTTAGATGATTTTTGAACATGCACGCTTACAATTTATAAAAAATATTTATGTAATAAAGTGTGGGAATGTTCTTGATGGAAGAGGAAAAGAATTAGAAATGAAAAGATTAATATTTTTTGCATAAAATAATGAGACCTTTATTTTGTAAAAATAATTTATATAAAAACATGTAAAAATATGTTTTTACAGAATTAAAATATCATTCCAACATTTGTTCGGACAATCTAATCTTTTCTTCCCATCTTTGATGTTTTCACAATGTTTCAGCCGATTCATTCTACGACCTTCTTCAAGTGAAACATGTAATATCCGTAAGGAAAGAGAGTCTCTTTTTATCGATTTCTTTCTTTAAAAACATTGTGATTAATTAACATTTAAATTTTCTGTTTGATACCATTTTTATGCGTTGAACTATAATGTTGTCTTTTATTTAGTGCCTTTGTTTGCTTTGTTGTTCTTTCTGTTTTAGCTGTGCTTAGCTTGAATGCGTTTGGTTCATAACTGTATTTAGCATGTTAAGAAAAGAGACGGGACAAGACACGTGTTGGCAGGGCGATTTGCCTGTGAAGAAGTGGGCCTTCACCATTCCCACTTCTGGTCGTGTTTCTGGGACCAGAAATGGAATGGGGGCTGCTTTCTAGTGTTGCTTTATCATGTAAGCAGTCTTAGTTAGTGTGTTATTTTCTTGTTTTAATTTTTTTTGTATTTAAATTTTTTGTTTTGTTTTGAGTGTTTTCATTCAGCGTTTGGTTTATAACTGTATTTAGCGTGTTAAGAAAAGAGACGGAACAAGACACATGTTGACAGGGTGATTTGCCTGTGAAGAAGTGGGCATTCCCCATTCTCTGGTCCACATTTCTGGAAACGGAATGGGGGCTGCTGGGAGCTTGCTTTGGTATGTTTATTGATTTAACATACATATACATACGTAAACATTACTTATTTCCGTCTTATTCTGATGAAGTTGTAACCGGCGAAACATGTTAAAAAATTGTTGATTTTACAAACAATTTTGTGTTTCTTTCCACATTGTCAACTATTAATAAAGTCTTTTATAATTGCTCATTTAAAGATCACCTTCAGCCGCTGTTAAAGTCGATGTATAGTCACTTCCCATTTAGAGAATTTATATTTCACTCCCATTGTGGAGTTGTTCAGACTTTCTTCTCTTCTCCCCCTCATCCTTCTTGTTGACCTTCCCACATGATATAATGATACTTTTATTTTATAAAATAGAAATTATTTCTGCATAAAAATATGTAAAAAAATATATTTTACAGAATAAAGGTTTCCTTATTTCCCGGATATCATTATTTTATGCAGCAATCAGTAATCTTTTCATTTCTTTTCTTTTCAGCTTTTGTAATCAAACACACAAACAGACAGATTATTATTATTGTGAACGCAGACCCCACAATATTATGATTAAGGTGCAAATTTGACTTGAAATTGCTAAGAGTAAGATCAATTTAACTGTATTGTGCTGTAAGGTCCCATACACCAAAAACAAATTCCTTATACTGCAGTTGTCTGCCCTTGTTTCAAATTGTTTAACAGCCGTTGAGCACAAGAGAAGAGACCTGTTTTAATACCATGTGTGCGTAACATCACTAGTTTGTGTATATGGTATGACATTCACTAAACATAATGTGTGTGTGCTCATGTCAGTGTGTGAAGCAAGGACAGATAACTGCATTATAACCCAAATCTTTTTTTGATGTGTGGGGCCTTACACTTTGAAACAAGGGCAGACAACTGCACTATAAGGAATTTGTTTTGGGGTGTTTGTTACTGTCACACAGCAAAAACAGCACATTGTAGCGATACATTTGATAGCACTGTAACATAAATATATCGCTACAATGTACCGTTTTTGCTGTGTTACAGTAACAAACAAAGCTACAAACAGAAATCAGATTATTATAATATAGATTTCAATTAGAAACTGCCACCAAAACTGTCAACATAGGCTTCTTCAATTTTCAAGTTGGTCTGGCTGGCTATGTATGTATCACGTGTACAGGCTGCACCAATGGAGCTAGATGGTTGAAAATTTTAACATTTACTCCTTATTATGGGGAGGTTCAATTTGTAATGTAAGTTTATATTACATTGGTCACCTAGTTTGTGTCCAGCAGCATTCACACTTGTTTTGGGAAATGCAGAGTTTTTTTAATGATCACTGCCCAACCAAAGACGAGAGAAGTAACTTATTCATTGATCACCCCTTTTTCCAATTTTTTAATTGATCACCACCAACACAGCATGCTGCCAAAAGACGTTAGTCATATGACGATTTCTATTGAGGTACTAACCAGTTACTTTTTCTGTTTATTTCTCTGTTCATAATACATAATAAAAGTAAGTTAAAATTTATATTTTGCTGATAAAAATATCTCCCAACCTCATGAAATTGATAAGCTGTAAAAATTTATTTACACTATTAACAGCTTTGAAGTAGTGAACTATTAGGTCCTAAAGTCAGTAAGAGAAAGAGAAGAAACCACTCAAATGCCATAGAAACACATGTAGATATTTTTGCCAAATGCATTACAGCCTCCAACAGTATATATATATTTGAGGTTGGGAGATATTTTTCATTGTCATAAAAGGAGAAGATGACATTAGTAACACAAGGAGGGCCCTGGATACTGGGGCTCCATGCTGTCATGAAGAAGCTGACACGCGAATATTTGTACATGCCAGGGATGCAACAATAGATGGTAGCAAGTCTCTTATCATCAAGGCTAATGACACTGATGTCCTCGTCATAATAATATCAGTTCTGCCATCCTTACAGAACCTTGTTCATGAGAAAGCCAGTGAAATACCATATGTCAAAATATCCAATTCAAGAATGTAAGAACTGCAGTTCACCTTGTCTTCCACCTTCATCTTGATTAAATGTCCTTCTCTAGAAAGTGGGAAGCTAATATATCAATGGTGGCACCCTAAGGCTAGCTCTGATTGGTCAATAACCCAGCACTATATAAATGACTCCCAGTCCAGTGCCATCTATTCCAAACAGCCAATCATGAAGGGGGACACAACTCATATTAACTCATAAATAGTTAACATCAGACTTTCATGCATTCACTGGATGTGATGTTATGACTGCCTTCCTTGGTAAAGGGAAGAAGACTGTATGGCAGACTTGGAACATCTGTGATGAGATTTCTAAAACATTCACCAATCTCATCCAACATCCAACATCAGTTAGTTATCTTGACCTGAAATGGCTGGAAAGATTTGTTGTCCTCATGTACGATAGATAAAGTGCAGCCAATAGTGTGGACGAAGCAAAACCGGATCTCTTTGCCCGCAAGCAGAGGCCATACAATGCAATTCCACCAACACAGGCAGCCGCCAGAAAGCACGCCAAGGCTGGGAACATCTGGAGTGGATGCAGAAAGGAGCGATATGGCAGATATGTTGGTCAACATCACCCCCAATTGTAGCCAGCTGTCAGGAACTAACCAAGTGTTTCTGTAAGTGCTTTAACTCAGAGATCCTGTGCACAGCACTTTGTAGCTGCATATATTATGAGCAGCAGCAGCTAGAGGAACATTCACATATGCACAATACTGTTATACTGTCAATCTTTTTAGTTACTTTTCCATTACTAATTTAATATTATATTACTACAATTATTATACCAGCATTAAACTAGTAAAAAGATATTCTAGCATGTTTTAAAACATACAAATCGACACCAAGATCATTCAAATCGGCCAAATACACACATTTCTATGAAAAGAATTAACTTTGGGGCGCCAATTTGGTGGCCATCTTGGATTTTCAAGTGGCTAATCAGGCAGATTTGATTAGAAACCTTTGGAGAACAAACACACCAAATTTTATGCTTGTATCATAATGTGCATGATTTTTCTGTTATCCACTCCACTACTCTTACGATTTAGTACCTCTAATAACTACAACAAAAAAGAATTTACAAGGACTTTAAATCTCTTTTCTTATTGAGAAGAGATGTAATGTAGTGCATAATAATACAGAAAAGGGGAGATAACTAATTGGAATTATCTCCCTTGCTTGGTTCAAGCTATAACGGAAATAAAGATTGCTTATGCGGAGAAAATATCAACCTTTTTATCTATGCGTGTGATCAACGATTAACAACATTTTCTCTTTGTGTCATTTCTTTGAATCCTTCCTGGTTTTGAGTGCAAGCAGCAACCATTTCATATAAGTCCCCCACAAGCTGAGAGACACTATACCAATATGGATGTAAAATAATCAGTATATCATTTAGAGGTGATTTTCTAGTCTTTCGGGCTTGTGTAGATAGTATTTTTTAGAGTGGGGCTCGAGTAACACTGAAATAGCACCTGGTATTTTGAAATATATTGGAAGCACTACGTTCATTAAACAGTCTTGTTTTGAGATTTCAGTTGTTTAGATACTAGAAAAAGTCTTGCAATTTTGATCATATTTTAAGCATTCTATGACAAAGTGTTTTTTGTCTTAAAACTTTTTTTTTACTTTCAATTTATGAACTGATCATCAAACAACAGTTTTTCAATCTTTAGGCCATTTTCTGAGCAAACAAATATGCTTAAAGCTGACTTTTTTTTTGTTATGGGACATGCCTCCAGTTTCTAGGTTGAACATAGAAGACAGGGTGAGAGTTGTTGTTCTTCACAAGAAAAGCTATAGCTGCAACAAAATTGCTGAAAAGATGAAAGTAGCAAGAGATTGTAAAGAAATAGAGAGAAACATGCTCAGAGAAGGACAGGAAAGACAGAGGCAGGAAAAGAAGAAGAGACAGAGTAATTTTAAAGGAAGCTTTGAGAAACAGTAGAAAGACATCTAAAACATTAGCCAACGAGCTTAGGGAGAATTGTGATATCAATGTCAGTGCAAGGACATTAAGAAGTGGTCTTCTAGAAAGTGGGCAAGGAAGAAAACGTTGGAATGGGCAAACACACAACAGTTATAACTGGAGTAAAGTTGCTTTCAGTGATGAGAAGTTGAGAACTGATTCTGTTTTCTTACTGACATGCCTGTTTCAGTTGGGAAAAGAAAGGGGCAGGAATAGCTTCCTGAATGCTTAAATCCTACAGTGAAGCATGGTGGTGGTGACATTATGGTCTGGGGCTGCATATCAAACAGAGGATTTGGGATAGGTGATGCTCGTGCAGTATTCTGATCCAGAAGCATTACCTTTTTCTTTCTTTTCCACCCTAATCACACAGCTTAGAGTGCACAGGGAAATTTGTCCTAATGAAGAGTTTTCCACACTCTTCGTTCATACCAGGAATCGAACGCAGGACCTTTTGCATATGAGGCAGACATGCTAACCATTACACTATCCAAGATTAAAGTTTTTCCATGGCCAGGTAACAGTCCTGATATGAAACCTATTGAATATGTTTGTTGTGTCACATCTCAAAATTTATTATTAAGATAAAACTTTACGCATTTCGCCTTATCACATGCAAGTGCAATACAGAACATCATGGAATTAGCAACCTGTTACATGTTGAGAGCAAAATAAAAATGGATAAATGAGAGCTGAAAAAACTGGCCGTGTCTTGGAAAGAAGGACAGAAAGAAAGTTTGGGGAAATAGGATATGGGTCAAAGGGATTAGGCTTTGACACTTTGCTAATTCCACGATTTTCTGTACTGCACTTCTGATGATGCCTGTGATAAGGCAAAATGCATAAAGTTTTATCTTAATAATAAATTTTGAGATATAACACATGTCTTCTCAATCTTTCATTTTCCACACTGTCAATTATTACTACCATTCTGTCAGATTATCTTATATCCACACAACAAACATATATATAGTTTCATAATTAGATGTGAATTGTGAATGTGAATTGAATTAGGAACAAAAACAATTGACTTATGGATGCTTGAATTAACAGTGTGAATTTAACAGTGTGAAATTGATCCATTTTTGCATCATATCACTTGTGATAAAAAATGGATTTTGTATAATAACTGGAGAAGATCTGCACAAGGGCTGGATGTGAAAGAGAAGCCAAAACATCAACCAAAACTGCTTTATCATCTCAGTAATGGTGAGTTTTTAATTGAACAAGAATCATGTAGCTTCTTTAAAGTGGCCAACCAATTAATGTATATAGATATGTGGACCAGCTTGAAAATGTGCATTTAAAACTCAAACAAACAGTGCCATAAAAAGAGTGTTATTTACCACATAAGAATTGCTGTCATTTGGCAAAAATGATGTTACTAAAGTTGAATCAGTTGACAATAGAGACTTTATTATGCCCTCACTTTCTATCTCACCAATTCCCATTTTTTCAAGCATCTAAACCAATAGTTCTCTAACCTTATTGTATGACAGCACACTAAGAAATATATTTGACTTACGCAGCACACCAACTATAAAAATGAAATGAACTAGACAAAAATATTTTTATATCTGTATACTGATATATGTAGTCATCACCCCTTCATCCTTTCATCTGTTGCTAAAAAGATTCAGCTCTCACAAAATCTAATGTTGAAACCACTAGATTGGCAACTGTGGTGGAATTGGCACAGGCATAATACCCATACTGGACACATTTAAGGCTCAAAATACATGTTTGCGTTTATTTGGAAAAATGTATGCAGCACGTGTGGGAAATAGTTGTGGCACACTATGGTGCTGCGGCATACTGTTCGAGAACCACTGATCTAAACCACTTTGTTTCAGGTAAGAAGCTCTCCAGTCAGGATCAAATTGAAGAAGCCTTCAATGGATTTATCAGTTCTTTGAATGAAGAATACTTTGGAAAGCGAACTGATGACTTGCTGCCAAGGCGGAATAAATATCTCAGGGGGCTACGAGGGAATATATTTGATATTTGGATTTTTTCTGTGAATATTTTTAATCCAAAGAGACATTTCTATCTATTTATTAATACGTGTAACTACTACCAGCTCTATCTATCATATCATGCTGAAGAGCAGGCTGTAAGAAAGAGTGGAAAGAGAGAGCTGGAAACATGAAAACAGTCACTGCTGTACACTTTACCCCACCCTCCTCCACCAGCATGGCAACCCCCAACCCACGCAAAAAAATAGGCAGTGGACAGGCAAAAGATTATTTTGGTAAAGAGTAAAATGCTGAATTTAAAAGTATTTAAAAATTTACGTGAACAAAGGAGAGGGTGGAGAAAGGGAGGGAAAGTTGAGAAACCAATTTACACTGAAAGCAAAGAAGAGTAAAATAAAATAAAAGATGGAAGAGGAATAAAATAAAGGGTAAAAAAGAATCGTAGTAAAGGAAAAAGAGAAAAAAGAAAGAAGAAACGATTATATTGTAGAAAATAATGATGGATAGATAAGAAGCCATTGATGGCATGACATATAAAATAATTAGATCTTTTTTACTGAGTTAAATGTTTTTTTAAACCCTAGAATTTCCATGGGTACTGCTTGTAAAAAATGAATTGCCGTAAAATAATCCTCGTAGTGATTCTCTAATCAGAACTACCAAAAACAGTAATACCCCGCTTGGTGCTACCCCATTTAGCACTGATTTGGTATAATGCTTTGTTCTAAATATTTTTTGTGATAAATTTAGTAATGTTAAATTTCTGGAATAAATAATGATAAAAGACGGCAACATGGACAATGTCTGAAATAACTGTGTACTGTACACTTTGGTTAATATGCCATGTGTATGAGAATAAACAGATATACATACACAATAATTTATCATGTGGTGATATATATTGACACCTGGTGATATTTCATCAGCTCCAGAAAATAGCTACCAGATGAGATACACAGCACTAATTTATTCCATCTTGTTGAGGCACGACATCATCGCTGTATAACGCTGTTTCGTTTAGTGTTGGATTTTTAGGAACGTATCTGAAACGCTTACTGAGGTATTGCTGTACTAAAATCTATGTGAAAAGAAAGTTATTGACCGAGTTATTCCCCCTGGATTATTCATTTTCAGATAGTTATACTCTTTTTTCCAGCCTTTATTTTATATTATTAGAAACTGTCAAAATAGGTTTCTTCAGTTTTTGAGTTGGTCCTGCTGGCTGGCTATGTATGTATGTATCATGCTTACAGGACGCACCAATGGAGTAGAGGGCTGAACATTTCAACATTTACTCCTTATTATGTCTAGAACCCCCCCCCCCTAACAGGTTTTTAGTTTTAATTTTAGTTCAATTTACAATGTAGGTTTATGCTAAATTGATCCATAAGTTTTGGCCCGATTGTTTTTTTTTTTTAAATTCAGACCTTTTTAGTGATCACTGACTAACAAAAGGTGAGAGAAGTAGCTTATTCATATTTTATCCATGATTTTAACTCATGAAGTGTACTAAGTGACATCTAATGAACATCCTTGTGCAGTCATGTTACTGCGTGTCAATTTTCCTACCCAGAACCCCACATAATGTTCCTTTAATTAGAAATGGGTCTGTGTTCTTATGGGTTAACATTTCCTATTTTTTTTAAAAATTACCAAATTATTTTTGTTTTCTCAAATTAGCTTATATAGATGGTCTAATTAAAATTTACTATTTGAAATTTTTATTACTGTTATGTTGATTTTATGCCATTTTACATAAATATTTAGTTTTCAGTCAAAAACTTAGTACTGGTACACCACTGATTTTCAGGCACCCTTGGTTCCAGAACTGTGCTAGATTATCCATTTTGCCAGACCAACAGAGGTCACGTAATAATCAAATAATACTCCTCTGATCAACTAATTATGCACCTGTTGTATCTTTAAAGCATTAGGACTGTTAGAAACTTAAATTTAACAAATATTAGATATGAATGAAATCGTTAAATGTGTCACTACCGCTTGAAAAATCAAATCTCTATAAATAAAAAGCAAAAACTTTGACACAAAAATTGGCTCAAACAAAATATCTCCAAAAAGTCAAGAAGCCACCAAGTATCAAACCGATAAAATTCTAATTGTAAAATAAAGTTAAAAAAATTCCATTATTCAACCAATCACAAGCCAGAAATTAAATCTGAAATTGGCACGCGTTTGGAGCTTACCTGATGATTATATAAAGAAACACAGAGTTCTTTTCCAGAGAAGCAACTGATTGATTTGAAAAAATACTGCTTCCAATTAGACCAAATAGTCCAAATAGAGTAATGGTTAGCACGTCTGCTTCACATGCACATGGTCCCAGGTTCGATTCCCGGTATTAGCGAAGTGTGTGGAAAACTCTTCATTAACACAAATTTCCCTGTGCACTCAGTAGCTAATTGAGTACACTCTAAGCTGTGTGATTAGGCTGGAGGTATCCAGCCAAGGGGGTAGTCATAAAAACTTGTAAGAATAAAGTCCTGGTCTCGACCAGACTTGAAACTTGCAAGGATCACTAAGCTGATGCATGCAAAGGAAACTGAGACTTCATCACCAGGCTTTTTTTTACCTAAATTAGACCAAATGCAGAAAAGAGTCTGCAATTAGTTAATAGAAAGGGTGTAATAATAATAATATGGTGCAGGTGTGAAGGGGCCCAAATTTCCTCTGACCTATAATGCCTGTTAATTAATATTTGTGCCCCACTCCAGGATATAGTGCAACTGCCCCCGGGCTGAGCGCTGAGAATCCTTGCTATGCCACTGGGAAGTTCACACTCATCTGCCATATTAACCAAATATTACACCTTCAGGATTACCATTTATTCTGGTCGTCAAGGAATTCTCTTAATGTAAAGAATTTCAATTACCTTTGGCAATCTTTGCACTAACACATCACCCCCAGCCATCTTGTTTTGGCTATTTTTCATTCTTCCATTTTGAATGGCTGAAAGTGGCTAGATCTTTACTGTTTATAAAAATAAATGCTTCAATGCAGACTGGTACCTGGGATAAATCCTAAGATGCTAATATAACCCTAAAATAAATCTCCAAATTCAAATTTTAAAATTACCTAGTCCAATAAAAAAAACCAAATGCTTTTATTTAAAAAATACTGTTAAGTTAGATGTTCAATGAGAGTGATTTGAACATATAACTTAACAGTATTTTTAAAATAAAAGCATTTATATAATTTAAAAATTTGAATTTGGAAATTTATTTTAGGGTTATATTAGCATCTTAGGATTTATCCCAG
>VCCN01004182.1:7555072-7581962 GCA_006491835.1 Architeuthis dux | reverse complement strand
AATAGTTGTCTTGTCATCTTCTTTCACGAGCTGTTACCAATTTCCCACACCTTAGAAAACTAACACATTTGGCAATTAAAAAGATGATTCTCTTCTTCAAAAAAGAACTTTCACTGACCACTTTTTCTGAACATTTAAATTACTGAGAGATTTCATTCTTCCACACTAATTTGTTGTTTGTAAATACAATTTATATATATATTATCAAATGCAATATCTTGGCTCTGTCAGTCTTACTTATTCAATTTTGTCTTTCATGCTTCATTTCTGCAAAGAGAACATTTCGATTCTTCACCTTACAGCTTAAACAAATTCACATGATGTTGTAGTAAACTAAGAATTCTGCTTGTAAAAATAGAATTTATTAATAATTCTAACTGGTAACTTATATGCTAGAATATCTACAATTACTTAACCCAATTATAAAAACTGGTTAACGAATTAATTAGAAATTAAAACAACAAACTATGTAGATGGGGCACGGCCTTATGCTCATTTAATAAATCACTCAGTACTAACTTTAAGGCTTGCTATCTTAACTTTGTTGACAACGCTTTCTTAATGTAACATAACGTACTCAATTTAAAATACATATTTTTTCTCATTAAGGTTATTATGTATTCAGATAACATTATATTACATTTAACTGGCCATAATCCCTGATAACATCCTGTAATACTATTCATAAACAAGAGAGACTGAGGTAGTCACATTAACACTTTATTCTATTAAATTACATCTTTTATGTTTTTTATGTCCATGTATCTCATCTGGTAGCTACTTTCTCAAGCTGGTGTAATATCATTAGTTGTTGATGTACATCGCTACATGATAAATTAGTGTTCATGTGTATGTGCTTATTCTCATATACATGGCACATTAACTTGTTACGGCTGACCGGGCCCGGAATGGCCACACGCCATGAAATATGAAAATAAGGCTTTCTATTTAATGGCCGACATCACAGCCTCGTTGCTGCTGATGTTGGCCACTATAAGTAACAGGCTCAAATCCCTAACTTTGCCCACTTCTATTCTTCGATCCGTGCCTTGCACGTAAAATCTTTGTTCCTACAGCTTACTTTCTCTCCAATCCATTGTGCCCAGCAAAAACTTCCCCATTTTCAGCACGACTTCGTTTTTGTCTCTAGTCGTCTCAGCCAAACATCTCTACGGCGACCCACACATCTCTACCTACACTTCGCCTCAAACGATGGCTTGGCTACCTTCTAGGATTAACCCTTAGTGTTTCTTTCCACTAATCTTTCTCCGCAAGCGAATACTACTGTAGTGAGTTGGTCACACGCGCTGAGAACAAGCGTTGTTCTGTCAATCGCGTGACAAAGATCAATGACATCTCTCACCTCAAACGACGAACACATTCTGCAACCTCCAATCGCTTTGTGACCAAAACACTCAGTCAGTCACCCTTTGCTGCCTAGGGCTCACATCTTCTTTACCACTACTGAACTACCTTCTTATTCTAAATAAGTCTAACTTTTCTCTCTCCATGATTGATTCACCCCGCATGCTTTTCTTCCCATTTTTATTCGACATGCCTTTCTTCCTCAACAGCTCTCGACTGACCGATCAATCCATGCACTCCATTTGCGTCACGTGACCTCGACTGCAGTACTATGGTGACCCTCACAGCTTCTTCAAGCAGCAGACAGATGTGTCCATGAGTTCCAGAATGCAAACAGTCCTTCTTAGGACTTAAAGTCTTTTCATGCTACAAACTTTTCAAATCTGCAAACCTGGCCCTTTTCAGGCCAAACAACTAAGTCTTTCCTTTCAACAATAATATGCACCAGCCCTTTTTAGGGCTACAAAGAAAGTCCACGTTATACAAGCAACTACCACATTCAACATCCATCCAGTCTCTTCATCATCTTACATCCCAACACACCAGTACATCCAGCAAGCATCCAACGTACATAGCTTACCCAAACAACCGGGCCTTCTTCCATACTTTAAAAACTAAAGTACAGTATACAACGATTTCGGAGACTGTCCATGATGCATTTTTTTAATTAGAAACAGTCAACAAAACTGTCAACATAGGTTTCTTTGGTTTTCACGTTAATCTGGCTGCCTGACTATGTATGTATGTATCATGCGTACAGGCTGCACCAATGGAGCTAAATTTCAACATTTACTCCTTATTATGTCCATCCTCCCACAAAATTTCATTGAAACCTATTGAGAACTTTTGGAGATATTGTGTGGACAGTCATTAGCATATACATACATGTATGACAAAAAGAAATGGAAAATATTTCTCAATCAAAAAGAATTCCTGGATCGCCCCTAAATTTAACCAACTCCTCCCTAGCCCATTTCCCACCCTCCAACAAATTTTCATTGAGTACTTTCAGAGATATCGTGTGGACAGACAGATCTTTCATTAGAAAAAAGAATTACCAAGAAACTATATGAAAAACTTTTAGGTAGTCATCTTGGTGTCACACCCTTTGATGGTGTCACACCCTTTGGTGGTGTCACACCCTTTGATGGTGTCACACCCTTTGATGGTGTCACCCAGGGTGGGCCGTCCCCTCTGCCCCCACCTTGGTACGCCACTGCTTCTCACCACTATTCCTTACCATGTTTTCATTTCCAATAAAACATTATGGCCAATTCCCAGATTGTTTACAAAATCTGCTGCATTATATTATCTGCTGTTGATGAAGCCATCTTGCTTCTTGATTAAACTTGCTGAATCCTACTTCTTTTCCATCTTTAATCCATGGTGTGTTCCATGGCCATAAAACCTTGTCAGCTCAATGTCAATTGCAAACAGCATGAGAAGATTCATAATTCCCTTTCTCACACCCTTGATAGTTCCAACCATTTTGAATACTACTATCAGTTTGTCTTCATCATTTATTCTCTTTAAATCAGCCATGTGGAACTCCAGGATTCAATGAGAGGTTGTTAGGGGTACTTTAAAATGTTATACTTGCATGACTCATATTATTGTTCATATTGCTAACAAATTTCCAAAGTTCATTTTCATTAATCAAGACTCTATCTTTAGAAAACTCTGTTTTTCTTTGTATTAAACGATATATCTGATAATTAGAAACCATCAACCAAAACTGTCAACTGGCTGGCTATGTATGTATCACATGTACAGGCTGCCCCAATGGAGCTAGAAGGCTGACAATTTCAACATTTACTCCTTATTATGTCTAGAAAAAACACTTTCTTTTGTTCTTTGAAAATCACCCCCCCATAATAGGTTTTTAGTGGGGGGTTCAATTCTTTATGCTAGATTGATCACTAGTTTGTGTCTGCTTGTTTTTTGAAAATTTAGACTTTTTTAGTGATCGCTGCCCAACAAAATGCGAGAAAAGTAACTTATTCATTGATCACCCCTTTTCCCAATTTTTTAATTGATCACCTCCCAATACTGCATGCTGCCAAAAGATGTTGGTCATGTGACGGTTTCTATTGAGTGACTAACCAGAACTCTTTTATTATATGTTTGCCTTCTGAGTTCTTATATATTTTTTATATAAGTATATAAAATTTATTAAAATTATTAATTTTATGAAAGGTAAGCTAATCCTATCAATATTATTTAAAGGAAACTGACTTCCATTTTATATTCTTTATATTAAATGTCCTTTGGGTGAGAGTGAACTGAAAAAAGTGTCTCATAATGTTCACTAAAATGAACAAATATGTAGAAAACTATCTTCCTGGATACTGCAGAATACTGATAATTACTTTTAGATTATAATACATATACATTTTTGAACAGTGATGTGTCATTATGCAGGGGATCCTTGATATATGAAAGTTATTTCAAAGGTTTGTAATAGATACATATGTATTTTTGCACTCACACACTCCGGTCATCAAATGAAACCACTTGACACACATATTTTCCATCAGAACACCCAGATGTTATTCCGAGAACCAGTTAATCTTTCCAAGTACAACTTTCAGATAACCAGATAAGCAACTTTCAGAACAGAAATACAGCACTACGAAATATGATACCCATTGTAAACACAAAATCTAGTGAAACCTTGTATCTTGTCACCTTAAATCTTACCTTGGAACTTTGATGAAATCCATTCCGCCAGACAACATTTTGACCAGCCAATCACCTTCCACTTACCTCTTACTATAAAAATACAAACTATTTTCATTCTTTGCCAGTTGTAGTTTTGTTGTCTAACAAATCTATGGCTGTTCCACTTCCACCATACATGCATTATTACTGGTACTGCAGGCACAGGCAGAGAAAGAAAGATACTTTGAATCTTCTCCAGCACATATCGCTAACATTACTCTTTCTACCTCTCTAGTATCAACTCTATCATCAGCACTCTAGCTTAATACAGCAGTCTGACCCTTAAGGCCATTACCACTTAGTACTATTACTACCGCTGCTACTATTAGCTTACCATTACTACTACGGCTATCTAGAGATTACTACGCTACACTGATTTGTTTTCCTAAACTAACTTTCAATTGAGTCAGATATATTTAATAATAGTCTTAATTAATTAACTCTATTATAACTGGTGACAAGTTCCTCCAGTCTAAAATGGTTGAGAAAGGCTGCGCTAAATCATTCTTTAAGTAAAAAGATCTCTGTGCACACAAATAATCATTTGGATCATGTCATTGTTACTGTTCTAATTTTACCTTTTCTACCGCCCCCTCTCTCTCCTACTTTGTTTTTCTTATTTTCTTTCTTCTTGAGACATTCTCTTTCTTTCCTTCATTTAATTCATTTTCTTTCTTTTTTCTCCTGTTTTTCTTCATTCTGCCCCTCTTTCTTTTTGTCAAACTCCAGTCCAAGTTTGTTTTTCCCTCATAACAACAAGAACAATCCTCACCAAATTTAGGGGAGTAAACTTTTCACTGTTTGTCTATCACGTCATGTTAAACCAAACTGATATATTTGATAGATTGGTCATCGTACTTGGAGAGAGATAAAAATCTTAATAGAAATGTTCAAGATTATGCATGGTTTAGAAGTAGTAAACCCTGATGTATTTTTTACTATAAGGGGGTACAAGGGACTGATATGCCACACATGTACAGTAGAAGCAAGTAGATTGAATATCAGAAAATTCTTTTTTAGCAATAGAGTGTTAGGACTTTGGAATAGATTACCGGAATATGTAGTGCTATCAACAGATGCAAATGATTTTAAGAAGAATTATGATGTTTATTATACCACCACTGAAAAGGTTTAAGGCCTTAGATATTGTATAAATATGATTGTTATGATGTGTGCTTGTATATACAATTTGTATACTTTTTTTTTCATACTAAAATAAAATGTTCTAAAAATGTTCATTTAATTAACATTTCCCTACCGTGATTTGAAATCATGACCAAGTGATTGGTAGATGGCTCTCTTACCAACTGAGCTAAACTGACAAGTCTTAAATATCTACAAATTTATTTATTATATATACAATATAAAAGTTTCAGTAATCATCTTCAGTCAGAATAGAAGTAGTGGTGAAATTTGACCCTGCAGCAGCCAGGCTTGTTTCTTTTCTTCTATTGATATTTATTAAGCTTCGCTCAGTTAGGTACAAGACCGAATGGTATGAACATAACCTTTTAAAAAATCATCGCAAACATGTTGGTGTCGACCTGTCATGGCCTGTGTGCACAAAATCTAATCGAAGCGTCAATCTCATGTCTCCACTGCTGGTAGGCCCAGATTATTGTGTAATAGCACTAATTATAAGTATTTTGTTATGAGAAATCCATTTCCTGCATTATTTTTGTTTTTAAAGTTCATTTTAAGTTAAAAAATCACCTTTTAAGGTCTTTTTATTAAAATTACCATAGCTCAAGATTTGAAATTCATTTAATCTCTATACAAACAGATATACTCTGATAAACAGATAGTTAAACTTTAGTCTCGACTATACATATTACATATCTAGGATAGGCTGGATCATTGTTTGTACGGACACCTTCATTTAAGCTTAGTCTGATTGTAATGTTACATGTATTCGCCCTGACTATGAAAATATAGATAAGGAGATACCAGCAAATTTGGAAAAGTCGCCGGCAAAAAATAAGTTGGTATCACAATGTAAACAAGTTCAGAAGGTATTGGCTCCACGATACCTACATTCGAGAGGTCTGGCAAATCTTGGAGAAGGTCTATGTTCAATGATGAATGTTAAAAGGCTGATGATGATGATGATGATGAATCAAAATCAATAATTTCATGTTGAACAAACTTGTGCATAAACTCAGGTGATTCTTCTTCTTCTTCATCATCCTCATTATTATTATCATTCTTCTTCTTCTTCTTCTTCTTCTTCTTCTTCTTCTTCTTCTTCTTCTTTTAGCATCTATTGTTGGACATAGAGCTTCCCCAAGATTTGCCAGACCTCTCAAATGTGGGCATCGCAGAGCCAATTCATTCTGAACTTGTCTAGATTGTAACGCCAACTTATTTTTTGCCGGTCACAATTTTGCATATGATTTCTAGGTATCCAATAAATCATGATAATTCATTTGGGACAGATTAATAGATTTGGCACATTTCACAAATATACAAGGACGGTAGTAGTAGCAATACTATATGAGAGATGTGACCAGTCCTGACAGAGTTAGTCTTCCAACCAGATAAAAGTTGCCATAACATGGCTTAATATTTTTTAAATTTGAGCAAAATTGATATTTGTTTGCTAATTGGATCAGTTAACCTTTTCTCCCCAAAACTTTTCAATGAGTAAACCTAATAATCTTGGTCAATCAGAGAAAAGATATATCTAAAACTAGATTGATGTTGACCAGTAAAAGAAACACACAGATCTTAATCATTCTGTATGTGTGGCTTAACCACAGTACATAAAGATACCCAGCTATGGGTAAAATAGCAGTGCAGACAGGGCTATCTTGCCTTGGGAGGCAACCAGTCTAGGAGAAGGACTACTTTGAATTCAAAACCAGCTCACCAGAAAATAGTGGCACTGGGTGAGCTCAATTAGTCACTCGTCATCATCAGCCTTTTAGCATCCGTTACTGGACATAGACCTCCCCTAGATTTACCAGTCCTCTCTGTCGTGGGCATCACAGGGTGAATACTTTCTGAACTGGTCTAGTTCATCACGCCATCTTATTTTTTTTCGGCCAGTTTCGCATAAGATCTCTGGGGATCCATATTGTGAGTTGTGATGTCCAGCGGTTGTCTGACATTCTTGCTACCTAACCAGCCCATTGCCATTTGAGTTTTCTAAAGGTTTTTATGATATCTCTGACCCCTGTTTGTTCTCAAATATACTGTGCCATCTTGTGATCTATCCATGTGATGTTAAGCATGATCCTTTCCTGTGAACATTGCTTAGTTCTTAGTTTGAGAGTCAATCTTTTGGTTAGGTTCCATGTTTTTAGCTCCATAGGTGAAAACAGATATGAGCTTCTCACAGAACCAGAAGATAACAACAATGACACCAACATCAACAAGCTCAACAACAAAATAACAACCTCTCTAATTAAAGTTGCAATATGTTTAAGCCAAAGAACAAATAAACCATCAATAAACTCTCAGAAGATAACAGGAATCATTTTTTAAAAATGCAGAAATCTCAACAACAACAAGAGAAAAGATTGAAGCAATCGAAATAAACAAAACCATCCAAAAGAAACAAAGAGAAGATAGCAGAAGATACACAATGGCAGCAGGGCCGGATTATACTATAAGTCTGAGTAGGCTTAAGCCTAGGGGTCTGTAGCTAAGAGCGACCCGGAAAAATTCGGGGATATTCATGTTTTTCTTAATTTTATTTTTGACAGGACCATAGTCAGATTAGCATATACGCAAATTATGCTACGGCATGGGGCCTAAGACATTGAAGGGGCCCCAAAATGAATTGCATAAATGGAGATCACAAAAGCTTCTCAGGACGAATCCTGAGTATGCTAATGGTGATCGCCTCCCAACCAGTTGGCCAAGATATCCTGTGCAACTTCTCCCAGGACGATACCCAAGCATGCCACAAGGATCCCCGAAGGGCCATTGTTCTCTGAACTTCGAGGCCATGGCGGTTTCGAAGAACAGATACTACACTTTGATCTTAGCCCAAAGGCTGCCTTATTTATTCACCTCCCCACGACCTACTACTACAGAGAAAATGAATTAAACAATAAAACTGTCAAAATAAGAACATTCCATGATGTGAAGTCTGAGAAAAGCAATGTCCCATGGGAATTTTGAGATATGCATAGCCAGTTTACTTACAATGTTTGTCTCTCCTTCTCCTCTTTACCGTCTTCTTGGTTTTTCTGTTGCAATTCAGAACTTGACCTATAATACCTAATTGTTAAGATATTGTTAATAATATCTTAAGACTTAATAAAAATGTCCTAACAAATATCTCTTTGACAAATGGAATGAATATATTATACATTAGCACATAACAATCCAATTTATTCACATGATTGACAGATCGCATTACTTACTTAAAATTATACACAAAACGGCTGGGGTGAGAAGGTTGGTTCAAGATGAGGGGGTCCCATATTGCTAATAGCCTAGGGGCCCTGGTATAGGTTAATCTGGCCCTGAACGGCAGTCACCGAGAAAATTCTCAAAAAAGGTAGGGGTTTCAAAACTATCTACAGAACTCTCAGTACAGGAAGAAAGCAAATTACTAGTGTGCTTGAAGAAAACGGAGACCTAACAATGGATAGGGACCCAAAGATTCTACCCACCCAGAACAGGCATGTTCTTTGAACGTTCATGTAACATTTGTTTGCACATAACTGTTCACAAACGACACCTAAACAGTATCCCAACAGTAAACAAACATTAAAGTGAGGACAAGTATTGTTTGTTTGCAAACGTTCCATAAACAGTTGCAAACAGCCAAATGTCATATAAATAGTAGCAGACAGTGGGTGAACAGTTGCTTAAGGCTTGTGTCCAAACGTTTATTGGGTGTTTATACATAAACAAAGCATGTACAGTTTAGCCACTCTCTCCAATCACAATAAGACAAAGAATACATCCAGTATCTCCCATATCCAATGAGATAGTGGCAAACATCCACATATAGAATTTGAAAAGCTCGCCCTGCTGACAAAAAAATCCCTCTCTTTCACTGTTCTTCTTTTTCAGGTTCCATATCTTTCAACTTAGGATGACAGTGATCATCTATTGTGTCTGCCTATGGGATGATACTTGATTGGGCCCTTATCCTTTCCAAGTTTGCTGCAACCAAAGAAAAACCTATGAGATGAACTTTTCTCATTCAAAAAAAATCAATAAAAAATGCATGCAGACAAAAAATAATTTCCTTTATTTTGAGCTGAAAGGTCATTTTTATTCTCTTGTGCACACATCATTCTCTATCAAAATAGTTGTCTTGTCATCTTCTTTCACGGGCTGTTACCAATTTTCCACACTTTTGAAAACTAACACATTTGGCAACTCAAAAGAACTTTCACTGACCATTTTTTCTGAACATTTAAATTGCTGAGAGATTTCATTCTTCCACACTAATTTGTTGTTTGTAAATACAATTTATATATATATTATCAAATGCAATATCTTGGTTCTGTCAGTCTTACTTATTCAATTTTGTCTTTCATGCTTCATTTCTGCAAAGAGAACATTTCGATTCTTCACCTTACAGCTTAAACAAATTCACATGATGTTGTAGTAAACTAAGAATTCTGCTTGTAAAAATAGAATTTATTAATAATTCTAACTGGTAACTTATATGCTAGAATATCTACAATTACTTAACCCAGTTATAAAAACTGTTTAACGAATTAATTAGAAATTAAAACAACAAACTATGTACATGGGGCACAGTCTTATGCTCATTTAATAAATCACTCAGTACTAACTTTAAGGCTTGCTATCTTAACTTTGTTGACAACGCTTTCTTAATGTAACGTAACATACTCAATTTAAAATACATATTTTTTCTTATTAGGGTTATTATGTATTCAGATAACATTAAATTACATTTAACTGGCCATAATCCCTGATAACATCCTGTAATACTATTCATAAACAAGAGAGCCAGGAGTAGTCACATTAACACTTTATTCTATTAAATTACAGCTTAGGTTTTTTATGTCCGTAAATCTGGATATCAAAATACAAAAATGGCATCACCACAAGAACAAACAACAACAAAGACATATGGCAAATCTATAATTACAATATTAACATTCAAATAGTTCTTCAGACGATAAAATTCCTTCTTGTTGTTTGTTTTGTTAACATAATGTTTCAGCTGATCCATTCTTTGGCCTTCTTCAGGTGTAATATCTGCAGACTTGTCAAAGTTTAGAAATTCTCAGGTCTAGATTGTGTAAATAAATAAAGAGAAATGAGCATTGTGTGGGAATCAAAACTGTGTCCCCCCTTGGAAGCAGCCTATACACAGCTCTGCTCTAACCATCTAAGCTAACAGCGCTCTCATGGAAAGGCAGGAACTTTGAACCGTACACATTGCCCGCTTCTCTATTTTCACAATTGTTTTTAGGCACAAATATAATGTGGTTCCCTATGCCGACAGTTTGAAATTCCAGATATCTATGTATCTATCTATGTATCAGGACTTCACCCAGCCCTTACTGTTCATAGTAGAAACTTGAAATTTTGCACACATGTAGGGAAAACGTTTTTTGTCTTTTGAAAATGCCTCTTAAAAATAGATTTTTAGTGGGGTTTCAATATGCAATGTAAGTTTATGCTAAATTGGGCATTAGTTTGTGCCCACTTCAAACCTTTTTTAGTGTTTTTCAGCCCAACAAAAGGCAAAAGAAGTAACTTATTCATTGATCACCCCTTTTTTCAACACAGCAGTGATTCATAATTTCCCTTGGAATGCTAGTCATAATATACATTGTGCTATCCCACTGAAAATATTGTGCCTGCAATCATTTTAATATTTATGATGTCATTGCTGAGCCTTAACAAGATGGAAAGAATTAGTGCTGTGTATCTAATCTGGTAGCTACTTTCTGGAGCTGGTGAAATATCATTAGTTGTCGATGTACATCGCTACATGATAAATTATTGTTCATGTGTATATGTATGTGCTTATTCTCATACACATGGCACATTAACTAAAGTGTACAGTATACAATGATTTCGGAGACTTTCCATGATGCTGTCTTTTATTAGAAACTGTCAACAAAACTGTCAACATAGGTTTCTTCAGTTTTCAAGTTGGTCTGGCTGGCTGCCTGACTATGTATGTATGTATGTATGTATCATGCAAACAGGCTGCACCGATGGAACTAAATTTCAACATTTACTCCTTATTATGTCTAGAAAAAACATTTTTTTTGTTTTTTTAAAATTCCCCCTCTAAATAGTTTTTTAGTGGGGGTTTCAATTTGCAATGTAAATTCATGTTAAATTGATCACTTGTTTGTGTCCAGCAGCATGCCCACTTGTTTATTTTGAAAATTCAGACTTTTTAGTGATTACTGCCCAAGAAAATGTGAGAGAAGTAACTTATTCATTGATGCCCCCTTTTGCAATTTTTTAATTGATCACCCCCTACATGGCATGCTGCGTTCTTCGGCCTTCTTCAGGTATAAAATCCGAGTGTGATGGGTTAAACAGAAATTATCCTTATAGCACATGGCCCTGGTGTTTCTGTGTCTTTGTTCTGTTGGGTTTGGATTTGTTGAGAAGTGGAAACGTTGTGTTTATAACACAAATAACAAGAAGGAGTTCAACCGTCCGAAGAACCATTTCAATATTAATGACCCTTCTCAAAACTATAGAAAATATATTTGAATTCTTTAGAAAAGTAACTGAACTTGGTTAAGTGGAAGAGTTCATTGTTTTAAATGGTAGGTACGAGATATTTTTATCAGCAAAATTTTTACCTTTAAGTGGAAGAGTCAGTTGTTGTGGACAGAGAAACAAACAGAAAAAAAAATCATACTGTTAAATGTATAGGGAGATACAATTTATCAATTCTTTTTACAATTTTTCAGGTATCTGTAGACTTACACAATGTTTACATTACTCTGATAATCACTGCTACCCACAACACTGGTTTATTGCTGGGTTTAGGTTATTCATGTGTTCTGACATCTATATGTATATATATATATCCAGACTTTGCCCAGCCCTAACTGTTCATAGTAGAAACTTGAAATTTTGCACACACACTCCCATCAATGAGTAGGAAAATTTTGTTTTTGTTTTTTGAAAATAAAATAGGTTTTTAGAGCAGGGTTTAATATGCAATGTAAGTTTATGCTAAATTGATCACTAGTTTGTGCCCGCTTGTTTTTTTTTTAATTCAGACTTTTTTTGGTGGTCGCTGCCCAACAAAATGTGAGAGACATAACTTAATCATTGATCACACCAAATTCCAATTTTTAATTGATCACCCCAACACGGCATGCTGCCAAAAGACATTGGTCATGTGATGGTTTCTATTGAGTGACTAACCAGACCTGCCATTATTTATTTTGGAAATTTAACATTACTAAATCTATAATGAAAAATATTTGAAAAATAGCACTATAGTGAATCAGCGCTAAACAGGGAACCACTAAGTATGGTATTACTGTATTGTTATTCATATTCTATTGTATTAATGACAGTAAGTCACCTGATGGTTACATATGATAATGAGTGTCAATGCCTAAGGAGAAAGAGAATAGAGAATAGCTTGATATATTGAATTTGCATACCATTCTTACAAATGTACTGATGGTGGGATAATTTTGCTTTTTGCAAAGAGCATCAACTTCTTTATTCTTGTTTGTTCGTGGTCTAGTTACACCTTTATGTGACAGCTGTAACTATTAATATTCTTGTATCTGCTCCTAAATTTCTACTTTCTAACAGTCCTTCTGAGTTCCTGTTTACCATACCATTTAATATTTGCATGAAAATCTGCATCCTAGTAGATTTTTTATGCTCTTTCACATAAAAACAGGACACACACGATCTGACCACCATCGTGACTGCTATCTTGATTTCAAAATGGCTGCCAAGAAATTACAATGTTCATATATATATATAATATTTTTTGAGGGTTCCCAGACCCAAAAATGGTGCTGATGCGCAAGGCACTCTCACATTCACAGACATTTCACCATGAGGCAAGTGACTTACATACATATACACACACAATTTCACGAATACACTCAATCTCACAAACCCAATCTTTTTTCAATAGTTCTTGAAAAAACATTCACACCTCATACACATATACACCTTTGAAACTTATAAAACTATACTTGATTCAACACAAACATTTTCACTATCCAAGAAAGACATTTTGTTGAATACTGTTCAAGCAACACATTTTTCCAAACGTAACTTCTATTGTTATATGTTCATTAAATAAATATTATATATGTTAAACAAACATGTTTTTCTATTCATTTAACATTGAGCAACATTTATACCTTTTCTTTTGATACTCAAATATACAACTTATATAGGGTCAATATAGAATCAATTGTTAGTGCTAAGTAGTCACCTGTAGTCAGACAATAGATTATTACACCAGCTATATGTTGCCCTACAAAGGGCAATTTGAGAAAGGTAACTTTGTAGTACAAAGATCAGCCCATGTGTTCTCAAACATGGCCATGTACTAAGCCCATGAATGACAAAATCAAAGGAGATTGCGGTGTAATTGGAAAAATAAATAACCCATCTGTTTTGATTAAGTGGATTACAGCTGACCCAGAAGTCACTTGAATCATTGATGAGTTTGAAACTTCTTCTGCTCAAAGGCTGCACAACACCATGATCAGTCACCCTACATTCAATTAAGATTTGGTTGCAACATTTCAGGAATTGGGAAAACCATTCACAGAAGTGAGCAGCAATCTCAAAAAGGAGGTCATAGATGAAAGTGCAGTTTCTAGTCTCAAGAACATTAAAGCAATAGGACAATCACAATATGAATCCCATGTTACTGATTGGCTTGAAAAATGAGTGAAACCAGTGTCAGAAAATCTCATCTCAAAAAACAATGTGACTATTTTTCAACAATGTCATGCACAAGACAGTCCAAGACTTCATATCAAATTAAGGCTCTGAAAAACAACAGTATTTGTCAGAATGTACATTTCCTGTCATTTTAGAAATGGAGATATAGATGAATTATGGATATGGATGAATCTTTTAGATGCAAGAACCAGGAAGCACCATCTTCTTTTTTGGACATGGGAGAGCTAAGGCAATACACAAAGTCAGACCTCATTGGATGCTTCGATAAGCTGATTACAGCTTCCAATTATGACACCCCTAAGTAGATGCAAAGTTTTTAGATGACTCTTTAGATTGCATTTAATTCTTTGTGCATGGAAACATATGATTATACATTGTATCCATAGATAAAAATGATTGTATCAGATATTGTATGCCTGGCATGTTTTTTTTTCATGGCGGCCATTTTTAAATAAATATAGTGGCTGCAGTTTTGTTCAGATCGTGTGTATCCCATTTTTATATGAATGAGAATTAAAAAATCTACCAGTATGCAAGTTTCCACACTTTCCCCCTATTTTGAAAAATTATGGTTGAAATTTCAATTAATCTACTGTACTATATTGTGAATTTTGTTTTTTATGGCAGCCATTTTGAAATAAAGATGGCAGTGGAAGTTTTTGTCAGATCATGTGTGTCCTGTTTTTATATGAAAGAATTGAATTACAAATCTACCAGTATGCAAGTTTTCTCACTTTTATCCCATTTTGAACAATTCTGATTGAAATTTCAACTGATCTATATGGCGAATTCTTTTTTTTTAAGGCAGCTATTTTGAAATAAAGATGGCTGCTGCAGTCTTGTTCAGATTGTGTGTATCCTGTTTTTATATTTGAGAGCATTGAAAGATTTACCAGTTTTCATACATTTTTTCTGATTTTGAACAATTCTAGTTGAAATTTCAATCAATCTATATTGCAACTTTTGTTTTTTATGGTGGCCATTTTAAAATAAGGATGACAGCCACATTTTTGGTCAGATTGTGTGTATTTTGTTTTTATATGAAATAGCATTGAAATAATCTACCAGAAGGCAAGTTTTTACACTGTTTCTAATTTCGAACAATTCTGGTTGATATTCCAATTTATTTACTGTACTATATTGCAAATTTGTTTTTTTTATGGTGGCCATTTTGAAATAAAGATGGTGGTCACAGTTTTGGTCAGATTGTGTGTGTCTTGTTTTTATATGAAAGAGCATTAAGTTTTCACACTATTCTCCCATTTGGAACAATTCTGGTTAAAATTTCAACTAGTGTACTATATTACAAATTTTGCTTGTCATGGCAGCCATTTTGAAATTAAGATGGCGGCCACAGTTTTGATTGGATCATATGTGTCCTGTTTTTATATAAATGAGCATTAAAGAATCTACAAGTATGCAAGTTTTTTCACATTTTTCACATTTTGAACAATTCTGCCTAAAATCACACCTAATCTACTGTACTAAATGTGCAATCATATTTTAAAAAAACTATACTAGATAGAAACATGAATGCTGTGGTATTACGTAGACCAACTAATAGGTGCAGGTGGCATTGCAATCACCAGTATCAAAATGGCATCTATTAGTTTGGAATCAGGGAAAGACATTATGCTCACCCTGTATATCAGTTGCCACACAACAATGAATCCAAGAGAAAGAAAAAAAAACAAAATGCTTTTGTTTATATTATTGCTGATAACCCCCAACCAGAATGATCAAAGTACAAAAAAACATTTGTCATGGTCTCTTCTTTATCATCTGCATAGATTTCAGTTGACTAATTCCAGCTTTTTTTTTTTATTGCTACCTTCAATTGGTTTAATTGGGAGCAGTACATGTTCAAATCAATCATTTGGTTTTCTGGAAGGAGCTCATAGTCAAGAACTCTTTTCTAATCTCATTACATATGTTCATTGGATGAAGACCGGTCTTTAGTGTGGTTAGTGGAGGTTCATTTTGCTTGCTCCAGAATCCACTGTTCATCACAATTTGTTTAAAAAGTGGAAAATTTTCATTTTGCTTCAGTAGTGAATCTCACATGGGATCCACACATCAAAGTGACTAACATAACCAAGCTGGTGCAAATGATTTTCAGCACTTGATTTGGATATTTTTAAAAATGGATGCTAATATGACAGTTGTCACAATACAATCAAAAGCAGTCTTTTTGAATTTAGTTAAAACTAAACACTCCTAATACCATCTGATGACAAACAGAGAATGATGTTTTTGGCCAATGTAATAACAAGGTTTAAATGAACATCCTTTGTCTCTTTATATATATATGAATGAATGAATGACTTGGTTCCGTGAACGGAGATTGGGACGAGTTTTCCATGTCTTTATTTAGGTCCTAGGTCAGCTGGGCCTGAACGTGAAAAATCCATAGTCTGCACAATGGAGTTTTAAGTTAAAGTGCAATATGCGCGTGGCCGACCCCACCCTTTAAACCTTGGGTTTGCACACTGGTCCACTGTAGTGGCAAGGATAGCAGCATTGTCCCTAGGTCATAGGTTTGACAGGAGTTTCCTTCTCCTGGCAGGTGCCCAAGCTGGCTATGGGGTCTGCCACCACTAGGCAGATGCTGTGCAGGCTGTAGAGGACAGCTGCCCTGTTTCCAGAGGTGTAAACCTGACAGTATGGCTACCAGTACAGAAATATATATTAAAGTATAATATATATAGAAGCGCAGGTTCAAGAGACACCACCATTTATGCAGATGCCTGAGCTGGCTGTAGAGGACTGCTGCCCCTTTTGTGGGGTGTAACCTGACAATATGTCTGTGCAGATGTATATTTTAGTGTGTATATATATATATATATACCTGATGCATTAATATGCAAGAAAATATCAATAATTTTTGAATTTACACACATCCATTACAAAATATAGTGGGTGTAATTGTGAATTTCTGTTTGCTGGCCATATCATTGAGTTGATATGCCTTTCCTGAAGATAAGTTTTAACACTCTTTGCTCTGTGGCAAGATGCATTATTATCCTTAAAAATGACTTCACCATCACCAAACCTATTTTCTATTGATGGAATGAGAAAAATGTTCAAAATTTCAATGCGAATCAGTGAATTGACTGTAGGGGTAATGATTGCTATCTCCACTGGTCCTTTACCTGATATGCAACCTCATATCATAAATCAGACATGGGCAACCTTTTTCGAGCAGTGGGCCGCTAATCATAAAGCCACAAATTCACTGTCAGAATAAGTTTTAGAATGTTAGGAACTTTTTGCTAACAACATAGCTTGCATGCATGATTTTGCAGAGCTCTGTTTGCCTTTTAGAAAATAGCATATTTAGGCTACCGATCTGTTTCAATTTTAAGCTTTCTGATATATACTTTAAATTTATCAAACCCGGAATGTTTAGTTGTGTAATGACACTTAATGTTAAATTCTTTAAATGCGGAGTGGGATTCAGAACATATTAGACACCTTGGTCTGTTTTTTTACTTCAACAAAGAAGTAATCATTTGTCCACTTATCCTGGAATTTTCTCATTTTATCAAAAAAGGTTCACTTGAAATTTTATTAAAACGTTATTTTCCTCATGGAATTAAGCGTGCCATTCAGAAAGTCAAAAGGGCTGCATACGGCCTGTGAGCCACAGTTTGCCCATGGCTGTCATAAATGGTTGTGAAATTTGCTTGTCTTCTTCAGGCAGTCAACTTTATATGTTTCATTGGAATGGCACCAGACAAAAGTTGCAGCATCATCGCCTTGGCCAATACTGATTCATGATTCATCACTCTATGATTGCTTCTCTTTAGCCCATTGTAACCTTGTTTTCTTCTGTTTAGGTGTTAGTGTTAGTTTCTGTATACAAATTCCATTTCATTCCGCTGATTTCTTACAATTCTATCACAAACATTGACTCCTTTCTCTGCCCATTTGCTTTTCATTTGTTTTGTGGTGCATTTTCTATTTTCAAGGCATATTGCTTTGAGTTTTCTATCCTGATGCCTTGACGTCTCCTGGGGTCTACCTGTATGTTTTCCTTTATAACCTTCTCCTTTTGTTTATACTTGCACCAAATTTTAGACAGCTGACTGAGAACAACCAACACCTTCTGCCACACTCCATGTTGGATTTCCTACTCAAAGGAGTTTTATAACCCTTTCCATTATTTCAATTGAGAGCTCTCTTGTTGAAGCTATGTTTCCTTTCAATTAGCCCAGTCCAACAATAGGACCAACAGCTTGTTAAGGTATGCAAGTACTCTCTTTTAACTGTAGACTAATTTGCATGTTTAGATTTGTGCTGGTATTTGTTTTAGAAATGCAAATTAAAAGGTGATTCCATAGTTTTTTCCTCTACTTGATCTGGAAACAAATATGCCAATAATTTAAATAATTTAATCTAATTATTTTTAGGTATATTTTATGAGGCCAAAATGTTAAGCTATTAAACAAAAATTGTTTTGTGTCATATCTGTTTATTTGCTGCGTTGTTAAAAAGCTGGGTGAACATCCTATAAGTGTGGCGATTCTATAATTTTTGCCAGGGGTAGTATATATATATATTCGGCGGGACATTTCACTTCCATTGAAGGGCCATGGTTTTCTCCCTCATATCCGAATGCCTTTTCAATTTGACTGAGGCTAATAATCTATTTATTAAAGCTTCATAATTCGTAGGTGGTGATCCGTGATCTGGGTTGCTGGAGAGCCATTGGATTAAAAGTGGTATTGTTTGAATTTCTCCAAAACTATGTATAACCATGGTAAACAAATGATGAACCTCCGAATTTAAATATACTTGAAGTTTTAATGTATGATATATATTGGTCTTCCCTGTAAATATATTTCTCTTGGAAAAATGTTTTGTTAGAAATTGTGGACAACCCAACTAACGTAAAATCACGTGGTCAGGGGACAAAGAAATTTTCGGCGGGACATTTCACTTCCATTGAAGGGCCTGAGAGAAGCAGACCATGATGTCCAGTAAGTGAGATTTTTAAAAAAATTTTGTTTTCTCAACAGGTTTTGAGAAGCTTTTCAGAGTATTATTCTGCATATCATAGTGTATGACCGTTACTTGGAACACTGAAATTTGAATGAAGCAGACAACAGGCGTCAAGACTGTTTTGTGAAATAGATTCTCTCTGTTTGTTTCTCCATATTTGTATTATTGTAGAATTACAAATTTTTAAAAAATAGCAGTTTAGCAAACAGAGTATTCTTTAATGAAAATTATTTTTTTTTTATTATAAATTAAATGAATAACTGTCTCTAAACTAAATATACAATGTGTGTGAATAACTGGACAATTGTTACACATACAATTAATATATGCATATGCCATTGTGTGAGTAGAATAAAAGAAGTATGTTGGCACAATAAGTTAATCAGGTTAGAACAGTGGTTCATAACCTTTTTTACTCCATGTTCCACCTAAAAAAATTTGATGTCCGCCTCCCTATAATAAAACAAATTTGGCATTGAAAAGGTATAAGTTAAGAAATAAATTATTTATAAAAAAAAAATTCTGATATATGAACTTAGGGCATTTACTGAATTTTTTTGTAATTTCTTGTCTGAAATTCAGTAACACTAACAGCAATCGCTTTTATACCCCACACAATTGATGAGTTAAGCATTAGTTATGGAATTTGTAATAAAATCAGTAATTAATAGTATAGTGTAATTAGGAATTAACAGTATTTTATAATTAGGAATTCATCAGTTAAGACTTAACACAACCAGTTTTGGGCCACGGAACGCTTTCCGCTATTCACACCAAATTCCAAATCGTCCCCAATATATTTAAATTGCCCCTTGCGTGGCGTGCGCCCCAAGTTCAGAATCACTGGGTTAGAAGGTTCGAATAGGGTGTGTTTTGGGAGAGGTTGAATGAATGAACTTCCTGTCTTGGTGGTCTGTCTCACAGTTATGTCCCTTGTATTTGCCTACAAGAACTTGGGTTCAAGAGTAATGCCTGTCCGTCTCAGCCAATCATAAAACGCGTTGCGTACTCTCGAACGTTGTGTTCGTTATGTTTGTGTGGGAATACAACAATGGCGGAAGAACAGGTGAGTTTCCATTTTTTCATCATGTCTTTATGTTTATTTACACTCTCTAGTCGCATATCTATCAGCCTCATGTAGATCCCGCCCCGACACAGTTAGCTGTGCATCCATTAATGTCTGCTTGTAACTTTTCCGTCTCTCAGTTGTTCGGTCGCATGCGTCCGTTCGTTCCCTCTCGCTGTGGTGTGTGTGTTTTTTTTTTCATTCCCCTTTTTTCCTCATAAGTTCGTAATTAAAAGCATTTGATTAACAGACAGAATAAGGGAGAGACATTTTTATAATGTTAACAGTTAAGTTAAATTCTGTGCTGGATTGTGTAAACTGTGAATTTTGCACACACAGAATATAATTCGTCCTGCTTTCACTTGTCTCTGCTTTTAGGTTCGAAACCCTAACCAACCATGTTGTGTTCATAACACACAAAACTGTACAGGTCCGCTTATAAACCGCACCCCCTATTTTTATATATATATTATATATATATATGCACAAATTTACCTCCTTGCTTTTCCCGCTCTGTGTCTTAAAAACAAATTAAAGCAAGATTTTTATAATTTTGCTAGAAAATATAAAGATTTTTTAATGGGCTTGAGAACACAAATATTTTGATTACGGTAGTAAAGCCTTCTACCTGCCTGCTTGCATATGATGGATGGATGAAGCAAAATAATAAATGTCCCCTTTTTAAAAATAATAATAATAAACTATAATCTACGATTATGTTTTGCTTTGGGGGTGGAGGGGTCTAATTTTTGTATTTTGCTCGTTTGAGAATGAAATAAAGAGAAGCAAAAAAATAAAATTGAGAAAAAAATGTTATATTTGCTAATGTTTAAAAAATAAAAATACCCTAACTAAAGGTAAGTCCAATAACTTCATCATGGATAATAAAATAAACAAATGTCTTCCCCTATGGAACCAAAATAATCGCTTTAGTTTGAAAGCGAAAATTTCAAAATAAACATTTTTTCCCCAATCCCTAACGAAAAAAGGTTGTCCTTTCAATTTTAAGAATTGCCATTAATTAAAAAGAGAAAATTAAATTTTTGTCTTACTTTACTTCACCAGATGCTATTAAGTCTTGGTAGTGTGTTTGTTTACTTGAAAACAGTTACTTTATTTCAATAGCATTACATTTAAAGGAAAAAATATTAGAGATATAGCGAGAGTGCATACATTTTCAAACTATTTTCTTTAATTTGATCTGCCCTGGCGACATTTACAATAATTATTCGTACATTTCAAAACCGTTTGATATTTTCCTTGAAGATTTTTCATTTTATTTTGCATTTGTTTACACATGCTTGTTCAGAATATGGAAAGTGCAGAAGTGGTGTAAATAATTTTCCTCCCAAGTCTCATTTGTTTTGACTTTTCAACCAAATAAAAGCAAAACAAAACTGCAATCCATTTTTAATTGGTCCGAAGTGACGCATGTGTTCAGTCCAGCAGTTTTTTTCCCCTCATTCCACGTTCAAGCAAAAATCGCAAGATTTTTCCCTTTTTTCTCTCTATTTAACGGCTTTCTTAATGTTTTCGAGTTGAATATGACATTTAGTTATTTGATGGCGGATCATTATGGCGTGTAATTGTTCTGTTAATACATTTTTTCTTTTCGTTTTCTTTTTTTTTAAATAAAAAAAACAACAAAACTCTCGACTTCTGTTATGTTTCAACCATCCGTATTCAGTTTTTCAACTTTATTTGAAAAAAAATTTTTTTTTTTACTTTTAGCACAAAACGATATGGATAAATTTATTTTTTCTTCCCCTAAGAAAAGGCTTTTACTTTATCAAAGAAATTAAAGTGCCAATTGTTTTTGTTTTTAGACACAATTCATGGTTTAATCATTTTTAAAGTTTCAATTTTATTTTCAGTCAGTGTAACTAAATCTGAAATTATTGTAATTATTTAGAAGCACAAATGTTAATTTATATATGTGTGTGTGTGTGTGTGTGTGTATATGTATAATCTCAACAAGCAGGTAAGATTGAAAATTAAAAAATAACTGATCTGTCTTGTCAAATCTTCATTTAAAGGACGTTCCGTTGGATTTATAAAAGCCCATCATCTTTTGAAATGTTAATTTCTAACTTGAGATAGAATTTGGCTAACGTTTTTAGCAAATTGAATCATTAAGACAAATGAAGGGTGGGGTGAGTCTAATCTGACTATTAAAAAAATTCAGAACAATGTTATGTGCATTACTTGTTTAATATCTTGATCAAAATTGTCAATGAATTCATTTTTCATGTTTTTAATATAATAAATTTATTAATATGTTAAACTTTTTATTCACAGATTTATTGATGCTGCAAATAGGTACTGACCTCCCGTCTCAACAATCTTGATATTACTAGTTTGAGATGGTCTATCCATCCTATGTATATATTGTCAGCAGGTTTTAAATCTTTCAATTATTGCTACAGTATGAAAATTCTGAACATTCTCTCATTTGTAGTAAAATTCGTTGTTGATTTATCCATGTACAAATTAACTAAGAATCGTTCATTTGATTTTTACCTGCACCGAATGTCGACAGGTCTATGAATGCCAAAATCTCTTTCAGACCAAACTGAAAAAGGTTCAAAGCATTTATAAGGGAACATTTTTTAAAAAAATTTTTTATGTCACACTGTCATATTCATTTAAAAAAAAAAAAATTCTCAAGGTAGAAAGTACAAGAGGGGAAGATAGCGAATTATAGATAATTGTAGCAAAGTTCTTTAGCTGACAGCTGGTTGTGTGAGTGCAAAGCAGAGAAATAAAATAATGGGTAAAGAAGAATAGTAGTAAACAGTCTTTCTTTGTTTCATTGAAGCAGACTATACAGTGTTTATAACTAATGTATACACTTCATATATATTTGTAATTTTTTCATTTCTCAATGAATTATATTGCATTTCGGACAATGTTTTTAATTAATTATTTTTGTTTTGGATGTTTTAACGGGGATTAACTTGAAAAATCAATTGGAAACAGTTTTATTACAGAAACAAATGCTGTCAAAAATTGCATGAACAATGCTGCAGTTTTTGAATAGTTCTTTTTCTTACCATATCCAAAGATATCATTATTTAAAGACAGCATTGTAAGTTCTGTATGAAATATTAAAAACACACAGCAATCAAATATTACAAGCTTAAAATTGTCCAGTGGAGTATATTTTCTTACTTTTCTGCAATATAATTTATAAGATGGTCATGGATAGCTTGTCATGTTTATTTAATGTATACACTTTTAGAAATTGGGCTTTTAGAGAGTTGCCATTTTGCTGCAACTATAGTTGTAATGCTAATGTTGGAAGATTTGGAATGCCAGATTTGTGTTATACCCCCACACTTTTGCCTAGTATCCATAACAATTTAAGTAAATATATTCTGCTCTGGTTTTAGCTAGAAAGAAAAAACGTCTCCTTTATATTGTGATACAAATTCAACAGGTCTCTCTCATAATTAAAATAACTGCTTTAGTCACTTTCCTGATTACAAATCATTGTACAATAATGCAACAGTGGAAAGCAGAATGTGGAAGTACTTTTAAGGACTTGTGCTTTGTGTAGCTTTCTATTAATTCACCGGTTTAAACCGGTTAAATGATAATGAATTACTAATTGTTATAAGGAATCTTGTCATAACTAACCAAAAATTGTTTGATGTTGGTTTTAGAATAAAGAAATTTGTTTACCAAAATGCTAATGATTCCTTGTTTAAGTTGATTCAATTTGTTTTTTTATATAGATAATGATATATATATATATCTATATCATTTATTATTTATTTATTTTTTTTTTACAAAGGGATGTTATTTGCTTTGGCTTTTTCAGTAAAGAAAATACAAATGAATCGGGAACGTTTTTTTAGAACTTGCAGAAGTTTATCAGAATAGTTCTATCTTTGGCAATGAGACTGTCACTTATTTCATGGTTAAAAGCATTTATTACAGGGGAGCTGTCATTGTCTAATTTGGTGCCTGATATCATGAAACTTACAAAAAAGCACCAAGCTCAAGGAATGAAGTAGGCCTGATAGTTTTGTCCAGAATGTGCAGGGTTTCTTGGTGTTCAATAATAAATTAATTTCTGTCTAGTGTTGTATCCCTTTTTTTTTTCTTTTTTTCTTTTTTTTTTAAAATTTTTATTGAACTAGCTGAAAACTCTCCCTATGGGCTGATTTTAGCTATAGGTCTACTTCATACAGTTAAAGATAAAGATTCGATTTGGCATTATACTTGTATTGTAACTTTAATCTAATCCCTTGCTAAAAACATAAAACGTTTGGGAATTTTCAAAAACTAATATGCTAAAAACATACTCTGGGGTCTCATTAGTAACTGCAGAATTTTGTGGCCATAGCTTTTAGCCGTCTTTGAGTTATACGAATGACACAGCCTGACACACATTTGGTGAATAATTTGGTTGATTGATGTTTAAGAAAAACAACTTAATTTTGTCTGCCGCAGTTTCAGTTCAAGTGAATCTATAAATTTGTTTTTTGTTTTAATTCTTAAAGTTACTATTTTTTAAATTTTGAAAGTGAAATTGTACAATTATACAAACTAGCTTCAAAATCCAACCTACAGGCAAGATTTTAGGCTAGTTCCTGCGGAAGGCCTAAATGAGAGATAATAACTTTTTTTTTTTTTTTTTTTTTTTTTTTTAGGGGTACCTTAATTCAATACCTGGCTACAAAGCACTGGTTTGGCTACTTAGAGGTCACATACAGATAAACAAAATCAGACTTTTAGTATTATGTAAATAGAGCTAAATCAGATCATTATCGGGGTGAGTGCAAATGCAGACCTGACACTAATACTTTTTTATTTAAAAAAAAAAAAATTGCTAAAAACATGTATGTGGGTCCCATTAGTACACACAGGAAATTTCATTGGAATATATGGTGTAGTTCCTGAGTTACCTTGTTACATACGGATGGACATTTGGTGAATTCTAGTAAGATTTAAGAAACTTGACATTTTGTGTTCATATTAATAACTTATTGTATATGCTATAATATGCAATATTTTTGTACATGCCATTTTATCAATGGGAGCAGTAAATTTACAGGTTACTTCTGGTTTCTTATATTTGCAGAATATTTTGTGTACGAATTTCAGTAATGAAGTTGACTGCTAATTTTTACATCCTATTTAAAGTTAATTAATTTGCTCAACTAGTCAGAAAAAAACATTGTTGCAATTCCATAGGTACTGTTGGAAAAATTAACCTTTTCATTTGGAAACTTGGTCTCTTAATTACATTACATACAAAATCTATTTTTTGAAGAAAGTTCTAGTGTAACTGGTCATTGACTGTAGGCACAATCTTTTATGCAATGATGTGTTTAGTGTTTTTTTTTTGTTTGTTTTCTTTGGTGTTTTTGACACATTAATGTAAATAGAATTTTAACTTCTGGATAGAATGACAGGACTTTGCATATTTTGAAATATTATCTTTTCATTTCTAATCATTATGTATTTCTGTTTGCTGGTATAATTGGTAAGTTGATAGTTAAAAACACAAATCTAGTGGGGGAATCAAGCTATTAAATCCCTCAGACCATCTCTGATGGATACGTATCAACTATTTGAGAAATAGCAGTCCCTTTGGTTTTTGAGGAGGTGGGTCACATGAGCAAGACAGCATTTGGGCTTCTGCACTGTGATTGGATATTGGTCAATTGCTCTCTCTGGAACACTCATTTCCAATTTGAAATCATCCTCCACCTGTGACAAGAACAACACTTGATTTTGACTAGAATGAATTAGCAATTCAAACAAATTATACACAAGGCCTTTCACCTGCAGTCATTGAATGCTGAAATATAATTTTGTAAACGGGACCATTTGAATAAGAGTTCATTTTAAAGCTGGGTCACCTTGATCTTGGAGGTCAGTGATCTACCAAAAAAACTTATCAGACAATTTTGTAATGTAGTTTTGAAATAATGAAAAACTGCTTTGTACTCGAAAGTCTCAAGTGGTGATCATGATCAGAAATCAACTTGTCTGTTAAGCTAGTTTACATCTGCCAATAAAGTAGGAAGAGGTATATGTATTCACTTGTCTGTGTACACAATATCTCCAAAAGTTCTCAAGGAAATCTTTTTGTGGGGTGGGCTATGGAGAAAGGAAAAATTGATTAAATTTTGGGGCGGAACCATGAAATCTATTATTTTTTTTTTTTTTTTTAATAAATTCTATACTCAAGTTAAATATTAAATGACCTTTTCTTTACTACTTCTTTTTTTTTTTCTTTTTTTTTTGTTTGTTTAAATATTTTTATTTTCATTATTTTGATTACCCCCACAAAAATTTCTTCAGAATCAAATGCTTCAGAAGAAATTATATATTTCATGGTTCTCTATGAACTTCCAACAATCTTATAGTTTTCAAAATAACCATGGAATTTTAATGGATACTGCTATAATTATAATTTAATAGCAGTACAATCACAGATTGGAGCTTATATATAGATGTCAGTGTGCCCGAAATTCATATTTCATGCATAATATCTAAATAATTGTGTCAATACTACATTAATACATTTTTGTACTACTTGATTTAACCATTTTGAGACTCCTGGGACATATATGTGCTAAGGTTTCTATTGCTGCTGACATATACATGTTCCGTAGATCTCTTTTTAGAAGTCTACTGGGACCTTTTTAATTCAAGTATTAAACACCTTAATAGGTTAGCCGTGAAAGGCTTGTTGAGAAATTGAGCAAGTTCACTGACTCTGATATATAGTTATTTTGGTAGCCATGAAGCAGATAATTATTTATTTCTGTTATCACTGAAACCAATGCATGCATATATTAGGTTGTTACACATGAAATGTGTTGGGGGGTTCTTCCTTTTCTTTGTTTT
>VCCN01004182.1:7536706-7548223 GCA_006491835.1 Architeuthis dux | reverse complement strand
TGTTTAAATTTTCAACCCTCTGGCTCCATTGGTGCAGCCTGTTCGCATAGCCAGCCAGACCAACTTAGAATCTGAAGAAACCTAACGGTTTCTAATATAGGCTAGGAGAGGGAAATATCTCATTTAGCTAATTTCTTTGTTGCTTTTTCAAAATACTTTTAGAAATCTCGGGTCTCAATTCTTTCTTACCTTCCCTTTTTAAAAAAATTTTTTTATTTTGATTCTTATCATTCAATTCTTGAGTAGAATAAATCCAAACAGATTCCAGTCTTTACCCAAGCCACCTTTTTATTGATAAAAAAAATGATTACAAACTATGTTTACTTATTGCATTAAAGATGAGTGTACACTTTGAATTGACTGGCACCTGTCATGGACAATGGGTATACCAACTTTTTACTCTTACTACTGCTGGGGTGGTAAGGTAGTTATGGAAGAGTGGTTTGCCTAAGTGCTCACTCACCCACTGTTTTCTCTGTTAACCATTATTACATGCCAGAGATGGGACATTTTTGTCAAGATATCTGGTGATGGGGAAAGAGTTTGCTGCACCCTACAGGCGGAGTGCATCCCCCCCCCCACCCATTTTATGAAATCTCTATAGAATATAATTTGCTTTTTTGTGTTATGTTTGAAGTTTTTTTTATGTGTGGGTATGCCCGTGTGGTATTATCTAGAACCATTTCCTTCTTGTTGATTGTGTTGTAAACATGACATTTCGGCTGATCCATTCTTCGGTCTTCTTCAGGTGTGAAATCCGAGTGTGATGGGTTATATATAGCACAGGGCCAGGGTGTTTCTGTGAGATGTTGTGTTGTAAACACAATCAACAGAGTTCAATCATCCGAAGAACCATTCGAATATTAATGGCCCTTCTCAAAACTATAGAAAATAACATTTCATTGTGATTTAGATGGGCAAATGTGTGTGCGTAAATCTGGAAACACAATTTTTAAAAAAAAGATAAAATCTGATAAATTGGGCAGTCACACAACACATTTACGGACATGAGCTGGTTAACAGAAGATGTTCCAATAATCAATGTCATTATGACGAACGCAATCAAAGTAGGCAGAAACATATCCAACAATTTTTAATTGTTCAGTTGAAGTTCTTTCATGTAGCAGAGAAAATAAATAGGATGTGTCGGGTAATCAGATAATTGGAAATCCCTGTTAAGAATGAACTGAAAACATTTGATCTAGGGTGCATAGTTGAACCTCAAGGAGATGCAACTAATGATGGTCACTATGTAACATGTATTAAAAAAGATATGAAATGGTACTATGTAAGTGACCAAAACATTGAAACTAGTTAATCTATCACAACAGCCATATCTATGTATTTACAGAAGAATTGAACAATAAATTAGCTTCAAGCAGGAAGAATATTAAGACATATCAGTTGTTTTAAATGAGGTAGCCATAAATTAATAACGAAAATAATTTAAAAAAAAAAAAGAAGAATTCTGCAGAATTACCTTTGTCCATGCTATCTGTGAAAATTCCCAATGGTTTTGTGGAAGGGTAGGCAATGGGGTAAGGAAGAAGTGGTTGGGGTGATTCCATGAATGTTTTTTGATTGAGGAATATTTTTCTGTGGACGATTAAATTTTGGGGCACACAATTACCTCTCCTGACAATGATGGAGATGGTATATGCTTTCTAGATGTTATTGTATTCCTTTTTATGAAAGCAAGATTGCATGGAACAATATCTCCACCAATCCTGCAACAGCACTATATTATGTAAACATTGGTGTATCTATATTCAGATCAGGCCATAGTCAAATAATTGTATAATGTGATTAGTCCTATAAATGTCTGTATAGCTGTGTTCACCGTAGAAAGAAAAGCCAGATAATTGTATAATGTTTGTATGACTGACCCAGAGAAATAGGTAATTATATAATATCTGTATGACTAAGTCAAGCATAGAGAGGAAAGCTAGAAAAATAGTCTGGTAATAATGTCTGTATGACTGTCTATATTATATATAAATACAACAATTTCTGTTGGTCTATGTTCAGCATAAAGGGGAAAGCGAGAGAGATAGTCAGGTAATAATGTCTGTATGACTGTCCAACAGAGGTGAAAGCCAGGTCATTATATAATGTCTTGTATTGGTAATTATATGTTTGTATAACTATGTCCAATGTAGAGGGGACATCCAGAGAGATAGCCAGGTTTATTATATAATACAAAACTTCCTGTCATCTGTTGGTTTGTATGACTGCGTCGACCCTAGAAGGGATAGCCACAGAGATAGTCAGGTAATTATATAAAAATACAACACTTTCTGTCTGTTGGTCTATGTTCAGCATAAAGGGGAATGCAAGAGAGATAGTCAGGTAAATAATATCTGTATGACTGTCTAACAAGTGAGAGCCAGAGAGATAGTCAGGTCATACTTGGAAAGATAGACATATACTACATATATGACCATGACCTTTATCATGGGATGGCAGGGTGCATAACATGTTGTGTGTGGGGGAGGGGGGGTGTCATAAACCAGCATACCCCAATGGCGGTTGGGTCTGAAAATCCTCAGTTTGAACTGCTTTATGAAGGCCCCCTGGGTCCACATTCCACACACTGGGCATATTTTTAGGGACTTATTTTCTCTTAAATCAAAACCATTGAATATATCCCTAAAAGTAGGGCTAAAACTTGTTTTAATTGTTTTTAGTTGGAGCCTGGATGGTTTTAATGTTTTTTTCTATTATTTCTGATTATTTGAGAATATCAAACAATTAGCATCCCTTTCAGTCATTTAAATAGCTAAAGATTTTCTTCAAAAGATTATGAGATGTGGTTCACAATCTAATATTTTTCTCAAAAATCTTCTCAAAAAAAAAAAGGGTAATATCCCCAACCCATTAAAAAGTCATGAACATTGGTTTCATCATTATGCCTTTTTTGGTTACAATGTTAGTCAAGTTTTATGGTATCTTTTGTTTAGGAAAGGTACTTTTGGTCATTTTCCAGAGATAATTACTGAATTACTGTCATTGTATAGGACTTTTAGTTCCATTCTATTTCTCTACTTGACCCACTTTCAAATATTTATGAAGTTTAATTTAAAATAATGTCTTAAAAATTTGTTTAATATCAGCAAATATTGCAAGTCATTTCGTTGAAATCAAGGGAGATAATCCGAATTGTCAAATAGCGAAAATTATAAACAAAATTACATTTGTTAGTTCTATGGGAGTTATTCGCATAAGACAGGAACAGATGTGTATAATGTTTTTTAGTTTGAAGTATGTAATACACTATACAAATGGCCATAGGACGTTGAGTTTTTGCTGATAATTTTTTTTTTTTTAATTTACATCTTTGGATTTTTATTATTATCATTATTATCCACTGTCCAAGACATAAATTATTCTAAATTCCGACGCTCGAGCACTGGAGGATGCTAAATTTCAACACTCAGGCACTGGATGGTGCTAAATTACAACGCCCAGCCACTGGAAGATGCTAAATTTTAACATTCAATTACATGAAGATGTTAAACTAGCAGGGATTCCCAGCATTGTCCGGGGATAAAATAACTTCTTACATTTGCTGGGTGGGTCTGCGCACACTCCCGTGTACAGTTCAGCATTATTTCTTTGCTCATGTTGTCAAGTTTGAAGTTTCTTTTTGCCAGGATTCTCTGCTAGTAGATATATAATTTCTTTGAACATACACATTACTCAAAGAAATATCTTATTTGATTCTCTGATCTGTCTCTTGCAAATGGCCTTAAATACTGAAATAATCATCTAATGAGTTTAACAAGTCTTGCATAGCCACTGAAAAACTAGGTAAGTTGAGAGCCAAGTGAAATAATTGTTTGATTGCTTTTTTTTGAAAAGACTTAATTTGAAAATGAATTACTGGCTGTCTGATGCACCAGTTTATCTGCTTATTGAAATCCAGAGGATGCTAACTTGCTCTTGAAGATTATTTGTACTTTGAGAGCAGTTTTAAATGGGTCGTTGTAAAATACAGGAAGCGATGAGAAGTGAAGCATATATATCATTTAATACCAGTAACAATTGCTCTGATCAATGGATAAACCTAACCCTAAATTCTTTGAATACCAGAAACCTTTGTATAAAAACTTTTAAGAGAAACAACAAAAAGCAAAGCACCGATATCATTTATTACTAGTAACATCAAGTATTTCCTCTAGACATGGTTTCTTCTACTAAATAGTCATTGTATATCTGGTTTTAAGGTTTTATTTCATATAAATTGCTGTCTGTGTCTCAACAGAAATACAACATACTTCTCCTTCCCTCACAGAGAGACCATAAACGGTGTCAAAACAAAAGAAGTTCCTCAAATACAAAATTACCAGTACTGGTAAATAGTCTAGTCTTCTACTAGACATAAACATAAAACAATCGCAACACAATAGAGGGTACCACAGAAACTACCTGTAAGAATGCTGCCAAACTATTGGTTACGGCTTGAAAAAGAAATCACTAGGTCTGTTTCAGCATAACCATGTTTTGAATTGAAAGAATCCTAGCTGAACTCCTTCCTATCTATTATACTGAATATATATGTGAGACTTCACTGTATCTTCTAATACCTAATCTACAAAGCAGTAGATAGGATATTATAATATTCAAATAATTCTTTTAAATATTTAAATGATCATGGTACTGCTGCATGGTGTAGTGGTTAGCAAGATAATCTTGTAGACTATTACTACTGTAGTATGTTCAAGCCTCACTGAGTACCTGTTCCAGACTAAGCTAAGCTTAGTAAATACCTATATAGGGCATTTATTGTGGTGTATTAGTGAGCTTATCTTGCAGACTTAATTCACTAGTGTAGTGAATTTGATCCTCACTGGGTGTCTCACGAATTCATTTAAGTACAACAGAAAAAGTGCAAACTGGTGGTTTAATTTTCTCTTGAGACGCATCCAGAGATTTTCGATATTCTGGGCATGTATCTTGTCCTCCACATTTTTAGCTACAAAGTTAGCTGGAACTGAAAAATCTAGCCTCTTCCTTTTTTTTTTTTTTTTTTTTTTTTTTTTTTAAATTTAAAAAATTTTTTTTTTTAAAGCCAATCTCATGCTACCATATTTTAGACCTGTCAAACTAAGGATTACTGAATCTGGTGAAATTGCAACAAGTACTTCAGGAAACCTCATTTTGATTTTAAAGTTTTAGCTTTAATAAAGCCGTATCAATTTTTTCCAACTTTGTTAAATTAGGAATTTTTTTTTTGTTTTTTTTTGTTTTCTAACTAAATTCATATCTTGATCATCCTTAAATTTTCTAAATTATTAATTGGGCTTCTTTGTATGCTGTGCTCAGATCATTTATTGTGCCTTTGTTATGAATGTATCTAGTTTGAAAATAACCACAATTACACAAATTAGGATGTCATACAATTTGTCATTGTATGGTAAGTGGCTGAGTGGCAGGTTGGTCTAATTGTAGGCTAGGCTTGGCTTGGCTGGATGTTTGTAGACAGAATCACTTTAGACTCATCTTTCATGTGTAGGTGTATGTATTCACTCGTGTCTGTTTGTCCACACTATCTCAAAGTTCTCAATGAATTTCAATAACATTTTGTGGAAGGGTTGGTCATGGGCTAAGGAAAAATTTATTAAATTTTAGGGCAGATCTAGGAATTTCTTTTACAGTTACCATCCCAGCATCGTAGCTATATGTCCACACAATATCTCCAAAAGTTCTCCATGAATTTCAATGATTCTTTCTCTAAGAATAGACCACGGGGTAAGGAAGAATTGAATAAATTTTGAGATGAATTCAGGAATTGTTTCGATTAAGAGATATTTTTTTTTTTTTTTTTTTTTTTTTTTTTTTTTTTTTTTTTTTTTTAATAAATTTATGTATTTACTCATATTTGTCCACTATATCCATGCATTCATACAATGTAACTGTTTATGCTTGACTTAGAGACTCTTTCTCCTTTTTTTTTTCTTTCTTTCTTTTCTTTCTTTCTTTCTTTCTCCTAATGTTTTAGGACTAATCAGAAAACTCAAAACAGTATTTTCTATAATTGTCAATAGTGTCAATAGTGTCAATATATGAATTTAATTTTAACAATAATATTTTCTCCAGTAAATGTATCTAAATTAGTGTACACAAGATAGACTTGAAGCTATTTATTGTCATGACCAATTTGAAATTCAAAGAAAAGGTTGAAAAGATATTATGGTATGTCTGATTCTGTTAGTTTCTTATTATTTAACAAGTTTGACTTGCATGTGCAACTCTTCAAATGCACCTTTTTGTATCCGCATCTAACATACTCTTTCCAATTAATTTATAGATTCATTATATTTTTGATATCATTATTTTTAATTAAATTTGACTTCATCTTAATTTCAGTTGTTTTTATATACAACTTTCAATAGCTGCTTTTACCAATCGGCCACAAAGACTTCATGATTAGCAGAAGCTGATTCATACATTTAAACTCACTCCGAGAGTTGGATGTAAGGAGTGAGTTTAAAAGTGTGAATCGGCTTCTGCTAATTCATGAAGTCTTTGTGGTCGATTGGTAAAAAGCAGCTAGATGTAAACGAGACTCCTTCTGGCAATGAGGGTGTGAGTTTGATTTTTATTATCCAACTGAATTGAAAGTTGTATATAAAACAACTGAAATTAAGATGAAGGTAAAAACTAGTCAAATTTAATTGAAAATTACTTCATCCAATAATAAAGATTGATTTTTTTTTTTTTTTTTTTTTTTTTTTTTTTTTTTTTTTTGATCACCTTTGATTCCAATCATTATTTTATTTCGTTTTTTGTTTTCTTGAAGTTAAAGATTTTCTAGAAATTTTAAATAATGTTTGTTATATATAACCACATTTTTCAACTTAATTACCCAAGCTCCTTTCCCTTTCTATTAATTACCTACTTTTTACAAGATAAAGAGTCGATAACATGAAAGATAACATTTTTTTTTTTCTTCTCAGTCACAATGCTTATGTATGCTTTCTTTTATTCTAGTCACCATATGCACAACTTTTGGCAGCTTCTACTCTCACCAAGTTGGTGAGTCGACCAAATATGACTTTACCTCTGGAACAAAGAATTGATATACGTATGTATATTTTCAAATTTCGTCCGCTTAGCAAAAAAATTACTTTTTAAAAAAATTATATATTTTTTTTTCAAAATAAATTGACACCAACTAAGAAAATTTAGTCTTTTTATTTCAGTGATCTTATTCAAGAATTTAAAAATTTCTAATCACCAAAATTCCTATTGCAATATTTTAAGCAGTGCTCTAATCTATTGCCATAGTTCAAAGCTTATTACTTTATGGAAGTTTTCACTGACTGCAATATAATATTCTTATCAACTAGATCATTTTGGTCATATTTACTGTTCTGGTGCTAACTTTATTAAAAATATTCAATTCCATCAATATTTTTGCTTGGCTAAATTTGTTTGTCTTCATTAATTTAAATTATTAATCCTTCTGTTATGGCTCAAATAGTTGAATTTTTACTTTTACCTTGTCTTAGTTTAATACCAGATAGAGATTAGCTCATTTACAATAACATACAAGCATTCCTTCAAATAAATAGTTATCAATGGTGTAATAGAACTTTTCGTGGCAAAGATCACTTGGAATTTGTACTTCAAAGATATTGCAGACATTGCTTGTCAGAAATGTTCTTTATTAACTTGAATCTTTTTAGTGGTTTTTGTATATAAACTTCTAATGTCATTTAGTGTTGGTTTTACCGGGTTCCAACACAAATGTTGTGCTTCTTAAATAAATGACCATTTGTAGAGACAATGATCTGTTAAAACTGGGTTTCATTTGACTCGGTACGAGCTTTGCCTCTTCAGTGTTATATTTCTTTGTGAACAGATGATTGTTACTAGCTGGATATGTAGAAATCCCACGGCTGTTGACAACTAAGATTGTCCATTATCTCATGCCTCCATGATTTTATCTAGATATTATACAAACATGGATTAGTTTCATATGCAAACATTTTCCTACCCCCTCAGTAAACTAACTCTTTCCCCTCTCTTTTGCCACCTTCCTTTTCCCTCCTTTTTTTTATTTAACTACCTAAACTCACTTCATAGTAATAAAATAACATTTTTAATAAAATAAGTAATATATTTATTTAATTTAAAGTAAAAAAAAGAAAAAAAGTAATACATTTTCATAAAAGAATTACTCTGGTTTGCTAAACTAAATCAAACATGAAGAAACTAAAGAGAATTTGTTTCACAAAATGGTATTGACGTCTGTCGACTGCTTCATTCAAATTTGTGCGTTCCAAAATTCTTTCTCTCCTGATTGGTCACTCTTTCAACCAAATCAGCGCGTATGCTGTGACAAGCAGAATAATAGTATGATACTGCTATATGTGCTTTTTTCCATCTATGAAATCATTGGGAATGTTTTTTCTTGCTCAACAAAGAAAGCTGAAGATTTTGCATGCTATTATTAGAAATTAACCTTTTCCCTGGTTTTTCACTCATGTTGGTGCAATTATTTCAAACCTCCAAGCTTTTGATATTCAATTTATATCAATGTGGTAATTTCAAAATTAGTTTGTTTGAGGAAATTATAATGAAGCATTGAAAATATATTTCATTTTTGTTTGTTTTTTTGTTACATTAGGTAGCAAAGGCAGCTCTGAAACTGTCAGATGGTATCATATGGGCATTTTGCAATTTGGTTGTGATCATGCTCTTAAATCTTGTGCTATTTATAAGCCATAGTTTACCATTGGTTTTGATGCTGTCTCTAGCCATAGGATTAACTTTCTTTCTGTTGCAAGTTGTGATTAAAGATTACAACATCATGTTCATCCTTCATGGTCAAAGGTAACCATAGCTTCAGTTGTGAGTGGTGCAGCAGCTGCATTACACTACAGGGTCTGCTGAAGTCATGACTTGCGCTCGACTTGGATTATAAGTGAGGGAGAGTTGCATACTGTCATCAGCCTCACTCTCTCGTCCCAGTCTACCTGGGTCCAGTGACAAAACATAGGCTAGAGAGCCTAGCCTGCCCTGCTATTAATCCATAGCTGGAAGGAGAAGAGATAGATTGTGGTTGAAGATGACCATGTCTGCAGTTCTGAGTAATGCATTAGTTGCTGTGCACCACAGGGTCTGAAGTCATGACTTGTGCCTGACTTGGATTATAAGTGAGGGAGAGTTGTGTACTGTTAGCCTTGCTGTGCTTTTTGCGCTCCCCAACGCGTTGCTGGCCTTGCTTTTGGAATCAGTTGTCCATCTCCTAGGCTGGTTGCAAATCATGACCAGACTGCCCTGCTATTTGACCATAGCTGGGATGAATAGAGATGGATTCATGTCTTTCACAAGAACATTAGTGCGAAGTGAACTCAGCCAGAGTTTAAAGTTGGCTCGCTGATTCCATTCTGTGCCATTTAGGTCACCTGCACCTCCAATGAATACAACAAACATATGAGGACAACAGAGGAGATAGCCAATGAGGAGATAGCCTACTTCTCAAAAATTATACACTTTTTTTCCAAAATTTAATGGATTGGTGATTTTATAATTGAGGCATAAACAAAACACATTTTTTTTCTCTACTTTTTCTGTTCAATGCCACAATTGGAGTAAATTATCTTAAAATACTGAGATGTTGATGTTGAATTAGTTCCATTTTGAAGGCATAACTTGACTAATTGTAAACAGATTAAAATCTTTTCATGGCTGCTGCTGTCACTTGTGCAAATACTCTTGGGGGGGAAAGGCATGAATCTTACTTACCCTGTGTCTTGTCCTATCACTTGTTAACTTGATCATAATCTTCTCACTGGTATACCTTGATAGTAGTCAAGAGCAAAATCAATGCTACACAACTTTTCCTCACTCCGATTCAATAAAAATGTAAATATTTATTTGTTTTTGTTTTTGTTTAAATGAATGATTACTCAGTACTATTGCAACTGCTGTTCTAATTTTTCTGTCCAGTGCTGTTGATTAACATTTTCTCTTTTAAGATAATTTTGACAAAACATCTGTTTGCATTAACCCACTACAAGTTTTTATAAATTTTAAAATTTTGCATTATCTTTTGACAGGAAATTATGTTTTAAACTACTTGGGCACAAGACCAAAGTTAGTGCACTACGTCCTTCAATCTCTGGTTCAGGTGAGATCTTAACTACTTTCTTTATATTTCTTTATATTTCTTTATTTCACTATCATTGGAACTTGGCTTCTTCTCTATTACAACCACTACTATTGAATAGAACACGATTCTTCAAGTTTGGGAATTTACCATTATTTGATGCAAATTGATTAAAAGAAGATCTGTCTATTTAATGATTATAAGACATTCTAGCATATACCCATAAAAATGATGGGGTTATTTATGTATGGATCGGCAATAAGGAGCCAAAAGTGATTTTATTTGGTCTTTTGCTTTTTTTTTTATTAATTCAAGTATCCTAATTTTAAGTTTATTTTTTATTTATTTATTTTTAAGTCTCAACTCAACCTGTTTTAAATGGGTATCGGACAAGTCTTAAGACAAGATGTCCTGTAAGAAAAGTCACCACTGATATTGTGTGCTATGAAGAAGAAAAAGTCATAGAAATAAACTTATTTTATTAAAAGTATAACTTATTTCATTAGAAAATAAAGTTGAATATTAATTTATTAAAAGAAAATGGGAATAAAGTATGGCCAAATTTAACAAATCTGGCCTCTGTTAGACAGGTAAATAATACTCAGAATAATTACTATGAAATTCTATGACAATGGTTGGACAATGGGACTTTCAATCTACAGCAGATGAAAGATCCTCCTTTAATGACAGGAAAGGCTGGTAACTGTTCAAGGAAGCTTTGATACATCACTGCCTCAGCGTGCCGACATCAAAGAGTTTGGGGCGGTTATCAAGTGGGTTGGCTCATCGAGAGCTCTTGGGTTGGTGTTGTTGCCAGTTAATCGCAAAGCGATGACTGGAAGAAAGGCAGGGAAGCTTTTCCAATCTCTTCTCTCTTTAGTTACTATTGAACTGAGGATATACAAAAGAGAATACGGGTTGAATGTCATTAATCCGGCAAGCTTGGGACCAGACTGGTGCTGGAGTAGTGGATTTTCCAAACCAGTGAAGCTTAGGGTAAAAAAATGGCAAAGTAAACGCATATAAATCCGATAATTAGTTGATTTTTGGTAGATTTGGAAATGCAAATTCTTACGATAATTCTTTGTTTTAAAGGGGTATCGGACAAGTCTTAAGACAAGATATCATGTAAAAAAAAGTCACCACTGATATTGTGCGCTATGAAGAAGAAAAAGTCATAGAAATAAACTTATTTTATTAAAAGTATAACTTATTTCATTAGAAAATAAAGTATGATGGCTGTTGATAACAACTTTTCACACTACCACTTTTCCAAAATAATTCTGGTTCTATAAAGTATGCACAAATAATTTTTATATCAGAATTTTCTCCAACCTTTCTTTTTACTAGTGGCATATATTTTGGTGGTAAAATTACCTTTTTAAATTTTTTTTTTT
>VCCN01004182.1:7512883-7526956 GCA_006491835.1 Architeuthis dux | reverse complement strand
CCTTATTTTCTGGAAAGAAATTTAGCAAGATTTTAGAATGTATGTAACTGGTCATCCACTGTGTCCCGGTCTGTCTCTAGCCTTCCTGACTGTCTTGCTGCTGGATCCAAGTTAAGTGCAAATCATAACCTGCAGTGCATGGCAGCTGCTGCACCACCACTCAAAACTGAAGCCATGGTCAACTTTGACTGATACACCACGGTCATCTTTGACTGCTGCGGTACTCAGAACTGAAGTTATGGTGATCTTATATATATTCATCATTACCAACTAGAACCATCAAGAGATGCTTATATTTGGGTTTTGGTGACTCAACCACTATAGTAACGCTTGTCACTAGATTCTTAAAAGGCTAGTATAGACTGTCATTTATACTAGGTTTTAAATTTTACTAGATTGTGATTATAAATGACAGTTCAGTTATATTTCTTTATGTTCTTGAAAAAGAATGATTATACACATTCTTTGTTATTGTTTAAACCCGTAACATTGATTAATTGATTTGACCCTTTGGCACTATAAACCATTTGTCTTTTCAAGAGGTTATCTTTTTGCTCTTGTACTTTCCACATCCTACTTCCCCCATGAAACATTTAACTAAGCAAAGCATCTTGAAAAGTTGGTGCCTTTTATTAAAATTTAAATCCCACTGGTTACGCAAAGATAATGGATGGGACATCCTACAGGAAATCTTTTGGAATGTGAAGGTTTTTAAGACCAGCTTTAATAAGAGAAAGTAAATACTGTATTCTTGAATTGAAATTTTTATGCATTGGAAATTGCCATGAATAAGAATCTGCTATGATTTATAATAGATCTAATGAATGTCCACACACTTTAACCTTTAGCACACTGCATTCTTCTTCAAAGGTGCCAAGATTTTGCTCACTTGGTAACTTTGAAAGACTTGTGTGTAGTATAACCGGTTGCACATGTCAATATGCAAACGACATGCGTTTTGCGGGTCTCCATAAGTGCATTACTTTTTGCTGATAAATGTCTTGTTTCAAGTTGGATGATTGACTGGTGCTTAAACGAAAATCGTGGGAGGGAAGAAACAGTTGGTCCATGCAGGACAAAGTTCTCCAACGTGGCCAGAGTGAAATATGACAAAGTCCAGTCGTTTCCAGGAAAAATGCGTTGTCTTTATTTCTGTTGAAACATACAACCGGCTGAGCGGATTCACAGAGCAATCGAAGTGTTAAATTAAGTTTTTTTTTTTTTTTTTTTTTTTTTTTTTCTCTAGGTTCGAACTCCTAACTAACATAGTAGTCCCAACCTTGTTTCTTCCTTCTTCTTCCTCCTAATCTCTGGCCCAGAATATGATACCACTCCCACTGGATGCAAAACCTACTATCATCCCAAAACGCCAGTCTTTTGTACCCTCTTTCTTTCTAGTAGTAAACAAACACACAACCAGAGTGTATTTCATTACATGTATGTTCATGTATTCATGTATGACTGAAATTGACATGAAAACATAACCGCAAAATTCAAACACACTATCAGTCGTCTACAGAGTGCTAAAGGTTGAATAAAAATGCCAACTGTTAGTATTTCACTTAAATACTGTTTTCATCCTTTCTTTTCAGTTTTCCTTGATTTTAGTACACTACAATTGTTTTTTGATTTGTATGCCGGCCTACCATCTTCATTATCATCAATGGTAAGAGCATTTTAGATATTTTAAAATATTTTAACAATTAACAAAGATACCTAATCTGTTAAATATTAAACACGTTAAATTGAATAAAGAAATCTCATTTGTAACATCTTTGGCTTTTTAATATACTGTCAGATGAATTTTAATCCACATCCATACACTGATCATCAATAAAGACTAGACATGAGTTTCTACATCTATGTAAATTATCTGACTTTTTTTTTCTTTTATACTGAAAACATTTTTAGGTAAACATGCTTTAAGCAGCCTTTAAGCTTGATGTTTAGTCACTTCCTATTCATATAATTTATATATTTGACTTCTTTACTTATTCCTCATGTTTTTTTTCTAATAAAGAACAGTAATTAGAAATTGATAAATTGAGTTATCTTCCTAAGACAGACTTCTTTTTTTTGTTTTTGTTTGTTTTTTGTTTGTCAATTCATATTTGATTAAATTAATTACTCAAACTGAGTGGCCTGGTTATTGGTTTTTAAAAAAAATAAGTTAGAGTATTTTAAGGGTATTGCACTAACAAAGATCTTTTTTACGATGTACCATTTTTGCTGTGTTATGGTAACAGGGATTGGATCATTATAATATAGATGAAATTCTACAATTTTGTGTTAATCCTGAAATTATTGTATCTTACTTTCTAATAAAAAAAAAAATTCTTTTATTTGTCTGACATTATTTTACTCGTATGAAAACAAGATCAATTAGTAGATGTATAAAACCAGTGTAATTTGATGAGCCCTATATATCTCCTGCTTTATTTTCAGGCTCTCTCTTGCCTTGTTCAAGTTGCTTCTGTACGGCGCTCTTTATTTAACAATGATGAACGAGCACAATTTCTAAATCATCTTGTTGCAGGAGTGAGGCGAATATTAGAACATCCCCAAGTAAGTCTTTGTGTTTTTGATTTTTTTTTTTTTTTTTTTTTTTTTTTTTTTTTTCTTTCTTTTCATAATTTGACTCTTAGTTGAAATAACTTCTGGGGGAGAGAAAAAAGCCTTTCTCAACATTGTTTCTTTGTTTTGACTTTGCATACTTATTTGCAGTTATAGAAACAACTTTCACATATACAGAAGGTAGCGAAGTAAAAATGGTTCAGCTAATTTTTTTAGTAAAGTAGCTTATTATGATCTCTTTAGGTCAGGGTCAATAACTGACTGATAACATTAAGCAAAGGATATAAAATTTGGAACAAGTTACATTCAGTGTTATAAATTCAGTGTTATAAATTCATTGTTATAAACAACATTACAATATAATGAAATTAATTAACATTTTAAATGAACTTTTAGTTAGTTTTAAATAAAGTGTTTGTTACCGACTGCTTTTGATAACATAATCTATGGTTATAATAAACTTCTTCCTTTTTATTATGATTTAAATTTCTTAAACCATTTTGTCCTTTGAAATTATTTTATTGAATATTTTGTTAGTTAAATTTTACAATAGGAAATATTTGCACTAATCATTTTGAAATGATAATAATTGGCAAATATTCTGCACAAAGAATATCTTATGCAATTAATAAAAAAAATATATAAACCAGTAATTAAGAAGATTGGTATTCCTTATTTCTGTGGTAAGGAAAGAAAAACTAATACAGTAGACTCCTGTTATTATGGCACCCTTGTAGGGTGCTGTTATAACGGGGTGGGGGGTTATACAGTGTATTAATTTCTTTTTAATCAAGATGTTCGTGATGTATAAAAATGTACTTTTTGCTAAAAGAAACAGCTGGTTTGTTTCATTAACACACTTGGCCATTAATATATACACATACACATATATTGAATTCAAATGGAGGTATTTTTGTTGCAAATTCTTTCCAAAGAACTAATTTGATTTATGCCTTTGTAAACGTTTTTAATTTTTCTTCTTCAGAGCTTGTCCCATCCAAACAACTACCATGAATTCTGCCGGTTACTTGCACGATTAAAGTCCAATTACCAATTAGGGGAGCTTGTCAAAGTGGATAATTACCCAGAAATCATTAAACTGATTGCTGAATTTACAGTGACCAGTTTGCGTGTAAGTTCAATGTTTCTTCATCCATCCAACATTTGACATAAAAAGTAGACAATGCATCTTTGATGGATTTTATTTATTTCTACCAACAAAGTTGGAAGAGGTATATATAATAATACTTCTCTTGTCTTTAGAATTTCTTCACTGATCAAACATGCTTTTCTCTCATGCCTTGGCTTATATAGCTTCAATATGGTGCCCCCCACCAAGGGGGATAGTACGTTATACCAGCACCATCTACCATGAAGCCTTTAAGGGCATTACATGATTTACAAACATTTTAAATACAATAAGTCCTGTTTATTGTTGTCTATTTTCTCTGGGTCCTTTTTTTGGTTTCTGCATAGTCAAGTTTAAATTACTTCCTTTTTACTATAAATTTTTGGTTAGTCTTCATCTTATTGCTTTTTATCACAACTTTCTAGGTTAAATATCAGAATGAAGATTTTGAATAGAGGTTGTACTATGACTAAATTTGTGCCATAGGCTTCTGTAACTGAATTGGTTACGGTGCTGTCCATGAAAGACTGGCTATGAGGGTATGGGCTCTTAGTTTGTCTTGTTGGAAGCTACTTCTTTCTTCTCACTACTTTAATGGTTGGAGAGTGTATGACTGAGAAAGTGGTGATAAAAACCAACAGTAAGATAGAGAAGAGACTAGCCAGAAATTAATGGTGAAAATACTTCATCTAAGTGTTCAAATAATTTATTTTTGATCTGAGCTGCTCGCAAATGATCGTTTAATGACAGTCTGAGAGTTGCAGTGAAAAGCAACAGAAATAAGATGAACTAGCATTCCAAGGGAAATTATGAATCACTGCCAACCATATATGCTCTGTTGGGGGGTGATGAATTAAAAAGTTAGGTTGTGATCACTAAAAAATGTCTGAATTTTCAAAAAAAACAAGCGGGCACAAACTAGTGACCAATTGAAAATTGAGTGGAGTGTGTGTACAAAATTCCAAGTTTCTGCTATGAATGGTTAGGGCTGGGCGAAGTCTGAATACATATAAATGTGTGAACACATGAATAACCTAAACCTTTGGTAGCAGTGATTTAAAAAAAAAAAATAAAATACTGGTCAAAAATTAATAAATGACAATGCTTCATTCAATAAATTCAAGATAATACTTTTCTATTTGAAATTTGGAGAAGTACTGGAATGGGAAAAGTTATTTTTTAAAAACCTTTAACAATCACTTCCCAAGTGCAACCCATTTGGTTATTTGAAAGAAAGAGAAAAAAACCGACATATCTCTTCATTGATTGCTATGAACAGAAATTGTTAGAAGAACCTCTATAGCACTGATTCTCAAACAGGAGGCACTTGGCTCCTAGGGGAGGAATTTCAGCAGAAGGAAAATATAATGCTAAACAAATTACTACATAACAATTCAAAATAAGGTAGGAATTGAAGAAAACTAGGATTGCAAAGGGAGGAATGTGACCTGGACTCTGATAACCATGGCTCAATATAGTTGATAACCATGGCTCAATATAGTGAATCATTTCTTGTTTAATTAACTTTATCAATGATTGAGATATTAATATCTAACCAAATAAAATTTAAAATAAAGCTTAAAAAGGAATTGAATTTTTCATTGGCATTATTAAATGAAATATTGAAAATTAAAATATGATCTCCAAAGATTATAGCTTAGTACCTTTGTCATCTTTCCTTTCAGATGTGGCAGTGTGCACCTAATAGTATTCATTATTTGTTGAGTCTGTGGCAGCGAATGGTTGCTTCTGTTCCATATGTGAAAGCATCTGAGCCACACTTGTTGGAAACATACACTCCTGAAGTAACCAAGGCATACATAACGTCCAGAATGGAATCAGTTCATGTGGCCTTAAGGTAAGCACAGCTTCTCTGTACTCACATAATTTTAGTTGCATTTAACTAATCGGTGGACTAGTGCCATGCTCTTCTAAAGAAACTGGCTTGGAAATTAGTAAACATAAGCATCCATATAATACTATAATTCTCATTCTGTTTATTTATTTTTGTTTGTGACCTCTAATTAGCCAAAATAGTGCATTGTAGCTATATATCTTTTAATTAAGGTACTCCTAAAATGTATTAACTTAATGTGTAAAAAATCTGGGTAATTTGTGAACTTGATAATAGTTTGGGGTCTGTTTACACTCACCCCCATTATAATGAACCGATTTGTCAAGGGAGATAAATACTAAATTCTAATTATAGAGTAGTCTCCCTTGTTTGCAAGTGTGTAAAAAGAAAAGAAAAATCCAGGTGCAATCAGGCCTTTAAATTTAATGTTTATTTAGATTGCACTACTTTTCTCTCAAAGGGTGACCCAATGGGTCACATGGTTGTTTAGTTTCCTTTTTTAAAACTTTCTGTTATTAAAACAAATAAAATTAACCTGTTGTACTGATTGTATTTAGTATTTTTGTTTATTACTCTATGTTAATTTGATTTCTTTCAGTGAAGGGATGGAAGACCCATTAGAAGATAGTGGTATGGTGACTCAGCAGCTGGATCAGGTAACAATAGTTTGGCTTTGATGAAATCAATAAGAACTAGAATGTTAGTTTTCGTTGGAATAGCTCAGGAATTCCCCATTTTCAAACTTTAGACATTTTTTTTTTTTTTTTTTTTTTAAAACAATAGATTGAATTGATTCTTCAACTATGACAACAACTTAATCTAGCACATCTATAATTGCCAGGAATTGTTGAAGTGGGATGTGAACTTGAAAAGGGGGATTAGTGTAATTTAGTGAAATTTTTTATGAAGATTTATCAAAATATCAAAGTTACAACTTGTATGTTGGATGTTAACCATGAAATTGCTGATTTTGTTTTATACTTGACGTTTCAGTACTATCGCAATTCTGTAGTCCGCTTCTAAAAAAAATAGAAATTTTTCATAAGTAATTTTTTGTGCTTTCTATCCCTAAGATCTGCCATTCCTTAGGAAATTTGTCAGTTTTGAGAAAAATTAATTTAAGTTTTATTTTGGTGGGTGTGTTCTACTTACAATCAATGTTCCCTCTATTTCTTTTGTAGTTAGTGGGTGCAAAAATCTTATGTTGTGTAACTTATTTCCTGTGACAAAAGTATATGCACACTGTCACATCACATCTAAAGAAATTACTTCAAATGTTGTGGTCCTTTTCTAGAGTTTCTGCAAATTTCTTTACTGAAATTTTCAACTATTTCATAGAAGAAACTGTGGAACAAAAATTAACTGGAATTTTGCAGGCAAATTTAGAGAATTTTTTATATATATAAAAAATAGTATGTACACTATTTATATACTGGAATAAAGGCATTTTATAATTAAACATTTGGCTTGACTAATATTATGAAATCTTATGTAATAAAGTATATTTTTTATGAGATTTTAGAGCGAGGCCAAACAATGATTTCTTAAAATTGCATTACTTTAACAGAGATTAGAACTTTTTTGTTTTTTGTATGTATAAAAGAATTTTACACAAACTTAAAGTGTCTAACATTTCTAAGGCCATTTGCATTTACCTATGTTTGTTTCTTCAAAGCTTGCCCATTTCTTTTCTAGCTTTCAACTATTGGTCGATGTGAATATGAGAAAACGTGTGCTTTGTTAGTACAGTTGTTTGATGAGGCTGCACAGAGATATCAGGAATTGATTTCATCATCAGGAGGGCAGAATGTAGAAGTCACAGTACAACAAGGTTGGAGCTTTTTCTCTCTTTCCCATAAAAACTCTATTTGTTGGTTGCAAATAAACATTTTATATCTGGAAGAAAGTTTCATTTCAAACTAGCTACCTCCACATACTTTTTACAAAATTTTAATGATTTTAATAAAACTTTTTATAAAAATATATGGGGGGTGGGGATGATTGACTTAAAGGTTCCTTAAACTTTTCTTAAAAGATACCCTCTCCATAAATGAATAGATTCAAAATTGAATAGGTACCGAAAGTTTTATTGAAATCCAATTATTAGTTAATTTTTTGTAGAATTTTAAACTCTGGATGTATTCTGCATAAAAATATTCCATATGCAAATTATTACGTACAATTGTTGACATGGTGTAAACGACTTTTTCAAAGACCAAAATTTCCAGTTCTTAATATGGAAAACAAGTAATTTTTATATCAGAATTTTCTCCAATCTTTTTTCTCACGAATGGCACAAAGATTTCTTCCAATAAAATTACTTTTTTTTTTTTTTTTTTTTTTTTTTTTTTTTTTGTCACAGATTGTTTTGTTTTTTGTCAAAAGTGTGTGGTAGATATTTTAAACATTTGTATATTTATTTCAAACATTTGTATATTTATTTCTAGGATATTAGCAAATTTTGTCAGTGGATGCTATTACAATATTTGGGTTTTCAAATTTGAAAATTTCAATTAATAACATTTATTAGTATCTATATGCCAAAATGTCATTCAGTTTATCTTGGCACATCATATTAAAACAATGTCATATTTGACAGCATATAAAGCACACCCCTTTTTTCCCCAAAAAATGGCTCAAAAGGTAAACATAATCTTCTGTTGTCCAGCCCCACATTGATCGTAACTTGAGGAGTAAAAAAAAACTGAGTGATAAAATGAGAGGAAATTGGAAATGTATTCTTTTCTTAATACTCCCATTAAATAAAGTATATTAAAATTTGAATATATAATTTTATATATTTATTCAGTATTCATACATTAAAGAAGAAAATTGTCTATCAGTTAAAAAGGGTAAACTTTATAGTAGCCTGAATAGTCTAAGCATAGCATTGATGGCTTACTATAAAATTCTGGCATTTCAGTATTGTTGCTTTATCATTCTTACTTTATCTGTAGTCTTGTATAGCAAGATTTAATCAAATGAGTTTGCTGGCTTTTCAGGGCGTCTCACCTGGTTAGTGTATATAATTGGTGCTGTTGTTGGTGGAAGGGTATCTTTTGCAAGTACAGATGAACATGATGCTATGGATGGGGAACTAGTCTGTAGGTAAGTCATCTGAAAATTATTGCTTCTACAATTTTATTTAGATTTATTGTTTCAATTTAACTTTTGTATAAATTGTTTTCTGTGCAATTTTTGTGCAAATCTTTAAGAATTAACCCATCTTAACCTACTCTGCCTAGAAGTGTATATATTTTAAGCAGTTATTAATGAATCTGTGCCCTCTCTACAAAACCACTTACATGATTATTTTTTTCACACATTTTGTAAAAGTTATTTGATAAAAATATTTTTTTAAAAATTCTTATGTCTAAAACTAAATGGTTTATATGCTAAATTTATGTAATCAACTTCTGAAATTATGGTTAGTCACTGAATGATTAATTATTCCAGTGAAAAAGATCAATGGACTAGCCTTTTAATTAATAAATAAAATAAGGATACAGTTTTAAAGAAAATATATTCAAAGTTGGTAAAAAGGTAATGATTATTATCCAAAATGACTTGTATCACTGGTGTTAGGGGTGCAAATGGTGACATCCTAAGCCAACCACAAAGTGTTTGATTACAAAATAAAAATCACAAAAATATTTACTTAATATGTGGTGTAAAATCTGTAAGCCAGGTAAGAAGCTACAATGGGGTGGTGTGGGGGTTGCTGTAATTAAAGGGGTTTGCTTTAACCACTTTAAGTCATTTCCTTGATTTAATTTTTGCCTTTACTTTCTGAACCCTTTCAGAGTTTTACAGTTGATGAATCTTACTGACTCTCGATTGCAACAGAGTGGTTGTGAGAAGTTGGAGTTGGCTATTTTAAGTTTCTTTGAACAGTTCAGAAAAATTTATGTTGGTGATCAAGTTCAAAAAACTTCCAAGGTAAGATTAAAATATTGGCCAATTAAAATTTATCAGATAAAGTTAGTGACATGACTCTTAACTGTTTATGATCCATTACTGGATAAGTATTTATTCAAGAATAAGTACTTATCATAATTTACTATTTTAGTCATGTTTGTTTGCCTTACTCATCATTGAGTATAAAGTATTAAAGGTAGGATAAAAGGTTTTCTTGAATATACCATTTATGCCGGACTATAAGACGAATGGTTTACAAAGATATTTGGAGGAATATCACTCACTGCAACTTATCTAAGCCACATAACTGTCCATATCGAACTAATGGTAGGTGGCCTCCTAGTCATAATACCGGCGCATTGAACTCTGTATAATATTTGCATTTTTTTAAATTTTAAAAACAAATTATATATGTGGTAATTGTAAGAAAACTTAAATTTGGCTAAGATTGCAAACTAAAGGTAATGAATAATGAAAGAATATAATTTTGACTACACTGCTCTGTTCTTTTGTTTATTGCTTAATTTTTCCTTGTCCAGGTGTATCGAAGGTTATCTGAAGTATTAGGATTGAGCGATGAGTCCATGGTTCTGAGTGTTTTCATTGGAAAAATGTAAGTTGCAAAGTGTTTCTTCTTCTTCCCTTTTTTTTTTTTTTTTTTTCCTTTCTTTCTTCTCCCTCCTATCATCATAGATTTTCTTTCCATGAATACTAAAAGATGTTCCAGCGCAACTTCTTTAATTTATCAATAAATTCAAGAGATGAAAAATAAAAAATGAAGTTATTTCATGTGTGCTCTTTCTCTCTCCTATCAAACAGCATTATAACTTGTGCTATTTAGCAATATTATCTTTATTTATTCTGTAATACTGCTAGTATAAAAGCACTAACAAATATGGCAGCAAGAGATTGGAGAAGAATGAAGGCTAGGTTTAAAGAATAGATCTGATCTTCTGCCAACTGTTTGGTTCTCGTAGCTCAGTCGGTAAGAGCAGCTGGTATGGTTAACCAGGCTTTCCCTGAGGCAAAAGGGATGTGAATTCGAGTCTCACAGAGCTTATCCTTTATTTCCAATCCACACTGTTTACTTACTGCCATTGCAATAAAAAAGCAATTAAGGTTAAAGAAAATATTAGTCAAAAATTAATAGTTGTGGTATTTAATTTGTTTTTCTTTCTTATTAGCTCTTTATGCAGTTTGTACAATAAATCCTGCTAATTTTTTAAGGAGGTGTGGTGTGGTCAAACATTTAATGGCATAAGGGAATCGGGGAGCCGAGTTCAAACTTTAGCTGAGACAGTTTGTGTTCTTTTTTCACTAATGCCCTTGGGAATGGTGTTAATCTATCTCTTCTCCCCTAAGCTATGGGTAAATAGTAGGGAAGACTGGGCTATTTAGCTATGGTTGGCAATCGGTGTAGGATTCCATAGCAGCCTGAAGAGAGATGTGCTCCCTCAGGCTATCTCACCCTTGACACACTTGTGGTGAAATCATCTGTGGTGCCCCAGCACTGGGTTAGGGGATAACATTGGGGGGGGGGGGGTAAATAGTGCTTTCTGTTGAACTTTCTTTTAGCTTTCTGTTGAACTTTCTGTTGAACTTTCTTTTAGCTTTCTGTTGAACTTTCTTTAGTTACTTGCTAAAAGTTTGAAGTTGAACCTGGCTTATTTGATCTGATTTCAGCATCACAAATCTTAAGTATTGGGGTCGAAGTGAACAAATAATTACCAAGACACTTCTGTTGCTAAGTGACTTATCAGTCGGCTATAGCAGTGGTCGGAAATTGGTGAAACTAGAAGCCGTGCAGCTGATGCTCAACAATCACACAGTAAGTACTTTGATTAATTATCAAATGTCTACATGCCAAGTAGGATTCCTACTGGTTAGCTAATCTCTAAAAAATACTTGTGTTCAGATCCTCAAGTAGAAATACATCACCCAAAGAAATTATTTAAATATCTAAAACTTTTTTATTTTTTATTTTATTTATTTTTTATGTTTTTAATGCAGTTTATATCTAAAATCAAATTTCTCAATATAGGAGGTACATGCATAAAAAATATTAATACCTAATACAATTCTGGGCTATCTACTATAATAATACACCATGTACTTGTACATTTATTTTTGTCTGTAACACCTAAATCAATAAAATAAAAATTGTTACTAAAGGGATATAACCTACTTAATGATAATATAGATGAGCTGTATCCCTTTCATAATTTTTTACTATTATCCACAAAACGCAATGTGTATCCATATATTTCATATATACCATCATTTATGCCAGCATTGGTATACTAGTGACTTGGTGATAGGATTTGTGGCTGATATTTAACACTTTAATGATCAAAAGATAAAAAATTGCCATCCTAATAAAAACTACTTTAGTCTTTAATTTGTTCTACTGTATTTACAACACGTTGCCACAGCCTAGTATTGGTACAACATGTTGCCACAAGCATGGAGTACACTGGAAGGAAACTCCCTACACAGTAGTGATGGTCTGTGAGACTAATTTGCAAACCAATATCCTACAGCACAGTTGAACATTTACTAGAAGTGTGTATGTGTGATACATGCATGCACATATTGTTTAAAACAGTTTTAGTCAAATTCGAGCGTTAATCTAAACTGTTCCTTACAATTATTTATCTTTAAATGAATACTATATCGTAGGTTTGAATATGGGAATCTGCCCCAGAACTTTTATTTGAATATTTGCTCAATGAGCAAAGATGCTGCCCATAGGAAGGTCCATATGTGAAAATAAAGAAGAAAATAGTTTTGCGGTTTAGCTATATTGAACTTAAACCTTTCCTACCACTTCTTAGTTTTATTACTCCACTCCCTAAAACTGAGATATTTCTATTAGTATAAGCCATTTCTAATCTGTAAGGAATTTTTAAAAAAATTGAAATGTGCAATCTTCCATGTCTATCTTATAAAAATTCCAGAAAATGTCATGTAATTTTGTTTTGAATGGCTTCTTTCCAGACTAATATTAATTGTTTTGTTCTATACAGAGTGACCACTTTCCATTTTTGGGTGTTAACACAAACAGTAATATAATGGCAGATATGAGATGTCGGACCACTTTTTATACAGCCCTTGGTCGACTGTTACTTGTTGATCTCGGTGAAGATGAAGAGAAATTTGATCAGTTTATGTTACCACTTACAGGTAAGGATTAGATTCAGAATTTACACTTTCCTGTGAAGTTTAGGAATAGATTTTTTGCCTACTTACTGCGTTTCTTTTGTGTATAACACGAGTACCAGATTTAGAGGTGAAAAATAGGTATATAATTGTAGCCTCTTGTATAACACTGGTACTCGATTTGGTACTGTTACAATTGTAATTATTTTAATTTTATCAAATAAAATAACAGACGAAAAAAACAAAAACACCTTTTGTACAGCGGTCCAGTTTAGCATCATACTTACATTGTAAATTGCTTCCCCCCCCCCCAACTCCTCCTAAAAACTTTAAAAGTTTTGGTATTTTCAAAATCTAATATGCTAAAAAGCTGCTCCAAGGTCCCATTAGTAACCACAGAAAAACAATGCCACCATGCCAACCTTAATAAAAGGTAATTTGATAAATCCGAAATAGCAAACAATTGGTACAGACAAATAACAATGATTTTGTATAAATTGTAGAACGATACAAATATAATTTGAAACACAGAAAAGTGGAAAGAGTTGATATGTAATCAAACCCATAAACAGGGGCAACCAAAACACTGGTTGTTAAAGTTTTAAGATAACGTTTAACTTGCAGACACAAGTTTGTTGTGAAGTGACGTCCTGGCGCTTGAATTATGCAATGACAGACAACAGGACAAAAAAAGACATTTGGTGAATTATAGTAAGATGTGCAGTATTACTTCATGTAAAACTTTTGAAATTCATTTTGCTAAGAGAGAGGCAAATGGTGATTTAACCCAAAGAATTTCAGAACCATTTTAAAGTTTACTCATATTTTCCACACTTGTTTTTTTGATTTTAATTCTGTGGTGACTATTTAACCATTTGTCATGGTTAATTTTTCTACATTTTGTAATTAAATTAAAACCTTTTCTCTGAATTTGTTTTCTTCCTATTTCAGCTGCTTTTGATGCTGTGGGCAATATGCTTGCAAATGCTGATACACCAAATAAAATGGAAGAAGCCAAGGTGATTCTTTTTTTTTCCTTTTCTTCTGTGTCATGAAATCTAATGTCCTTTAAGAGGAAGAATACTCAACAAAGACAAGTCTAAAGATACTTCACACAAACCAAAATATTAAGTTTTCTAAATTTTGCATGTGAAAAAAAAATATATAAATCATAAAAAGTATATTGATTGGGAATTAAATGATAAGCAAAATCACATTGTCTTCCAAGTTTTTGCGTGCACACTGGTTAATCCCCGTGAAAATTTCATGGATACATTTGAATTTTTTGGAGATGATTTTTAAGAAAAGAAACAAAATCATTTTAATGGAAAAGTCCATTATTTCAAATGGTAGGTAGGAAATATTCTTATTAGCAAAATTGCTGCCTTTAACTGGAAGAGTCCATTTTTACAGATAGAGAAACAGAAAAAAAAAAAAA
>VCCN01004182.1:7498962-7512701 GCA_006491835.1 Architeuthis dux | reverse complement strand
GTACATTTAGTGGTTCTGTCAAGTCAAATTCTACTTGTAACTAATTTGTGTTCTTTTCTTGCACATTCAAGCATAGATTGGTAAATGATTTCAATTTTAAGCCACTGTTCCAACTAATGAATTTAATGTTTTTTAAATTCTTGTATACTGAATTCTTCATGTAGTATAATTGGTTTCACCCATTTTGATTGATAGTTTTGTTTTGTTTGCAGAGATCATTAATTGGTTTGGCCCGTGATCTTAGAGGAGTAGCTTTTGCCTTCAACACAAAAACGAGCTACATGATGCACTTTGACTGGATGTATCCTTTCGAGATTGTGTTTTTTTTCTTTCTTAAGGCAAATTTGTTTTGAAGTAAACTGATAACTGGTAAATAAACTTTATATAGGCTTACTGTTATTGACAATTCTAAATATTCCATTGAATTCATTAAAATTTAACAGACTCTGCATAGCACTAAAAGTTGTTTGAATATTAATTGAAATTTAAAGCAAAAAGATTTTTTTCTACTTTTAGAAATATAGAATGATATAAAAAAAAATGTAATCAAACTTCAATTAATGGTACTGTCTATAATCTTTTTTAGAAGATTCCTTATCATTCCAAGAGTTGTTACCACATATTGGCCAATCCATTCTACAACTTTCTTCGGGATTACAATCTGTAAGGAAAGAAAATAAGTAGTGATTAATACACTGACTGTCGTGGCTCCATCCCAGCAGTTCGACCCACAGAGACAATACCATTCTCGACAACTTGTGTCAGATGTGTAAGTCATGCCAGTATGGATTTTTGCTGGGTATGATTTTCCTTGCTCAGTATGTTAGCCACCTCTTTTCTGTTCGCCAACTTTGTGAAAAGAAGAAAAAAGAGACTCCTCACTTTGTACACCTGAAGAAAGCTGTAGAATGGATTGGCTGAAATGTAACAACAAAAGCAACACGATGTGTTCAGTAATATAAACAACTCTTGGAATTCAGTTAGTGGTATTATTAGAAAACAAATCTAGCTTCTGATGGTAGATGCAACATAATCATTCACAACAGACAACAGTTGTCTTTCATCTTGTTTTAAGCTTATTAACCTTTAGCACTCTGTAGTCGACTTTGTTCGCTGAACCAAATGTTGGTCCTGCCTCTGCAAGCGACTCTGATCATCAAAGTATAGTGTGTTTGAATTTTTTGGTTGTGTTTTCATGTCAATTTCACTCCTACATACATATTTGTTCAAAAGTTACAGGCTTTCAAAGTTACTAAGTGCACAAAATCTTGGCACCCTTGAAAAAGAATGCAAAGTGCTAAAGATTAAATGACTTTATATCTTGAAATTTGAAAGCATCCATGATTTATCAGCTTTACATATGAAAGTTGAATTCATTTAGATGAACATCTTTCTTGGTTTATCATTAGAATGTTTCCTCTAAAGGTAATTTGACAACACATTCAGTTTTGAGCTAAATTTGAACAAATTGACATGAAAATATTTAGTATTAATAAACTCTTGAATACCTGTAATCTCCTCCTTCAAGCTATCAAAGGAGAAGAAACAAGTAAACAACCAATGTCCTTCCTTAACAGTAACCAGCTATCCTACCTACACACCTGTCTTACATCGGGCAATTGAACTGTGGTACCATGATCCATCAGTAACAACACCTGTGCTTAAATTAATGGCTGAGTTGGCTCAGAATCGGTATGAAATGTTTTTCTTTTCTTCTCCTATTCCTACTTTTAAAAGCCTGTCTTTGTCTGAATTTTATTAGACAGGGTGTGTTTTTTTTTTTTGTTGTTGTTTTTAATCATTGTATGTGGTTTGTTCAAGCTAATTTCCTCGTCTTTTGTTTTTTTTTCCTCCACACAGCATTTACACTCTAGCCTACCTCGGGTGTCAGTTTTGTTCTGGAATGTTGTCGAATCTCAATGGGGGGTCACATGGTCAATGCAGAAGTCAGGAGGAGACCATCCCAAGAACACAGACACAAAAACCAGATGTGACTTTATGAGTGGGAATGTGCATGTTCCCTTGGAACAAGATTCAACAACATCCCCAGAACACAACAGACACCCGAGGAAGACTGGAGAGTACACGGCTGAAATGGGGGGGAAAAAAACAAACAAAAATGAGGAAACTATATGTAGTCCGAACAACAAACTACATACAATGATTTTATAAGCCTGTTGAAAAATGAATGCTTAATAGAACTTTGGCAAAGAGATCAGTGTAATTCAACCTGGCTAGAGAATGCATTTAGTTTTTGATTATGACAAGCAGGGTAGGTTTTGATTTGTGTATCTCTCGGACGGACTCATGTGTAGTGGTGGGGAGAAAAGGACTATGCATGTTCTGCATGGAGTTCAACAGTATCAAGAAGAGTCCGTCTTTAATGGGGACTTAAAATTCGGTGGGGATTTCTGGCTGCTGCTATTTTGGTATGGCTGTATTGTTTGCATTTGTGTTAAGCAACCTTTCTCAACCACGATTCCGCATGAGGTTGTTAGGGGTTCCGTGAAAATCTTATACATGCGCGAGAAAAAGCTCCTGACTTTTGCTTCATTTGAAGTTTTCTTCTATAACCAATAAAAGTCCCTCTTGATGACATTTGACAAGAGAAGCACCAGAATACTTACTAACCGAAAAAGATCAGCAGCTGTCAATTGTTATAATGTTCTTAAACTTTATATACTTGTATATGAAAAATATTAATTTTATGAAAGGTAAGTTAAGCTAATCAATATTTGTTTTCAAGGAAACTGACTTTCATTTTATATTTTTTTTTATTAAATATCCTTTGTGTGGGAGAGACTGGAAAAAATAGTATCTTAGAATGTTCACCAAAATGTACAAAAGTGTAGAAAACTCTCTTCCTGTACACTGTAGAATACTTTATTGAACACTGATGTGTTGGTAGCTGTACATATTTCAAGGGTTCCTCCAGTGAAACGCTGCTGTGGAGTAAAAGAGAAAACAAATTATTTATAGTATTATTCAGATGTCTAAATAAGGGAAAAGCTCTTTGCTTTGTTTTGAAATTGGTTTTCTTTCCTCTTAAACAAGCTTTTTGGTAAGGGGTTTCACCAAAACAGCAATTTGGATAAAACCTTCCCCTTCACAAATCCATAACATTGAAACAAATCAACTATTAGTGAATGGTTATTTCAAAGACTTAATAATTGAAGCAAGACCTCATTGTAGGATTTTGTGCTTTTGTTAAATAATGTAAGGAATTTAAATTGGTATGGCTTTGCATACTGTTGCAATCCCTTCATGTGTTTGCTGTCATCAAGCAGCTATCATGTAGACTTACATGCAGAGTTGCCAGATGTGAATTGCAGAAAGTAGTGAATTTGCAGTGAAAGATGCCCAATACTTTTTTACCGATTGATATCCTTTTCAGAGTAATACATTTTAATACATAAAGTACACTATACGATTTTAGTGGTTTTATTAATATTATCACTGCATGGATTTAATGAATAATGATATGATAACTTACCAATATCTGCTGCCTGAAGCATAATTATGGCTTTACAGTCTCAGCATGTCTTCACAGTTGAAGATTATCAAGTTCTTACTAAATATCCAATCAGGGATTATTATGGGAGTGTGGGAAATTTAAAAGGGATTATATGATAAATTAGGAATAGTTATCTTTGTGTCTTCAAAAGATATTATATTATATTATAAATGCATAAATAATCAATCATTGACTTTCTTCTCATTAGTAGCCCAAATTAGCCCAAGCTTATTAAAAAAAGTTGCAAGTAGTGAAATCCAGTGGTGAGTTTTCAAAAGTAGCCCAATTCACTACTTGTAGCCCATGTGGCAACCCTGCTTACATGGTTAAACAGTGCTTTCTCATTCCTAATGATTATCTTGAAAGAAATCCTGCATTTTCCCATTTCATTTTCAAACCAACACATTTAGGATAGAACTATAGGCAAATACCAAAGGAACATAATACCAACAGTTTTAAGGTTGAAATTTTCAAATTCATTGATTTCCATTTTTTTTCTTCATGCATTACAAAATAATTGTATAATGTTGGCATGCGCATATTGAAGATTGTTTTGTGTCCATGATTAAGATGTTTTATCCTCATCCCAGCTGCTCTAGCTTTTTCCATTGTTATTGATTACTTCTTTGCATAAATGTGTTCATTTCTGTCGTTTTTAGGTCTCAACGACTTCAGTTTGATGTCTCTTCTCCCAATGGTGTTTTGTTATTTAGAGAAATTAGCAAGATTGTTGTAAGTTATGGTAAGTTGTTTCATTTTTTAATTTTAATTAAAAACTTCAGTTTTGAAAATCTGTACATATATTTTCAAAGTAATAAAATAGTATCTTATGTGTTTTAGGGAAAAATGTTTGTTCAGCAGATATGCGCTTTGGCTTTCCTCGCGTATATGTTGCATCTGATGGCCTTAAAAAGTTGTTTAATACATTTTCTTTTTCATCTTCTCGAAAAGAACACCACACTTAGTTGCAAGTTCATAGTGCCAAAGTTTCAAACTTCCAAGAGAATTTCCAGTAGCAAAACGAAAACCTGTCTATTGTCCTCAGGAAATTGGGCAAGTAAAAGCAAATTTGCTTCACGTGTTGCATGACACATGAGGCAATGATTTTGTCTCCATTTCTTGAACGATCCAGGAAGACAATCATTGTTTGTAGCCATTGTGTGTTTTGTTTTTTTCCTAGCCCAGGATGGACTGCCTTCCAGGGCTAATGGGCTCCAACTGCCCTGCTATTTACCCATAGCTTGGGGGTGAAGTGGATTCATGCCTTTCCCAAGGGCGTTAGTGTGAATGCGAAATATCCCAGCCTGTGCCGTTAAACGTTAACCTACTTGCATCTCCACAGAGATTGAGCCTTACATTGGAATTTGGTTCTGTGAACTTGTTAAACTGTGATGTTCTTGTGTTAAAGAGATGAAAAGGGAATCGACATCCACCTAAGGAAGGCCAAAGAACATATTGACCGAAATGTTTCGATAAAATAAGATACTAATTTGATAAATGTGTTGAATAATGAAAATACTTCGCCCAGACCTTCAGGCAACATTTAATTGGATTAGACATTGATCAGCATTAAATAAGTATGCAATCAATGAAAAAGTTAAATGTTGTGGCATCAAGGCCAATTTATCTAATTTCTGCTGCTTTTCTTCTAATGGACAAGTGTTTTACTACTTAATCATCCTGACCAGGCAAATCATTTCTTTTCTATAGTCTTAATGAAAGATATTTATAACAGTACCAAATTGTGTCTAGGCCAGGCTAACTAATTTCTCTATTAATTTATTAAAATTGTCAATATTAGATTGCAAACCTTATGTTATAACTGTCTACAGTAAAATTATAACAATTTTTAGCTACCTCAATTCATTATGGCACATTTTAAAAGTAAGTTTTTTAACAGTTGAAACATGTGATCTTTAATTTCAAAAGAAATCGGCTATTTTAAAAAAAAAAATAACTGCTATTTTAAAAAAATCTAACTACATTTTTTAAAATGTAAAACTAACTTTAAAGTCTAAAGTTACAACCACTTCTTTTTTCTCAAGCAAATAAACATTTGGTTCACATTATTTATGGTTATTAACTTTTCCTTTTTATTATTTTGCCCAAGTGGAACAAACTCTTCATAGTATTATATGTAGAGACTTGGATTAAACAAATCCAGAGAGTAACATTTGGATTATTAGAGAAGGCAATTAAGCTACTACAAATTAAGATGTTTGGTTTTTTTTTTTTTGTCTATTTTAAAAACCTCAAGTTCTGTTAATGATTTTTGTTAGTCTATAAAGCCTGTTATGTAAAAAAAAGATGTTAAATTTATTAGTGACATATTTCATTCTTTACACTTCTCTAATTCTTGATTCTTTTTAATTTCAGGTCAGCGAATTCTCTCTATAGGTGATATTCCTAAAGACCAGCTCTACCCTATGAAATATCCTTTTACGTCGTAATTTCAGAATTGATATATCACGTTTGTTTTTTTAATTTGCTATATGTAATGAAAAATAGTTGTTTGTTTTTTTTTTTTTTTATCTGATAAAAAAATGTTCAACTTTGTGCACATAATTTTATATTTGCTTTTATCTTTTATCTTTTATTCTTTTCAAAGCACCATTCATTTGACAAATTATTGAATCTGTTTTGTTATTTTACTGATAAAGGAATTTTGAACTTAGTTTGGTGACAATCTTTTACACTATAATTTTTAGATTTTTTTTAAAAAAATTAATAAAATTTTTTTAGCTCGAGTTAAAGCATTAGTCTAGAAACCATGAAGTGGCTGTGGCTTATTAATCGTAATCTTAATTCTAATTTGAGACATGAATAACATATACATAATGTATGCGGGTTTTGCCAAAGTATAAAATGTCATCAACATTACATGATTAACATGTAGCATGGCGGGAATATTATTAAACTTTATTCACTTGATGTGGGGTTTGGTTAAAGTATTTGATCTGATGGGAACTTGATATTGTTAAATGCTCGGCTGCTGTTAGAAACCTTTTTTAACAATCTGTTGCATTTTATTTCTCACTCTGAAAACATTTTCCTTAACAGTTATTTCACATTGAAAGGTATCTCAATATGTTTTTCTATGTTAAAAGCTGCATTGTGTGGGAACTATGTCAATTTTGGTGTGTTTAGATTGTATGGAGATGATGCTCTTGATAATGCACTGGGGATGTTTGTCAAACTTTTGCTGTCAATATCACAAAATGACCTGCTGGTAAGTTAAACATATTTTCCCCACCTTTTTAATCTTTTTTGGTTTATGGTCTACTTGTGAGTTTAGTAAGAAATATATTGGCATTTGCTTAATATTTAATATGAACCAGTACAAATATATATATTATATTTTCATAAAACAATTTAAGTATTTACTAATGCCACTTGATTAAAAATAATTAAGAATTAAATAATTGTATTATGAATTATTCAATTGTTATTAGCTTTGCTTAAAGAAGGTATTAATTTGTACGTGAATTTTGTGTGTGTGTGTGTGTGTGTGTGTACATGACCAATACTAATTTTGATTAGTTTTAGTTAATTTAACTTGAACGATAAAGTCTTTGAAATATTATTACCATTTGTAACATTTTTTTTCAACAGAAAAAGGCTAATTTCTGTACATTTTAATAAAAGGTCCTTATGGATTTCACAAAATGAGTTTCTCAATAGAAAACAATTACTCATGGTATATATTCAATTATGAAGACTAGAATTATTATTATTATTATTACTATTATTATTATTACAACACACTTTCTTGAAAAGCACCAACACTGAAATAAGTACAGGTTTTGCCCACTATCTGAAAGAGAATTCCTATAAAAACCTTTTGTAAGTTGAAATGGTGTAAAGTGAGGAAGCAGTTACCATTAATTTATATGGGAAAAGTTTTTGAGCGTTTGCAGATCCCCAAAATGGTTATTATGGTATGTTAGGTAGTGTTGTGGGATGTACAGGAGACTGGGGTGTAGGGGAGAGAGAAGAGGGTATGCGCTTCCTCTATAACAGCTCCTTGCAATACAAATGCTGATTGCAATTTTCGCCTTTTTCGTAAAAGTGGTGTAAAGTGAACTTTTTGAAAAGTGGAGGGTACCCGTATTCTTCTGCTTAACAATCGTCACCAATGATGCTAGTTATTGAATTAGAAGATTTGGAATTTAAGGACACTGCTTATAAATCAACCTCTCCTAGCATCATGAATTGAACTTTACAAACTTAATTATGAAAGAGTAATAATAATCCTTCCTTTTTTATATTGATGGCTCATTTGTTTATTTTTTAGGATTTACCATGAAATCTTTGCTTGGAGGTTACTTGTTGATTTATCCATTTATACTTGACTGTTTTTTAAATTTTTTTTTATTATTAGATTAAAAATAAAAAGTTACCATTTGAAGACCAATGGGATGTTTTCATTTAAGCCTGATTGTATGCTTTCTTTTGACTTTCAGGATTATCCAAAGCTCAGCCAAAATTATTATGCTTTATTGGAATGTCTTGCCCAGGACCACATGATGTTCATCAGCAATTTAGAACCACAAGTCTTTCTTTATATTCTCTCCACTATATCGGAAGGACTTACAGCTTTAGGTAATATCAGATTTGGATCATCAACATCATATTGTAATAACACTTCTATTGTCAGCTCACAGCAAATAAAAAAAACATTTAAAAAAAAAATATTGAGAAAGCACTTAAACAAATCTGAATATAATGTATCTATAAAAACAAAAGGTTATGAAGCTGGCTTTTTGCATCTCTTAAACCTTTTAAAATAAGTAATCTTTTGACAGGGGTTCGCGATTTACTGTATTTGATGGCATATAAGACCCCCCCCCCCCTTATTCCAGCAGGTAATATTAAGAACGTATTTCCCTGAATTCCTTTCATTTATCACCCAGTTTTTTTTTTAACTCCTCCAAGTTCTGGCTAATGAGGGGCTGGACAACGAAGGTTACATTTACCTTATCCTTTTGGGCCATTTTTTTGTGGTGGTGTGGGAGTGGGGTCTTGTATGCTATCAAATACAGTACATTACAGTGGATCCAGTTATGAATTTTTACATATTCCATAAATGTTTGTCTTAATTCATTTTCTTTGGTACATTTGATATTTTTACTTTTCATAGCTTAATATTAAAGTTTACTATTCTGAGTACACTACCAAAAAAGTACCATTCTTTCTTTTTCTAATTAATAAAAGAAATAAGATAAGATGTGTTTGTACTTGCTAGTGTATATTGATACGGATGAGCCAACAGAAGAGTGCTAAACAGACTAACATTTGCCTTTGGTGCTCTGGATACCAGGGGCCTTAATTATTTCTTAATATGACTTGGTGTCACTAATATGGTTTTCTTCCCAAGCATCGCAACCCATATTGGTGACACCAAGTCACATTAGGTTTAAGCCTTTATTCAGCAAAATTGCCATTTTAGCAGCAAATTTGAGGTTTGCCCCCCCCCCCCATAAAATCATTGCTAACTAATCAGAGCCTCTGTGTTTTTAGACTAAAGTAATTTTAGACAAAAATGCTATTTGCTAAAGTGATATAGACGAATATACCTAAAACCGATATGACGTTCACTGCTAATTGGTGACCGTATTTTATTTTTTCTATTATCTTTATCCCTTATGTCTAATCATATATTACAAAATTAACTGCATGTTAAGTTGTTTGAGAGAACTCATTTTTTCTGAGGACAAAATCCAAATTATTTTATTGTTCAGTTCTAAGAACTGAGAACCATATAAATCTCTTTACTTATCTTTGTATTTTTAATGCCACCAGAAAATCTGTTAGTTGTTTGTTTATTTTTAATTTTATTTTTTTTTAAACTAAATATTTTCTATTTTCAGATACTATGGTCTGTACTGGCTGCTGTGCAATATTGGACAATATAGTCACATATCTATTCCGACAGTTGACACGGAAAAAGAAAAAAAGCCATCCAACTAGCATAGCAGATAGTGAAGCATTCCTTAGAATACTTGAAGTCCATCCAGAAATTTTGCAGCAGGTAAGCAAGCAACTTAGAAAAATGTACTTACATACTTTTGTTACATTTGAGGGCTGTGCATATATATTCAGCCTCTTACAAATTTTTAAAAGTATTTCTGTAGAACTTGTGTAAAAGTTAATAATGGAGTAAATATGCTTCCTTATGTTTCTCCCTCCTGCTCCAGTTTTGTATTTGGAACTTATTAGTTGGAATATATTAGAAACTATTGCATTTTTAAGTTCGACATACTTTTTAGTTTTACACTTAACATTTGTATTGTATAGCAATGATCTCTTCAGGATTGAGAACTGCATTTCAGTTATTGAGTGTAGGAATGCTAAATTGTTTTCGGTCTGAATTTCCGAGATGAGGCATTATTATTATTATTATACACTAATTCATTCAAACTGTTGTCCTCTTGTTTGTTATGGTCACAATGTTTTGGGCGCTGTACGCTCTGGCCTTCTTCTGGTGCCTGTTGATTTGAACTCGACCCTTTATTCAATCCACGGGGGTAAACTGTTCTCCTTCCGCTGAAATAACAAAAGGATTAAGTAATACGAGATATCCCCAAGCATGGACAGTGAAATGAGAACAGTCTACCCGTGGATTGGATGGAGTGTTCAGTTCGAAATTCCAAGAACATTACCAATAAGACCAGCCCCTGAAGAAGACTTGAGGGTACAGCTGCCGAAACGTTGTGACCATAACAACCAGGATGAGGACAACATTTCGAATGAATCTATAATGCTAAATTTCTGTTTGTTTTCAAATCTTTCAACTCAAAATCAAATTTATATTATCACATTTCTGTTTCAACTATATTTCCAGTTTATAAATTAAATCTCCACCAGAGCTTGGAAGTCAATAACTTGTAGTGATATACAATGTAAATAAATACCACAAAATATTTTTAAACGCTCTTTTAATCCGAATATTTAACTGTTTTTATAATAGTTTTAAAAATTCTTTCTATTGCTAAAATTATTAATTTGTTAAAGACAATTTTCTTCACCAATTGCCTTAAAAGTCACCCTCGCAACCATTTGAATATACAGTGGATTCTGCTTAAACGGAACACATTGGGACAACAGATTTTTGTCCCTATAAGCGGTTCTTTTTTGAATGCATTTGCATAAAAAGGACTTATATATATGTTTGATTCTGTTCTTGTATAATTGATCTTACTAAGCGGCTGTTCCTTGTAACTGATGTTCCATTTAACCAGAATCTACTTTATTCTAAAAGATATCTAATATTGCATGTAGAAATCAAATGTTGTTGCACCAATGTATTTTAGTTGATGCTATATTTTGAATGTACATTGACAGTCCCTTGAAACTCCACAAAGAAATCACATAAAATATGATAGGTTGTATTTATTTATTTAGGTATTCAGTGAAAATGAATCATCTTTTTAAAATTCTTTTTGTAAGACCTGGGTGATCCTATTTAAAATTTTGATCAAAGATATAAAGCAATATTTTACATCTGCCAATAAAGTTGGAAGAGGTATTTGTATTTACTTGTGTCTGTCCGCCGAGACAATATTTCCAAAAGTTCTCAGTTTTAAATACATTTTGTGGAGGGGTGGGCAATAGGCTACAGAAGTGATTAAATCTTGGGATGGATCCAAGATTTCTTTCCTTGCCTGCATTGTAGCTATATGTCCACACCACAATATCTCAAAATATTCCCAGTAAATTCCAATGATATTTTGTTGAAGTGTAGATCATGGGGTAAGGAAGAATTGATCAAATCTTGTGGGTGGATCCAGGAATTTGAACAGTTACCTCCCGTGCATCTTAATTTGTGATCTGATTTTCATTTAGTTTTTAGTGACAATGGTGTTTGCAGAGGTATGCACTCTGAGTGCTTTCTACTTTATTCTTGTGTTCATTATGAAGGAGGATAAGAGAAACTGATTCGACTGCAATCTTGTAGAGTGCATTTTATCTTAACTGCTAAACTTTAAACTATGTACCTTGGATTGCTTCTTGAACCCAGTGGTTGTCGACGTTTGGCTTCAATTGTTTATCACCCCGGTTTCACTTTTTGTCAGAATCATTTATCAGACTAGTGGGGGTTCAATTTGCAATGTAAGTTTATACCAGATTGTTCCCTTAGTTTGTGTCCAGCAGCATTAACGTTTGTTTTTAATTTTTCAGATGTTATCAACAGTTTTAAATATCATCATGTTTGAAGACTGCCGTAATCAGTGGTCAATGTCCCGCCCTCTCCTGGGACTCATTTTGTTGAATGAGGATGTAAGTTGCACCGTTTTCCTCTGCTTTTACAACACAAAATTACATTTTCATTTGATATTGTCTATAAATAAAGTCTTCTACTTTGTTGGAAAATTGTGGGCTGTAAACTTTTTATAATGCTGATTTTGAGCCTTTAAGAAATTTAATAATGTTATGAAAAGTGCATAATCCATGGATGAACACTGCCTTCAGCATTAAGAAGTCCAATCTATAGAGTGAAGTTAGTAAAACCATAAAAAGTTTGATTATTTACATCTGGAACTTCAGATAACAGGAAGTTTTCAAATATTGCATGCATGAATTCTTGATTATGTATTCTATTTATACAATGTGTTGAATATTAGCTTTTCTATTTAGAATTTATTTTCTAATATGTAAAGATTATAAGGAATACATTTCAGTTGACTTTTACAAAAAGTAATGTTAACAATTCTTTTTTTATTTCTGATTTTACTTAATAAAAATGTTACTTAACCGTTAGCACTCTGTAGGCGACTTTGTTCGTTGAGCACAAAGTTTGTCCTGCCACTGCAAGTGACTCTGATCACTGAGTGATAATGTTTGCATTTTGCGGTTGTGTCATGTCAATTTTGGTCATACACAGACACAACTTACAGGCTTACAAAGTTACTAAGTGCACAAAATCTTGGCACCTTTGAAAAAAAATGCAGAGGGCTAAAGGTTAGATATTACATTGTAAAAGGTTTGTCCTATAACTGTGGGAGACTGCTTGAATTTGGTACTGTCGTGTTCAATTTCAGCCATACATGAACAGACACACAAGTTACAGATTTTCAAAGTTACTGAGTGCACAAAATCTTAGCGCCCTTGACAAAGATTGCTTAGTGTTAAAGTTTATTTCATATACTTTGTCCTGTTTTTTTAATTTTTTTATTTATTTTTTTATAGAAGATAATTTTTGTTTGCATTGAATGTTTCTCTTAATTGATTTTTGTTGTGTTTCTGTTGCTCAGTATTTCCACAAATTGAGGGACAACATCATTTCCAGTCAACCTGCAGACAAACAGCCTGCCATGGCACAGTGTTTTGAGAATTTGATGGACGGAATCGAGCGATCTCTACTTACCAAAAACAGGGACAGGTAAATTCGGACAATCCACTGAAATTGTTTCACACATTTTTTTTTCTTTCAGGTTGAATTTCTTTATTTGCATCCGAGTACAGTTGGACGTGTGTGTGTGTGGTGTTGCTTGAAAGTACAGAGAGAGCTGCTTATTGTGATCATTTTAGGATAGGGTCTTTAAGATAACAATAACTGGCTGATGATATTAAGCAAAGATATACAGAGGGAGCCACTTACTGTGATCACTATTTTGGACCAACTGATTTTGATAATAATAACCGGCTGATAACAATATCTGTGATTATAATAAGCAGCTTCCTCTGTATATCTGTACAGATTCTCTCTCTATTCACAAGCATACACTTTCTTGTATGCATGTTTGTTTTTTTCTGTTCCTGGTGAATCAAACAAAGTCATTCAGGGATAAATTCCTTTTTAGAAACACAGAAGTGGGTTACATTCTCGGAAATCTTGTTTTTTGTAAGAGAAAGCCAGGTTTTTAAAAAAACTTGTATACGGAGTTGTGGTAAAGAGGACACTTTTTATTTCCAGGTACTAAAAAGATCTTTCCTTCCTATCCCCCCCCCCTGCCTGTTAAGTGACACGAGGCAGCGTATCCCCTAATTCCTCCCTCTCCCTACCTTTCATTTTACACACCCTTCAAGTTTTTTCAGTTCCATAATGTTTCTCATTGAGCCAAATGTTCCTTTTTTTATTAGAAATCGTCAACCAAAACTGTCAAAATAGGTTTCTTCAGTTTTTAAGTTGGTCTGGCTGGCTATGTATATATCATGTGTACAGACTGCGCCAATGGAGCTAGAGGGCTGGAACTTTCGACATTTACTCTTTATTATGTCTAGA
>VCCN01004182.1:7457317-7472990 GCA_006491835.1 Architeuthis dux | reverse complement strand
CCGTGCCATAGTCTTCTCTAAGTTTCTCTGTACACAAAAGTGAATCTGGCATTTCTACAATCTCCTGTTTAATTTGTCTATCTAAACTTCTTTGGTGGATCATCTGCAGCAGTAGATCTCTTAGGATGCTTGGTTTAATAATGCACCATTACGCAATGGTTCACGAACGTATCAATGAAGCACAACATTTTACAAAACGTAGGATAGACGCTGGCAAACTGATTTCAAATTTCATCTGAGGCTGCCTAAGTTCACTTTGTGCTAATGCTGTTGGTAGAGGCATGAATCCACTTCTCCCTCCAGCTATGGGTAAATAGTAGGGCAGTTGGAGCACTTTAGCCCTGTAAAGCAGTCTAGCAACATCCCGTAAAAACCTACTTGCTACTGAAATTCCAATGTAGCCCTATGCTCCAGAAAGAGTCTACAGGAATAAACACAAGTATCCAATACTGAAATAGAAAAAGAAGTCCAAACATATGGAGCGTACCTTTGGAATTCAGGATCTGTATTTGGTTTTAAGCTGACTTTCTCATTTTCTTTCTTTGCAATTTGCAATTGTTGCATGCTCTGCTCAATGATTTCATGGAGCTCTATAAAAAAAAAATATGCAATAATAGAATTCAGAAAGATCAGAAAATATTTCAGTGTTCAATTCAATTCCCCATGAAACCAAAAATAATAATTGTCTGAAGATTATACAAATACCTATTAAATATCTACTTATTTTTTTTTTTTTTTGTTTCTGTCAGCAAAATTGTTAGACAAAAATATCTCCTACCCAACATTTGAAACAATGGATTCTTCCACTGAAACCAGTTCAGTACTTTGCTTTTCTGAAAAAAAAAAAATTATAGAAATTCAAATATATCCCTGAATTTTTTTCACAAGGATCAACTAGAATTAAAATGCACAAAACTATGCTGTTGTAATGAAGATATTTTAACAATCTTCATTTTCCTTCTATAAGCATTATAATTTATGAGCTTGCCAGCATTTAAATAAAATCAAGGGAAATAACTTTATAAGAATAACCTCCCTTACCACTGAATAAGAATTTTGTAAGAGTAATCTCCCTTAGCAAACAGTAAGAAATGACTTTGTAGGAGTAACACCCCCTTACCAAAGTAACCGCCTGCATTAAATATAGTTGATGTTTTTGATGAAGTAAAAACCTGATCATAGAAGCTTGTAGACTTCAAGGGGAAAGCCCGGTTGTCTAGGTCTGCCTATTCAAAGGTGGGACTTTCTACAGGGGTTAAGTAATAGGAAATCATTTTCATTGAAGGTAACACAAAATGTACTCCTAATTTCTTGTTTTATTTGCTGGGAACTTATGGTGTATGACATATAACATTGATTAATTCCACAAAAAAGAAGATGGTGTTGGTGCCTTATGTTAGATGAGTCACACACAAGAGTGGAAAAAAAAGAAAGCTAAAAAGGGTGGGGAGGGGGTGTCTTCAATCTTGTACAGGTTTCCCCAGCTGTCTGAAAGTAGAGTGTTCCTATAAAACCCTATCATAAGCTGGTGTAAAGCAATTACCATTAATTTATAGGGAACTTTTTTTTTTTCTTTTAGCATTCCCAGACCCCCCCAAAATGGTGATGATGGTATGTTAGGCTGAGTCGGAGGTTGGTGTGGTGGTGGTGGTGGTGGTGGTTAGGAGACTGGGGTGTACTTGAGAGAGAGGAAGATGGTGCGCACAGCCTCTATAATGGCTGGATGCAAAAGCAAAAAAAAGTGCGTAAAGCCAACTTTTGAAAAGCGGGGATAATACCTGTCCCCTAATGAGATGGCTAATGATACAAAATTCAAAAAATTAACGAGGTCTCCAACCGTACAAAGGAAAATCAGAACATTGCAAAAAATGATTATATGTATAGATCAGTGATGGAAATGGGTTTTAAGGACTGGGTATACAGTAAGGCTGTTGGGGATCAAAGAGGGGTTCATCAGAGATGAGCAGAGTGAACCCGTGCTGCTGGGGTTTCTGGGACACTGTAAGACCCTTGTAGGTAATTCTTTTAAATATGGCCAATTTTGGGGTCTTTTTTTTTTTTTTTTTTTTTTTTTTTTTTTTTAAAAACATACAAAAACCTGGAAATTGAAGTAGGTATACAGAATACCTCTGCATACTTCCCCATTTCCATCACTGGTAGAGAAATTGCCAATAGGATTTGGTTAAACAAAAAAAAAAGCCTTTAAAGAGATCAGAGAAAAATAATACATAAAAGGTTCAAATAAAGAATATGAAAGAATGTAAAAAGATTTGGTTCTAATTCATCTTTTCTGTGAAGAATTTGTCTTCTAGGCTGATAAGTCCAAAAATGAACTCTTGAGAAATGTAGATCAAATTCTCATAAATACTTAACCAAAAGAACAATCATGTACCTTGAAAACAAAAACTTTGAGTACAGGCAAACCCTGCTTTACACAACTAAATTCATCCCAATTTTTACGCGCTTAAGGCACATTTGTGTTAAGTGATTAATAGATTTATTGGGAATAATTACTTTGATACCAGACAAGAAAAACTATTTCAGATAGAAACTGGTCCACAGTCATAGAACACTGGCTCCTGCTTGGTTGCCCAAGTTAAGCAACATTGTACTTAGTTTGTCTTTTTATACTAGCTGTCAATCCTTTCAAGACTAGCCTACTAAGGTGCTTAATGCCTCGATTTTTAAAAGTGTATAAAAAAAAAAAACGTTAATTTTTATTTAATGGTTAAACTTTTTTTTATTTTTTTATTTTTTATTTTTTTTAAAAATTTTTTTATTAAATCAAATTTTCCATATTTTGAAGAACCAAATTCATGATGGGATACATCTGTGCCATTAGACATTTGTCTCGAGACAGATGAAAAACCTAGAATTAACAGATCACTTTGCCTACATGTCCTTCTTGTTCAATTGTGTAATGCAAACTGATTTCTGCATGGGTTTCATACTAGGATGACATCATTGTCTGCAGTTGTAAAAGAGATCTATAGGACATATATATCCCAGCAGTAATAGAAACCTCAGGATTCTCAAAAGGGTTAAAAAATACCAGAGGCTTTGCTAAACTATCAATAAAATTATAAACCACCCTTCTCGGTTGCAAAAGCAGTAAGGACTGAAATGTTGCAAAGCACCTTTTTATGCAGTGTCCATGGGCAATTTTCTCTTTAGAAGTAACCAGCATCATCAAAGAGAATGGGTTATCATAAAAGCTCCAACCATTCCATCTCTCCAAAAGACACCATTTTTCTGGTAATAATATTCCAATAAAAAAAATTTTAAAAACTCACCCGTAAGTTGTTGTTTTTGTTCTGTTAACTTCAAGCAAACCTGCTCTTTCTTTTGCTGACATTCATTGACATCAGCTTGGCATTTGTTGAAGTCATTTATGGCTGCAGAAAATATTGCAATAAGAAAAGTTGGACATAATTCAATTCCAACATAATGCAAAGAAATACAATACTTGAAAAAAAAAACTAAGCTAATATAAAATGTCTATTTTCCATTGTTGATAAATTTAAAAAAGCACCAGAGATTATTACAACATAAGAGGAATGGAGAGAGAGAGGGGGGGATTGAAGATCAGGTTTCTAAATCTATGTTAACTAGAAGGCCTACATAAAGACTCCATGAATTTAGTTTTCAATAATTTTAAACAAAAAAATCAGTGTTTGATCTTAATAAATCACATGAATTCATCAATCCACTTAGAAATTAAAATGCTTGCAAATAATTAAGATAGAAAAGAAACCTATTGACAATTACTTGCTGCATGAGTGCATTTCCATAAATTACAAAGGCATTTGTATATACATATATATGCAACTACGTGTGTGTGTGTGTGTGTGCATGCACGCTGATGGAGAGTAGAACTCTAACTGGGTTTAGCAAGATTGTCAGAGTTGCCATGTATGAACAATTAAATTTAAAATGTACATTTTTAAAAACTAGCCAAATACCGGGTTATTCAGCTAGTTTTATATTTTTTTTTATTTGGGGTTTTACTTTTAAATCTATATTTATTGTCTCAAAATATTATTTCATATTGCAAAGAAATTAAATTCATGTTGATTTTTCAAAATATAAATGAAATTTTATTTATAAATTTAACAATATTACATTAAAAAAATGAAAGACTGTTCTTATCGAGTGTTTCAATTTTTAGATTTGTTTTAATAAAGAGATTAACTTATAATATTAGCGTAAATAGTATTTTTTTTTTTTAAAACATGGCGCAAAACGCTGCAGGACAAAATGTTAATTTTCCTACCCCCCCATCCACATTATTTATTAACATCAATTAACCCAGCTTTCTTTCTCTCTTGTCGTAGTTATATAAGCTGCAGACAGCAAATGAAAACACAGAGCAGTGTTTTGTATTCCTGTGTTTGTCATGGTGAAATAGTTTGGGTAACATATACTTACGTTAGCTTCATTAAAATAAGGATTTAGATTATGAGCAAAAGTTAATTGTTTTTTGCTGTTATAAATCTTGTCGTCCCCAAACTTCAATGGGAAGACATTTTTTTTTAGATACTTTTGCTACAATGGAATAGAAAACACAGACCCTTCACTGTCATTTCATAAAATATAATCAGAAAAATCATTTTACTACTCTACTAATGAATACTAAAAACAAAAACAAGTCATTTTATTGATTATTTGACGAATGAGATGTTTAAATTTTAGTGTAGTAAACTACACTAGAACCAGTGAATTCATGTACATGTGCAATTATCCCTTCTGAATATTTTACAACTGATAACCAGCTATGTTAAAAACAGGTTCCTGTTTTTAAGGCTCTTGTAAATATTTTAAATCAGGACATTTTCATAGATGAAGTCAGCATTTTCTTATTATTATACTATCTACAGTAAAACCAGAGGACACAGCCATAAACTACAAATTCAGACCTCCACTGGTGTTAGGAAAAATTTCCTCTCGCCGAGAGTAGCAAACGCATGGAACAGCCTAAGTGAAAAGACAGACACATCTGAGAATATCAATATTTAAAAAAATAATCTATATTCTGAAATCGGACATACCAAATTTAACTACCATTTATCTTATTAGTTTAATCCCACCCCAACTAAACTGAAGCTGGCATAATGACGCAATTAACTGCTGTAAAAAAAAAAGAAGCCTAATTCAAGTAATTATAAACAGATGTTTCTTCTCTTTGTAGTAGAACTACAAGAAATGAACCTAAAAGGAAAACAATTACATAAATAAACTTTATCTTATTTGAACGCAAATGAAAAAAAAAATGTTTTGAATTAAGTATATTCTTTCAATCTTCCAGATCTACCCTAAAAGCCAAATTTAGAAGTCAAATCTTATGCTAGTTGATTTTTCTTTGAGGGTCTGAAATTTCTTATATCAAGGGAGGTAACCTTTCGATACTAAAATTTAAGTTACCTCCCTTGGAAATTTGTACTACGGATGTTCCAATTTGACAAAATCAGCCCTTACACTGTTCGTATTGACTAAAAATAAGATTTCAACCTCAACCCTTATATTACCTCAGGAATAACATGATTTACATGAAACTTAATTGTATCCTATGAATTAGACCAAATTTCTATGCTACACGAGTGAGTTCTTACCTTTTGTCAGTTGATTTTTTTCTTGCTTTAGATTCATTAACTGCATCTCCAGGTTGTGAGCTGAGTAGTTAGGCTGCAGAAACTGCAATCCAATAGTCGTCATAAAAGTGTCCACTTCATCACAGAATGCAAGATTGTTTAACTGTGACTGCTCCTTCTCTGCCTCCTGATATAGATACAATATTGCGCAGTCACTTGTATGATACATCACAAAAGGGTGTTATGTAAATATGAATATGTTCTTTAATAATCAAGGAAATCAATAAGGATGGAAAAATGGAAATTCTTTAAATAAAGGAAGGTTAAGGAAGCTTTGAAGTTTTATTTAAAAACTAGTTGATCCATGCAGTAAAAAAAACGTATTTTTTTTTTAAATTTCAAAAATAAAAAAAATAAGATGTCCTGTGGCTACTGATGCAACTTTGCAAAAGGCCAAATGGTGTGTCCGGTATTGATGATACAAAAAATAAATATTGTTTTTTAAAGTTAATACTAGTGTCCTAGATGTAAAATGCTGATACTCAAAAATTGAGAGATCAGTAAAAAGCAGATTCCAAAAAAATGAGAGATCAGTAAAAAAGCAGGCACCAAAAAATGAGAGATCAGTTAAAAAACAGGCACCCCAAAAATGAGAGATCAGTAAAAAGCAGATATCCAGAAATTGAGAGATCAGTAAAAAAGCAGATTCCCAAAAATTGAGAGATCAGTAAAAAGCAGGCACCCAAAAAATGAGAGATCAGTAAAAAGCAAGCACCCAAAAAATGAGAGATCAGTAAAAAGCAAGCACCCAAAAAATGAGAGATCAGTAAAAAGCAGATATCCAGAAATTGAGAGATCAGTAAAAAGCAAACACAAAAAAATGAGAGATCAGTAAAAAAGCAGGCACCCCAAAATTGAGAGATCAGTAAAAAGCAGGCACCCCAAAAATGAGAGATCAGTAAAAAGCAGGCACCCCAAAATTGAGAGATCAGTAAAAAGCAAGCACCCAAAAAATGAGAGATCAGTAAAAAGCAGGTACCCAAAAAATGAGAGATCAGTAAAAAGCAGATATCCAGAAATTGAGAGATCAGTAAAAAGCAAACACGAAGAAATGAGAGATCAGTAAATAGCAGATATCCAGAAATTGAGAGATCAGTAAAAAGCAAACACAAAAAAATGAGAGATCAGTAAATAACAGGCACCCCAAAAATGAGAGGTCAGTGACAGTAATATTATGTTGTTCAACATAAAATTGCCAATTTTGTTTTAAGCTAGACATTTCAGTTTATTCTAAAATAATAACATATTTAATTGATATTTTACTTTAAAATTATGTATTTGGTGATTATTTAGTAAACATTTCATTTAATTAGTTTTTACTGATTTTGATTTGTTTAGGTGAAATGGAAAAATCTTCCAATTCATTATTTTGTGTTTTATACTTGCACAAGTTCAAATAGGACCATGATGAAGCTGAACCTGTGAGGAATATAAACTCCACACTTGGGGACATTGCAGTTTGTGAACAAACAGTAAGATTTAGTTTCAAGAATTTACACATGAGGATTTAATTTAAGGAAATCTGAAGTGAGCCAAAAACCAATCAATGATGATCATTTGAAGGTTGCAAAGATAAATGATCCAAAACCCTCAGTCATAGGTGTATGAGCCAGGGGATCAACTCCCTCCCACTGCCTCTGGCAAAACAGTGTTAAATTTCAGGAAAATCAATGTAATTCGGGCAAAACTGTGTAAAGTTTTTGGCAGATCAAGCACTATGCTCCCTTTAACAAAAGAGTTTCCATACGCCCATGCCCTCAGAAATCAATTGGAACCATTTCAAAATATTTCAGAGCAATTAGCAAGAAAAAAAGATGTTCAATAAGGTTCCCATGTGAATAGAATGAGGAACAAAATAATATCAGATGTGGAGACCTGCATTAATCATGTTCAATGGGTAAACTTGATTGTATCATCATCACTTGTGATGAATAAATGATTTTGTATAATGTATAATAACTGAAGAAGATCTGTATAATGGCTGAGAAGCTGAAACATTAACGAAAGCTATGCTATCTTTCCCAACAGGTTACAGTGAGTGTTTGGTGGAACAGGAGTGGTTTCATAACACAATGCCTCCTTCAAAGTGGCCAAACATTAATGCATATAGATATGTGAAATCAAATGATGGATAATTTAATATCCAATCGACAGAATATGATAATTATAATGACATTTATTAGTGAGAGCCTATATTTGCCTGGCGTCGGTGTGAGCAACTGCTAAACGAGCGGCCTAAATCGTAAATGTGTAGGCCACTCGTTTAGCAGTCGCTCACACCATATTGACCTCTAAAAGGGTAAAAGAACTTTCCCACAAAATTTGACTCCTAAAAGGGTAAAAATGCCCCCTGGTTTTGACCTCTAAAAAGGGAACAAATTCACCCCTCGGTTTAGGTTTTGACCACTAAATAAAAAACAAAAGCACCAACCCAATTTTGACTGCTAAAAGGGGGGAAAAATCCCCTTCCCAATTTGACTCCTAAAAGGAAAATGAAGGCCCCCCTCTATTTTGACCCCAAAAAGGGAGAAAAAAAAAGATTCCCCTCACTTTTCCTCGCGTTTGACTCTTAGTTAGATTACCTTTTTTTTTCTCTAACGCACACATAAACATTATTTTGATTAAGAGGAAAAGCAATTTGTATTTACAGTACAATTAAATAATGAGGTAGAATTTAACTTGGAATCTAAATTAAAATAATAGTAAAAAGATTAATTTAAAAAGTCTAAACTGTCTTAACTATTACAAATTAAATTAAATACAAAGAAATATATGCGTAGACGAATGCAAAAGGGATAAAAGCTGTGTTTATTTACACAACATTAGATGAATTTTTACGATGTTGTCTGCTTTTGTAATAAGTAAGTAAAAAAGAAAGAAAAATATGCGTAGATGAAATGTGAATAGAAAAAAAGCACATATAAACATTCTCCTTCTCTCTCCCGTCCATAAAAATGTTCTCTATTCTATACAAATATTTTGAAACGCTTACTACGTCACAACTCTACTGGACATAAAAAATGTGTTCAGTTTAGTATTATACTTGCATTGTGAATCGGACCGCTAAATACACAATAGCGTTGGAATTTTCGACAAAAAAAAAGCCTATGTTTTATCCCAGGGTTAACTCAATATCCATGCAAAAAGTCAGAGCCCTGGGACTTTTAGTTTGGCCATGATGCTCACTGCATACATATGTAATACACAAAAATAGTGAGTTTTGCATAGTATTAGAGATGATTAGTATATAAAGATATGTTTATAAATGCAAAAGGAAATGTATCTTTTCTGACACTTTGTATGTCCAGACAGGCCAGGCAGGGGGCCGGGGTGTCAGTGGAGCCATTTGGGCCAGGCCTACAGTTTTGAGCCCACTCCAGAGGCGTACATGTACATACCCATACATAAATCATATGTATTTAGTGTTGATTACAAAAATACATAATGAGCAATTTGAAATATTGCCTGGGCCTATTACCAGCTCTGACCGGCTTTGTGTCCAGACATATCCTCTCCATAAGTATGTAACCTATTTTGATAATTAAAAAAATGTCTCATCTCTAAAATGGTTTGTAAATTTTTGACAAAAACAACTTTCCAATGTTGGAGAAAACAAAACATTTTACATACTGTGTACAATGTAATTATTGAAAGAACTTTCCCCCATTAGAAAACAGACTTATTTTTCCTAGTGATACTCACTTCGTCCTTGAGGTAAGCATCTCTTCTTTGCTGTAACATTTTCTTCTTCTGAGAGAGGATCAATTCTTTGTTATGTAGATAGTCACTATTGACTTTTTCTTCACATAACTGCTGGCACTGAGGAAAAACAAAAATTGAAATATAGTAAAGTAAGAGTTTATAAACAATAATTATCATAATTAAATCACAAATCAATAAAGATCTGTCTATAAAATGAACAGTGTGACTTTTTCTGTTTCTTCATTTTTCTGTCTGTAACAATGGACTCTTCCACTTAAAGGTAATAATTTTGCTGATAATATCTCACCATTTGAAAACAATGAACTTTTCTACTTGATCGAGTTCAGTTACTTTTTAATAAAAGTTCAGCTAAAACTGATTAGATGTAAACATTTTTTTACAAGATTAACAGCTTTGAAGTAGTGAACTATTAAGTTTTAAAGTAAGTTAGAGAATGTGGAAAAAACACTTGAACTCCACAGAAGTAATAGTTTGCCTGCAAAAAGGCCAAAAAAGTTAATTTAATCCAAAACAGACCCCTGGGATGATTCTGCATAAAAGAATGGTTCGAAATATGCCACCTACCCAATAGAAATTGACCTTATCCGCTCAAACATTTTTGAACCTCATAACAAACTCAATATTATGCTATAGATTGCTTCAGTTGGCTAGAAAAGAAAAATACCAGAAATGACCTCAGGTGACCTCGAGTGGCCTCCAAAAATAAACCTCTCATTGCCTATAACTTTAGCGGTGTAAAAATGAACACCTATGCCAGATTTCCTCATCCTAAGTGCAAAATTGTGGCTTACAACTTAGAAAAATGGCTAGAAATGACCAAAAATGATATATGGTGACCTCCGATGGCAAAATCACATTGCCAAATATTTTGGACCTGAACAAATTTACCCTATGCTAAATTTCAGTTTTATAAGTGCAAAATTGTGTCTAAGAACTTGGAAAATTGGCTAGAAATATCTACAAATAACCTCAGGTGACCTGCTATGACTCCTGAGGTCAATTTCGCATTGCCTATGACCTTTGCCATGAAAAGACTTACCTCTTGGCAAATTTCAGTTCCATAGAAGCCAAATTATTGTCAAAAACTTGGAAAAATGAGTAGAAATGATCAGAAATGAGCTCTAGTGACTTTGATCAAGGTCAACCTTGCCTTGCCTGTTATCTTCAATGTGAGAGGATGTACATAAATGCAAGATTTGCTCATCCTTGATGCAAAATTGTGGCTTACAACAGAAATTACCTGTTGACCTTGAATGACCTTAGAGATCAATGTCACATAGATTATGATCTTCACCATGAGATGTACCCATATCGTAAATTTCAGCATCCTTGGTAAAAAGTTGTGGCCAACAACTCCAAAGATTGGCTAGAAATGACCTAGTGACCACCGAGATCAACCTCACATAGCCTATGTGGGGTGGTGACCTCTTCTCGGTCTACATACAATATATTAGGTTGATAAGTCTTTTAGTTTTAGTGGAGAAGAGACACAGACAAACAACAAACAGATGGCTCAAATATTAGTATAGATATACTGAGAGTTCAACAATTGTTCATTAAAACTAATACTAATTTTTTTTAAGGTTAGACTGACATTTAAAAAAAATTAAGACATCAAAATGATTAAATTAAGAGATCAAAAAAGTCATCCCAAAGATTTGTCCAGCAGTGACTACTGGCTTTGGTCAGCCGTATTTTCGCTGCCTCAAACAAAAACTGCTTCAGAATTAAAGTCTAAAATAACTTTGAAGAAATAAAATTTTTAATTTTTTTTATTTTTGTGATGTTTTTTGTATTTTTTTGCAAGATTCCCAACGAGAACTACATTTTGATGTCTTATTTTTAAAAAAATTTAATGTCTAACCTTAGATTAATTAGATTAGTTTTAACGAACAATTGTTGAATGCTCAGTGTATGTATATATATATATATATATATATATATATATATATATAGATAGAGAGAGAGAAGACAGCAAAGTGTAGGATTAAAAGACTCCTGCCTACCATGAGAACTTTGTTAGCTCAGTCGGTAGAGCAGAACCTGCATATAAAGTTGCTTTCGGGGTGGACGTTGGTTTAATCCCTGCACGGAGCTCGTTTCTTTATTCACATTTACGATTTAGGCCGCTCGTTTAACAGTTGTTCGCACTGGGCAACTAATAAATGTCTTTATAATTATCATATATTCATTAAAATATAGGGATAGAGTAAATCTAGCATGAAAGAATATTTTTTGTAGAGCTGCCATTCATATTTCCTTCATATGAATCTTTAGATTTTTGATTATGCTGCATATAAAACGCTTAAATACATACCAATATAATTTAACAGTTGGCATTGTGTGTTATCTACTGTAGAACTATGAGTTTTGTTTGCTTTAGCTAAGATATCTACACATATACAAATATTACAACTCATAGTATTCTTGACCAACATTTTCACTGCACTTAATTCAGTGGTGAATACTGATAGATAGAACCTTATACAGTGAAATTTCCAGGTCAAAATTCAGCTAGTAACTACGTGTCAGGTTATGGACTTATTGATCAGCCTTCATACAAATCAGACTGAGCATCATGATTATTAAACATCTCTAATACTATGCGAAAGTCTCAAATTTGCGTGTCTTTCTTCCTGTCTGTCTGAGCATCATGGCCAAACGGAAAGTCCCAGGGTTCTGATTTTTTGCACGGATATTGACTTAACCTCAAACATAGGCTATTTTTTACATGCAAGTATTATGCTAAACTGAACACATATCTTATATACAGTGGCTATTACAGAGTTGTGACTTAAAATGTGTCTGTAAGTGTTCCAAAGTATTTGTGTTTTGGAAAAAAAGTTGTATGAGAGAGAGTGAGAATGTTTATATCTATGAGAGAGAGAGAACGTTTTAATGTGAGAGAAAGAAAGAATGTTCATATGTACGAGAGAGAGAGAGAATGTTTATATATTTTTTTCAAAATCTATGATATAATGGATAAAAATATTAGTTTGTTACACATGAAAGGTCATTTTTTTACATCATAAAAAATAATGTTAAAAGTGAAAGATTTACTGATGTAATGACATCTTTTTGCAGATTCAATGTAAATAAAGATATAATTTGTAATTATTGGAGGTTTTTGAGCCCTTGACAGCAATTGTGTCTACCCAAGATGTTAGACTAATTTTCAAGTATGATTTTAAATTAGGACATAATTATCAAGCTGCTGATAATGTCAGCAAAGCATTTGGAGTGAACATTACTACAGTGCAAACTGTTCAGCATTGATTCAATAGGTTTAGGTCTGGAAATAGGGATACCAATAATAAACCTCAAGAGAGGCCCAAACCTCTTCTTAATGATGGAGAATTATTGACAGCATGGTCCAATAAATCATGAATAATGGTTCAAGTATTTTCTGGAGACATTAGTCAGACCCCATGAACTGAATGAAATGCTCCGTGACAGTGTCAGACACCACAGCTCTCAGCTGACTGTATCTAAGTTTAGAGAATTGGGGTATGAAGTTTTGCAGCAACCTCCATATTCACCTGACATTTCTCCTACAAATTATTATCTTTTCAAGCATTTTGAACTTCATATCCGTAATAAATGGTTCAATAATAGGGAAGCTATAATTCATACTTTTGCTACATTTGTGACCACTAAACCTAAAAGAGATGACGTATTATCATTAGAGAATTTATGGGAAAAAGGTTATTGCTTCAAATGAGTCATATTTTTTAAATTTTTTTCTTGTGTATCATCCTTCTTCTTACGATTCAAAAAACAACATTCCATGTAACAACCTAATAGAAGGGAAGAAAGTTTTTGCTCACGACTTACCAAGTCAGACATTTTCTCTTCAAGAGACAAATTTAATTCTCTTTTGTTTTTTATCAGTTTTTCACATTGTTCAACATCAGTTCGCACTGGAAAAGAAATGATGTTGATGTTACAGCAACTAAAACTATCAATATTATTGGTGTTTTGTAATGATAATTAAAATATAAAAGTAAAAGAAAAACATAACAAAACAATTCATCATCATCGGGTAGATAAAAAGCTAGTAAATCTTATGAGGATAATCATACCTTGTGAATTTTGGGGGTCTTTTTCAACGAGAAAAAAATGGGCAATCCTTCGTTTGTGAACGCAAAAATTTGAACCATTGTTAAAATCGACTATGAATGCACAAAAGGGCAAAAACAAAGTGACGTAACTCAAACCATACAAATGACTAATTGTATTAAATAACATAAATTAAATTGTAAAGTCTACAAACTCACTCGCCAGTAAAAGAAATGGCAAACAACTTGTGTGCACCATTATTAAAGTTGAGTGAGTGGAAATTCATGAAAGAAAAACAGAAGTTAATACATAAATTATATTGTTATTGCTTTGAATATCACCCGGTATAAAAGAAAGATTTTTGCCTTTTTGTGCATCCATAGTCGATTTCGACAATGGTTAAGATTTTTGCATTCACAAAACGAAGGATTGCCAAATTATATACGTTAGCATTTGGTGGGGGACCAATGAGAGAGACCCTATTTTGATCAGAATCTCTCACAAGTCAGTACATAAAATAACCAAGAATTTGTAACTAATTTTTTGCAGCAAATTTGTCATCTAAATTTTCACATGTCAGTGAATTTCAATAAAATTAACTTTTATTTCTTGTTTTAAAAAGGTTTCCATACAATATTTTTACACAAGCTTATGAAATGCTCTTACTGGGTTAAAATTAAGGATCATTCTTCCAGGTATAGAAGCCTGGATCCTGGGGAACGGTCTCCCAGACAGTATCTCCCCACTGCATTAAAATGGGTAGGGGTCAGGAGCGTGCTCTGATGCCTGCAGCAAATGTTAGTGGAACTGGGCAACTTCTGAAAACATCATCATGCAAAAGTGGGTCCCCACATTAAAACAACCGTGTGTCACATTTTTGCACTCACGGTTAGGTAAATAAATAAATGGCAATCATTACCTTTCCTGTTTCCATATGGCCACCGCTTCAGTTGAATCTGCGGCAGCTGCTGCTGCTGATGTTGGCGAATTTAAAAAGTTAAAACACTAACCCTAACTACCCTAAACCCTAAAAATACAAACCTCAACCCTAACACTAACAACAACCCAACACTAACTCTTACGCTAAAAACACTACCACTAACTTATCCTTTGTTCATTTGTATTTATCAAGTTTTTGCTTGAATAAACCCCAATACACTAGTCTCTTGAACTACATGAAATTGCCAGATATCAGTAGACCACGTAAAGAAACCTGAGGAATCTTCTCGTCTCTTTCTTTGTCTTTAAATTAGCCATCATCAACAGCGGAGGACTTCAGTCGATTCCGCTATCAAAACAGCAGAAGCTGCGGCCATATGGAAAGGTAATGATAGCCAAATAAACTATACGGCAATTGTTACCCAATTGTTTCCCGTTTTCAAATTTGCTGCTGTTCCAGCTGTTTTTTAGTGTTTTTAGGGTTATTGTCGTCTGCTTCTTTGATTTAAAATTCGTCATCTGAGTCTGTTATTCTGCAGCTGGTACGGAAAGGTACCAATTGCCAAATATTGGCACTGAAGTTGGTCAGCAGAACTAAACATTAATTCTTTTTGTATTGATTGACATTTATGTAACAAACACCAGGCGCATGTCCAGGGGGTCCGGCCCACTTCATGCATGAAATTTTACAAAAAAAAAAACAACAACCTAGAATCCCAAGTAATCGTAAATTAAACACAAAATGTATTGGTTAAGATTCGGATTTTTGTATCACGGGGTTCTAGAAACAAATTCTTTTTCTTTCAATTTTAGGTGTTTTCCATCCATTTAGATAGGTATTTCTGCGCACTTTGGACACCTCATTTTAAAACGTAAATTAAAATTTAAAAACTATTGTTTGTAAGTTTTTTTCTTGTTTTTGTTAGAAAGAATAAAGTCCAAATATGTGTCCAGAAAAAAGAAAAAAAAACACTTAAACGTATAATTGTGCTCTTAAAAGTCAATTTAAAGTTTTAAACTAAAATTTCAGCCATTTTGTTGACCTTTTTGGAAATTAAAAAAAATTCGAATTCAGTAATTTAAAAAATTTTTAAAAATCAAGAATTCTTCCGATGTTTTTTTAAAAATTAGATCTACTTAGTTTCATCATTACTGAACAATCCTTAACCGAATAATTACCATTTTCCATTAAAAAAATACATAAAAACCTCTTCTTTCACGTTGGGGGGACAAATATCTGTCAACACCTTCTGCCGCCAAGTGATAAGGATCTTGACACACACAGATACGCTAATTACATATTA
>VCCN01004182.1:7426535-7448306 GCA_006491835.1 Architeuthis dux | reverse complement strand
ATATAAATATAAATATATAAATAAAAGAGAAAGAGACCATGCTTGAATGAAAGGCATACGACATGATCCCCAAAAACTGGAACCTCGAATGTCTGAAGACGTTTTATATTACCAGAACAGTGGTAAGAACAACTAAAAAGTGGAAGTGGAGAGCTTCTACCAATGCTAAGTGTTGATATTAAAAGAGAAATATTTATGGGAGATTTCTTCTCTCCATTGCTATTCGTTATATCCATAATACCTAGGGGCGGATCCAGCCTGTTGAGCTGACTGTCTTCCAAATTCTTTTTTAGGGCCTGATTCCCCAGAAAATTTTGAATATTATGTATCCAAGATTGGCTAAAATTGCGTTTCAGCTACTGAAATTAAGATAAATAAATATTTTCGGAAACATTCTGAGGGTCTTGATGGTTGTCATGCGTTGAGACGAAAAGATTTAAAACTCGGAAGACGCTCAAAAAACAGTATAAATACAAATTTTCGGAAAAATTCTGAGGGTCTTCCAGATGACCCCGGAAGACGTCCTGGTTACGCCATTGATAATACCATTGCATATACTCTGGATAACTTGTAAAGGGGGATACGAAATCAGAACACGACAGAAAGCGTCCACCACTTGATACATGGATGATCTCAAATTGTTCGCTAAGAACAGAATAGAACTACAAGCATTGATTTTTTTTTTTGCTGATTGATTTTTTGCCTGAGAATGACAATTTAAATATTAACCAGATCAACTGCCTTGTTTATTGCTTGATATATTAGAAACCGTCAACCAAAACATAGGACTTTCCAGTTTTCCAGTCGGTCTGGCTGGCTGGCTATATAAGTATGTATTACGCGTACATGCCGCACCAATGGAGCTAGAGGGCTGAAAATTTTAACATTTACTCATTTTGTTTTTTTTTTAAATTCTCCCCTAAATGAGTTTTTTTTCTGTCGTGTTCTGTTCAATATGCAATGTAAGTTCATGCTAAATTGATCCGTTAGTTTGTGTCCAGCAGCATTCACGCTTTTTTTCTTCTGGTCACTGCCCAACAAAAGGCGAGAGAAGTAAAGTATTTATTGATCATCCCTTTTCCCAATTTTTTAGTTGATCACCCCCAATTCATCATGCTGCCAAAAGACATTGGTTGCATGACGGTTCCTATTGAGTGACTAACCAGACCTGTTTTTCTTTTTTTTTCGCAATTACTTTTGTCATCATTAACTGATGAATAAGCCAACATTTCTGTTTAATGCGCCCGAGTGTTTCTTCTGCCCAGGGTTTGTCCAATTTCGGATATTGTGTCCTTTTTTAGCCCTGATTAAATCTTTTATTTAATGGAAAAATGAAAATCTCTAGCCACTTTTAGCTATTTATTTTCATTATTGTGATAAAGATGTAGCTACTTTTAGCCACTGCCAGCTATTTTTAGCCATCAAATTTATTCTGTCCGACTTTTGACCTATTTTGGGAACACTATAGTCCGACTTTGAGAAAACTGATCTCGCAAACCTGCCTGCCAACGAAGTTGAGGAGGTATGTGCATTCGATCTGTCTTTCCGCCCGTCTGTCCACACGATATCTCCGAAAGTACTCAATGGATTTCAATGAGTTTTTGTGGGAGGGTGGGCAATGGGATAAGGAAGACGTGATTATAATTTGGGGCGGATCCATGTACAATTACTTACACCTGACAATGGCGTTGGCAGAGGTATGCGCTCTCCGGGTGCTTTCAAGTTCAGTATCTGTTTCCACCTCTAATGTATGAGTATCTCTTGAATCCAGAAAAAGACAAAAAAGGAAAACCACGTTACATATAAAGGTACTCCCCGACTTACGACCGGGTTCCGTTCCGACTGTCCAGTCGTATCTCGAAATGGTCGTAAGTCGGACACATTTTTTTCTGAAGTGTTTGTATGCTATGCTTTACCATCAAAAACCTGGTGCATTGTCACCTTTACTCTTTTATTCAATGTCGCCAATTTAGATGTGATTTTTCAATTCTGGAAGTCAGTCTCAAATTCGAAAAATGAAAAAAGAAAAAACCATCTAAATTGGTAACACTGGACTTTAAATCATGAAAAAACGAAAGATAGATAAAAATAATAAAATATCTTCTTTTTTTTTCTGAAAAAGGATGCATTGGAAAAATATGTATTATACAATACATTTTTATTTTTAAAGTTAAATTATTACTTGGCTTCTTCTCCGTGGGTTAAGGAGGGGGGTACAGGTTTTAAAAATGCCCTTAATGTCGCCTGCTTTGTTTGCTTCTTTTTATCCTCGTAGATTTGACGATAGCAAGTTAAAGCTTCTTGAGATTTTGATGTATTTTTTAAATTCATTGCCGTCACGTGACATAGAATTCACCGTTTTAAAATTTAACCCATTTCACTCTATTATTGTGTTTCATAAGTAACATATCATTTTGTAAAAGATTTTTAAAAAAATACAACACAGGTACAACCAAGAGTAATACGTATTTATGGTATTTATATAATATGTAGGGGGATAGGTCAGACATTGCATTTCCTGAAAAAAGTATAGGGCAGCGTGATCATGCATGAAGATCCGAGAGTTTGTTTATATCGCCCATGAGGAATTTCAAAAGAACAAGTCCAGAACTTCTTTCCCCAGGTCAGAATTTATGCTTTTATGAGGTTCCTATGTATTTTTTGGAGTGTATATCGTAAGCTCTACCTACATGAATATGGCAAGTAGTGATGTATGCATTATTATGGTGAATCTTACATGTAGAAGATATTGCTGTTGAAAGTGAATGTTAAACTCTGTTATGTGAATTTTGAGGGTAACCATTATTTTATCATATTGTGGGGGGATAGGTCTGACAGTCAAGCAGGGGGATAGATCGTCAGTGTCCGAACCATCTCCCCACTATTACAAAGTTATGATCTTTATAAAATGATAACACTACTTCCTTTAAGTAATTATATTATCAACTCAAAGTAAAACACAATAGCCATCAGGGAATATATATTTATATATTTGTATGTATTTATCTGTACTCTATAATAATAAATATGGTGATGATGATAATGATGATCCACCAGCCATCATGGGAAGGACATACAAGAAAAGGACCAATACGGAGAGGGGTGAATCTGCTCTGAGGGATGCTTTGGTCGAATGGAAGTTTAGTAAGGAATGCTGCTGATAAATATGGCGTCTCAAGAAGCACACATATGGACTGCTTGTCAAGGGACAAAAAACAGGGTCAGGGATTTAAGGTAGCCACCTTTTCAGTTTGGCAAGTCCTCACACAAGACATTGAGAGAGAGAGAGGGGGGGAAAGAGAGAGAGAGAGAGAGAGAGAGAGAGCAGGATGATTCTCTAAAAGTGTGTTCCAACATGTTTCATGGTTTAACAACAAAGTTAACTAAACGACTGTGTTACAGCGCGTATATTTTCAAGCGTATGCGCCTATCGTGGTATCTCGAGGGTTAAGGCCAAACAATAAATTATACACCCGAGACGCGAAAAACGGATTAAAAAACGGTATTAAAATAAAATTGTTTCGTACAGAATAAACAAACTGGGTAACAAAAAAGACAAACTCAGGGACTTTTTGGTGGGCAATAATTGTAGTTTTATCAACAATAAAACAGGAAATATTCCGGGGATAGAAAATAGTCCGATTGATCGTCGAGGTAAATTCTGGGGCGAGAAAAACAGTCCTATTGAGGAAAATCAAATAGTGGGCTTTCAAAATGTTCAAAATGGTTTTTAAAATGTTGATTTTGGTCCACAGCCTTTCGAAAAGGCAAAAGAAAGAAATACAGCTTATATCTCCTCGAAAATAAGATGATTGTGTCTCCCGGTCGTCACTGGTTAAAAACACTGTGAGCAGCAAGCTTTCGCGCCTCCGTCCTACTCCACCACTCTAGCGCTACTACTCTACTCTCTCTTTTTTCCTTCCTCCTCCGCGCCGAATTCAAATCCCGGGGAAAACGGGATCTTCCCAGAATATTTCCCTTGTCTTTCGCGCGCCAATTTTCTAACTCTTGGACAAACGAGATTCTACCGTATCTTTCCTGTTTACATTTTGTCAGAGGACGTAACTCAGATGGACGATCCAAGAGTTATCTCCCTTCCATTCTTTTACAGACTGGCATATGAATATGCAGTTGCTATCAACATTAAAGTACCGTATTTTTGTACTTTGTACTTAATAATAACATGTCTTTGAAATGATTAAATTTATGTTTTTAACCAATCCAACTCAATTAATTTCAAGAATATGCCAATTAATACATGTGGCTGAACTATCCCACCCTCTGACCAAACTATCACCACTAGGTAGGATAGTTCAGACAATATACAAACTTGTGTTTTGTTAATTGTAGCTTAAAAATGAACGAAGCTAAGGATTTGATACTATCTGTCTGCAGAGCCAAATGATAACATCAACACAATTACACTACTCTTAAACCTGATTTTTTTAGAAATATTCTTTTAAAAAACAGCCGAAGTATCACGGCCCTCCCCTATGTTTTTTTTTAATGTACAAGTATAATTTATATAATCTCTTGCACTTTATCAGCTCTTATACACACGTACGACCAAGCAAATCTTTATATTTACTTATATTTTTTTAATTTAGGAGTGTAACTTTTATATTTACATGAATTCTTTATATCCAAGTATTTCGGTCGTATGGATGGTCGCAAGTCGGGGAGTACCTGTATATGAAATAGAATAAACCTCGCTAGTGAACAATGTCTTTCAATTAGACTAGTGCCGAGTCCAGGTATCCCCCGCTTATTGAAAGTTCGTTTTACACCACTTTTTCGCTTTTACGAAGAAATGCGAAAATAGTGCTCAGCGTTTGTCTTGCAGCGAGCCGTTATAGAGCCAACCCACACCTCTCTCTCCTACACCCAGTCTCCTGTACCTCCCAACACCCTAACCTACAATACAATCATCACCATTTTTTGAGTCTGGGAACGTTCGAATTCCCCGCCCCCGTATAAATCAATGGTAATTGATTTTTTCGCTTTACGCCATTTCAGCTTACGAAAAGCTTTTATAGGAATGCTCTACTATCGGATAACGGGGGGAAACTTATATTTCAGTCGGTAAATCCCTCTCTCTACCCCCTACACGTGTTTTTGACGTATTTCTTTTTTAATCTGAAAGTGTAGAAATTACCGAATAAGAGAGTTAATGAGTGTAAGAATTGACCCAAAGAAATCTTTATGGGTCAGTCATACGCTCATTCATACATTCATAGATTCTCTATGAAGTTTGGCAGATCGCGTAACTTTAGACTTTAGAACTCCCCGGAAGTGAAAGAAGAGGCAAACCGGAACTGAGTCAATCACTGGCACTCCTGATTAATGGCTGTCAATCAGTGACTCCGTTGAACTGGAACATGGCGAAAATAGGCCTCTCTCTTGCCGTTCTTCCTAATTAATACGCCGATTTGGTCAGTGATAACATTCCACCATCCGACCTTCTCGTTACAGCGGCATAGTGTACTCATTTTCGTTCAATCTTTCTATTCTACTCTAAGGTTTGGGAAGTGATTTTTGAGGACACGGTTCCTGTTTATGCCATAGAAAGAAAGAGAAAGAGAGAAAATATTTTCAATGGGAGTTGATATATTATCAGATTAGTAAATCTGGGTGTTTGTAAACCTCTACTCTATCCGGGTTCATTCTCATTCTCATATTCTCTCTCATTCTCATCCCACCTCATTCGCATAATCTTTCTCATTTTTACCGGCCGACGGCATTTCCCAGTCACATTTTCCCGGTCGACAATGCACCGGTCGGCGAGATTTCCCGGTCGCATTTTCCCGGTCAAATTATTAACCGGTTGCATTTTCCTGGTCAAGCAGGTTACATACCGATGACATGTGTGTATATGCGTATACGTATGCGTAGTTAGTGTGTATGTATGTGTGTCAGTGTGCATGTACGTGCGGGCGTTTATGCGTGTGTGTATGTGCTTTCATGTGTAAAATGCAACCGTTTATGTCTTCGGCGGGTAAATTGTTTGACCGGGAAATGTCGTCGGCCCGTAAATTGTTCGACCGGGAAAATAAGAGCGGGATATTACCGGCGGTAAAGTGCGACCAGGAAATGTTGTGGAACCATTTTGAATATTTCGAGAACCGGTTGCACAGCCTTGATGCAACTTGGCAACCAATCAGAGGGGACCTTACTGCGCATGCCTGCATAGACACTTTCTCGTGGGGATACTCAATCGGCAGTGAGATGCCATTGGGTGAGCTTGTTTCCTGTATGACCTTCGCATTTACAATGCCCGACCGAGTCATTCTTCACGTCTCGTGCAGGGTTTTTGGAAAAACATCACATCAACCAGGTCTGTACGTCCCCACCCCGTCCAGTTTTGACTCCCTACGACCTCTGGACTTTCCCAAAGAGATTTCAGACCATGGTCGAGATTAAGGAGAACACAACCAGGCAGCTGATGGCAATCCCGAAAGAAGACTCTGAAGACTGTTTTGAAAAGTAGAAGGGACGGTGGGATAAGTGTGTGAGGTATCAAGGGAGGTACGTACTTTGAAGGGGACTAAGACGCCATTGCCACAGGTAGGCTATTTTTTCGTGAATATTAAAGAGCTGGGTACTTTCTAGACAGACCCTGTATATTCCCAACGAAATTACTTCGAAGGAGATGGTGTAAATTAGTAAATATTTTGTTGTTGTTGTCAAATTCCCCAAACTGTTGTGTAGCACCTTGTACAGCATATCACTGCCAAAATATTTCCCAGTTTTATGTCAATTTATTTAATTTGTATGTTTACTAAATCCGTGCGCTTATTCACATGTACGTAACACATGAATTAATCACCAGGTGTCTAAACATACCTTCATAAACATGCGCATAACTCATAAACGTACACAAAAGTATATATAACCACTAAGAACAGGTCGGATAAATTGAAAACACACAAGCACAAGCCTGGCCGTGAGTAGTATTAATTAGCGAGTTGATTAATCAGGTTGCTTTCTACAATTAGAGAATCGTGAGAAAGTTAGCATTCTTTAGATTTCATAATGATCTGGACTCGTCCGGTCGGGTTGAGAGGAAGGAAAGGAGAAGTCTGGGAAAGACGAGCCTGGCTGCTGCTGGGTCAAACTCCACTCCTACTTCTATTCCAGTGGTTCCCAAACTTTTCGAGTCATCCCAACTCAATAAGATTACTAGTATCCCTCCTTCCATTTATTAAGTTACAACAAAGAATAATTTCAAACAATAGCTTTATTTTACGTATAATTAGACAGCTTCATGCTAAGAATTAGTTTAATTTTATAATTGTACAGCTGCTGCTGTGTATTTATTTCTCAAAAAAATTAAGCGAAAATAATTAGGAACACATCCCGTTTATTACAAAACAAATAAGAATTCTGCTATCGTAACTGATATACACATCAATGTGATCTCTGTTCTTGATTTTGTTACTAGTTCTTCGATTTGTGGGTCTATTAGTGAGAGAGCACGTCTTAAATCATTCTCAACTTGTAGCTTATTTCGAGCCCTCGACTTGATAGATAAAAGTGCAGAAAACTAAAAATCTCTAGACTGGACTTTTATATTTACCTAACAGCCTTATTCCCCCCCTTGGACTACCCAAATCCACCCCACCCCCGGTTGGGAACCACTGTTCTATTCCAACTGAAGATGATTACTGCAAGTTTTGTATTGTATATATAATAAATAAATTTGTAGATATATTACTTGTCAGATGGTAAGACTTGGTCGTGATTTCAAATCACGATAGAGGAATGTTAATTTTATATATCGGTTTGGTTTAGCGTGACGGGACAGACAAATAGTGAAGAGTTTACTACCCTGAGTTAGGTGTGGGTTGTTCTTGTTCTTGTTGTTGCTGTTACGGTGTTAAAACAAAGACAACTCCAATTTGGACTGGACTTTGAGAAAAACTGTGAGAAAAAGAGAAAGACAAACTAAGGGGGAAAGAAAAAGAAGAAAGTTGAGAGGAGGAGGAAGAAGAGGAAATAATGTGAGGAAACAGAAGTTGTACGAAGAACGATGAAAGAATATGAGCAAAAGAAGAAAAATGAGAGAAAGAGGAGGAAGAACGAATGAAAAGGAGAAGAATGTGAGGAAAAACAAGAGAAAACTGAGGATGAAGAGGAGGAGGAGGAAGAGGAGGAGGAGGAAAAAATGTGTGGAAGAGGAAAAGGAAAAAATGGGAAGAATAAGATGAAGAAAAATGTAAGGAACAAAAGGAAAAAACAAGCCTGGCTGCTCCAGAGTCAAACTCTGCTCCTACTTCTACTTTCTTGCGTAATTCTACTATAAATTTTGTAGGTATGTAAGATTTGTCAGTTTAGCGCAGGCGGTAACACACCAGGCTAGAAATCACCTGATCGCGGGTTCAAATCTCGGTAGGGGAATGGGGATTTCACATATCGGTTTACACGCAAAATGTTGGTGAGGATTGTTCTGGTTCTTGTTCTTGTCACATAGGAAAGTAAGGTCTACTCTGACTTTGTCCTGGAATTTGACAACATGAAGAAGAGAAAGAAGGAGAATGCGAGGGAAAAGAAAATGTAAGGAGTAGTGGTTGCCTAGTTACATCAAGACCGTGCAATCGGTTCTCGAGATATTCGAAATGGCTGGATACTTTTCGGACAGTCCTCGTATACAGTGATTTCAAAAAGGTTACTGCAAAAGTATTCTGTCAATTTTATACTTTACTCCACTGCAAAATTGTTTTTCTCATATTCCTTCTAGATGCCCCCCTCTTTTTGTCACCCCTCCCCCGTCCCCCAATGGGACGTGACATTACGGCCAACTGCTTTGTCGAGAGGATTTGTCCACTGATCTATGGAAGCCCATAAGTAAGAATTACACTGATTAATCGTTGAGCAGATGCGAGGAGTGTCCGTGATTTGTGATTTCATACCATAGAGGAGATTAAGGAGAACGCGATGAGGCAGCTGATGGCGAATCCGAATGAAGATTTTGCAGAATGTTTTGAAATGGCGCCGGGATAAGTGTGCGCGGTCCCAGGGGCAGTATGTTGAAGCGCCATTGCCCTAGGTAAGCTATTTTATTTCGTTAATATCAAATGGCTGGATATTTTCTGACAGACTTCGTACAAGAAAGAACTGTTTCTCAATGTTTTGTTCTTCTGTCCTTTAATGTTTTTTTTTAATTCACATTTTCTCTTATCTTCTCAATATTTAGGTATAGCTTTGCTTAGTACGTACGATACAATGCCAAATCGGGGGAAATAGAGATGGGAAGATTGTGTTGCACCAATCTAGCTAGTGGGGGAGTCTGCCTGCTTTGTAGATCAGCATTGTGCCGGTAGAAAATACGCATCTATCTATACCATGAAGCAAGCAGGCCCTCTTCATTACCTCTGCCAACGAAGTGGGGGAGGTATATGTATTCGGTCGTGTCTTTCCGCCAGTCTGTCTGTCAACACGATATCTCCGAAAGTATTCAATGAATTCCAATGGAATTTCGTGGAAGGGTGAAATATAGGCTACAGAAGAAGTGGGTAAAGCTTTGGGCGGATCTACCCACAATTACCTTCCCTCCATCGTAGTTATATGTTCACACTACATAAGGTTCATGTCTGTCCACACGATGTCTCCAAAAGTTCCCAATGAATCTCTATGAAATCTTGTGAAAGGGTGGACAATAGGACACAGCAGAAGCGATCAAATTTTGACGCGGACCCATGTGTGATGTCCCCCTGGCGACATAAAGGAGCAAACACCTCGAGTTACCTCCCTTGCCACAACCCATAAGACGGAAGTGAGTTCCCGGTTATGCGCCGGGCAAACCGGGGTAAAATAAAGAGAATCGCACGAAGTGGAGCGACGAACAGTCCTCTCGCTGACGGCGATCAGTAAACACCACATAAGTCTTTGTCCTTTGTTCTTTTGCTTCATCTTTCCCTTTCAGTGAGATTCCCACGAGCTGGGAGACACTACACCATGCATCTCCCCTCTGTCGTAATTATATGTTCACACCACATAATATCGCCAAAAGTCTGTCCACACGATGTCTCCAAAAGTTCTCAATGAATTTCAATGAAATCTTGTGGAAGGGTGTGCAATGGGTTACGAAAGAAGTGACTAAGGTTTGGGGCGGATCCATGCACACTTACATCCCCTGGCAATGGCGTTGGCAGAAATATGCGCACTCTGAGTGCTTTCTATTTTCTTTTTGTGTTTCTTTCTTCAGACTATTTACATTCATTCAAATAGTTCTTCGGACGATTGAACTTCTTGTTGTTGTGTGCGTTGTTAACACGACGTTTCGGCCGATCCATTCTTCGGACTTCTTCAGGTGTAAAATCCGAATTTGATGAAGTTTTTAATTTCAAAGGAGGCCGTGTTAACAACACAAACAACACGAAGGAGTTCAATCGTCCGAAGAACTATTTGAATGTTAATGACCCTTGATCCCCAAACTATAGAAAATATATTTACATTCACTTGCACCCCCCTCTCTCTCTCTGTGTTAACCATTGCCCTGCGCTTTTCACATGCTTCTCTTTATCCCATATACAAATTCTCGTATACTCCCCTTTCTTATCGTTTCTCAACATTCACTGCGATCAACATATTCAATCTTGCTGTGTTTCTCGATTCAGCGTATTGCTAAACTTAGCACCAGGCCATTAGTTTAGGACAGTGGTTTCCAACGGGGGTGGGATAGTCCAGGGGGTGAGGGGAATAAGTCTATTAGGTAAAAATAAAAGTCCAATCTAGAAGTAGGGTTTTCTGCACTTCAAAGTCGAAGGCTCAAAATACGCTACAAGTTGAGAATGATTTAAGATGTGCTCTCTCACTAATAGTCCCACAAATCGAAGAACTAGTAGCAACAAAAAAACAAGAACAGAGAAAACATAGATGTGTATATCAGTTACGATAGCAGAATTCTTCTTTTTTTTTGTAATAAATTGAAATTTCAAATGATGTGTTCTAATTATTTTCGCTTCCTTTCTGTGAGTAACAAATACACAACATGCTGTACAATTATAAAATTAAATTAATTCTCAGTATGAAGCTGTTTAATTATACGTAAAATAAAGTTATTATAGTAATGGAAGGGGGCTAGTAATCCTAATGACAAAGGTGGGGAATGATTCGAAAAGGTTGGGAACCACAGATTTAGGACATGGACGCTCATTGAGGGTCGAACTTACTATAGCAATAATGGTCAGCAGGATGAGTTTGTTAACTACTATTCCACAGCGGGGTGGCTTATTTTTTTATACTAAGTTTAGCTTAGTACGGCACAAGGCAACAAGTGTGGGACACCCAGTGAGGATCGCACTCATTACACTATTAGTCGTAATTGTTCGTTCGCTACATTAATAGTTTGCGGCGACCTTTCGTTTTATGCAAGCAAATTTAAGAAATAAGTGGAAGCTATTGCCACTTAGTGAAATAAGTTTTAATTATTAATTTCTGTTTCAGTTGTGGTGTTATTTCATTATGCAAGCACGCGTAGGTCGTCCTGGTGCTCCAACTTGTATTAGTGCTATTAATGTAATACCAGCAGCTCTACTGACTCAGCATACTTATCTTCAGTGAAATATACATCGTGTGACTGTTGACATCAAGTTTTTGCTGACAATTTGTTTATGAATTTCATTCATTGCATCAGACATGGGACTGGGAACCTTTTCAACCTGAAGAGCCCTTTTTAAATAAATAAAAATAATTTAGACTATTGGATAATTTATTATATGCAAAAATACATACAAGAAAACATAAATTTAGCTAACCTTTTTCTTACTCAATGCTATTTTGGATTTTGAATCTTATTTGAACTTGATTCAATATCCGGGTCATAAACGAAACGAATCTAAGACTCAACAACAACAAAAACAGATATGAAGTGAAAATAAACCAGTAAAGTCTTTGACGAAACCGAACCGAAAAACGAAACGAATCCATGTCCGGTTATTAGATTAGCAATGGAGGGCTCATTTTTAGAAGTACCCATAAATGAAATTGTTATAGGCCCAACTGGCACCCACCGCTCTGCCGGGCGCTAAATACGCCCCGGAAAATAATTTATTTGTTTGCTCATAATTTTTTTTTCCACAGTGCCCAAGAGCCACTCGAGATAGGCTAAGATGTGTTTTTTTTAAAAATGTGTCACTTATTTTTAGAACGTTTTGGAATTAATATATTGGTGGACAGATGTAGACTGCAAGCAATCTGTTGTAATTCACTTAGTGGGAGTAGCTTCCCCTTATTTATTGAAGTCAACGAATTAAAACGGAAGATCAAGTTTGCTAACCATTGCTCCACGACAAGGCACCCAATTTACAGTGCATTTCTTTCTCTTCCCCCCACCTCTCTCTCTCTCTCTCTCTCACACACACAAACATACGCGCACACTCTCATATACATATGGCCTTTCGTTAATATTTCATTACTAGCTGAAACTAGCGGAAATTCCACGGGTGTTGACAGCTAAGATTATCCATTATCTCATGCCTCTGCTCTTCTCTCACTCTTTGCCTGTATCTTCTCATTATCTCCCTTATCACTTCCAATCTTCGTTGCCCGTCCATGTTTTTATCTAAATGTTATACAAAATGGATTAGTTTTATATGCGAAAATCTTCCTACCCCTCAGTAAATTACCTTTCTTTTCTGCCCTCTCGCTTATTGAACTAACTTTCCTGTCTTCTCGCTTTATATCCTCTTATTAAACTACCTAACTTTCTTTTCTGCACTCTCTCTCTCTCCCTACCATCTTATTAAGCTACCTAACCTTTCCCTTATGTTATTACTGAAAGCCTAACATTCGAACACAGTAAGGTAGGTACAAGCAAAATAATATTATAGATTAGTTCTTTCTCTCTCACACTCTCTCTCTCACACACACACACATACACACACTCATTATTGCGCATTGTTTTGTTATTACTTCCGTTGGAAATGTTTGATACTATACACACGTCTACACACACACGCACACACACACACAAATCTAATCTAGAATCCATGAAAATGTTTGACATTATACACACGCCTATACACACACACACACACACACACACACAAATCTAATCTAGAATCCATGGAAATGTTTGACACTATACACACGCCTACACGCCTACAGACACACACACACAAATCTAATTTAGAATCTGAGGGTCGTCATGTGTTGAGACGAAAAGATTTAACACTCGGAAGACACTCAGAAAACAGCATAAATAAAGATTTTCGGAAAGATTCTTTCACAATTCTTTTCAACAAACAATTTGTTTCTTAGCTTTCTTTAAATCATACACAGTAGACGATCCGACCCACACAAACTCTTTACAGAAGTTCCTTTCCGTCTAATCTTTACAGTAACTCCACCTTTTCAAGCACAGATAAAGTTTTATGCTTATGCCTTTTAGCACTAGCACCCTTTTCTGCACCTCTTAGATGACATCCTGGAAGACTAAAATACAGCTGAATATATGAAATTAACAAGACTGTGACACCAAAACACTCGGTTGCAGTGGAAAAAGAAAAGTTCGGTGCCTTTGCGCTGCCCTGGTGGCAGATTCAAAACGTGCTGAACCATGTGAGTTGCCGGACTACAGAATGCCGGATTAAAGAGTTTCACCCTGTAGTTCATCATGTAAGTCATTACTTACATCATATTTATTTTATGGGGCTTGAGCTTGGGGTTGTACAACTTCAGGGTCAACGGCTCCATTTCCCCAGCACATTTAATAAGTTCTATTTTCCTCTACCACTTGAGTTTATTACTTTCTTCCCCCCACCCCCTTCTCCACAAGGACCCCACCGCCCGCACTTCCGGACGCTGATTTTCATCTAGGAACTTTGAACGCCCCAGAAACTTTTGGACCAGGATCTCGGTGCGAGTTGAGTGTAAAATTAATCTGTTTTTTAAAGTTGTGTTTTCTAGACATGAATGGGCTGAAGGGGTGAGGGGAGAAAAGGTGAAGAGAGGAAAAAAGATGATGGAGTTAGAGAGAGAAAGATAAGAAAAGAGTAGAGATTGTAATTAGAAAGAGAGATAAGATAAACTAGAAACGACTAGAGTAAAAAAAAAGAAAGGAGACTACATTGAGAAAGAGAAAGGGAGGAACAGAGAAAGAAAGGAAAAGAAAAAAAGGGCGATACATTTGGAAATATAAGGTTCCCAGAAAGAGAGAAATAATGGAGGAGTGAACAGAGAGGGGGGCGAAAATAGAAGAGGAGTAGGAATGGGATTATATATGAATCTTATAGAAAAAAAAGCGTGGAGTGGAGGATTCTGGGAAAAAAAATATGTGTAGAGGCCCGACTCCCTCATTCTTGCCAACAACCACCTCTTTTAAATTGAATATCCAATCATTGAAAACGGTAGTACAAGTAGTGCGGTCCCTCAAAAGAAGTGTGGTCCCACCAACAGGGCTAGTAGTTGTGATGACTTGGGCTTCGAAGGAAGTCGCGAAATCAAACAATGTATATGAAAAAAAAACCTACCTTTTTTCTATATAGAAATACAAGGTGATCAGTCAAGTTCTTCAGTTGTCTGTTTCTTCTTGAATATTATCTTTAGTTAGTGGCTTTTAGTACTGGTTAGTAATTGAGAAGAATAGAATATGGTGTTGTTAGCATTTAGAAGATTCAGTTGTATTTAGATATGCTTGATTTAGGAGATGCCCAAATAGATGCGACTAGACTTGTTACGCGAGTTGATTCTGACTGGTGAGTATTGCCTAATAGCGCGGCAAACTCGGGACGCCGAGGTTGACCCTAAAGTCAACTGTCTCGACAACAGGAAGTGCTTCTAAAGATAGCACAAGCCAACTCCTGTTGTCCAGAGGTCATGACAACATTGCTTTATTTTCGCATCTCATACTCTAATGAATGTGGTCCCGAATTACCTAATAACTACCCCTAACCCTAACGTGGTACAACATGAATAGACAATGTTGGAGTATGAGATACGAAAACAAAGCAATACTACAAGCACTGTTAAAAAAAATACCTGATCACATGATCTATCGAATAAATGCCCAAGCTTTACAGGGGTCCCTCAGTATCTATAAAATATCAAAATTCATTACTACTGTAGTGAGTTTGATCCTCACCCGGTGCTCCGCACCTACGACCAGACTAAACTAATATTAGTTAATGCCTATAAAAGATCACAATTTCGATATTTGAATCAGCCGCCTTCCATTATCCACACGTGTCATAACCGACTTCTGCAGACTCACATGCAAGGATTCAAATTCCTACAGACTCTTACGACCATAGGTGTCCCCGGGGGGGGGGGGCATCGGCCAAACAACGTTCAGCAAATTGAACTTCGGGAAGATGAATGACTCCCATTCCGAATATATTCTTTGCCCCCCTGGGAAAGTGGCAGACGCCCATGCCTACGACTACTCTTTCTTCTTACCACTGACTTTATTAACACAACACTTTCTTAATATAAGACTTCGCCAGGACAGTAAACATAATATTTACGGCTTTGTACACAGTCAGATAACAATAAAAAGAATGTGTATTGCTACGTACATTGTCTTGTCATAATCCATTTTCTTCTTTACAGTTGACTAATCATCTGCTTAACGTTTTCAATATAGCAATGTTGTCTTTAGTAATACGCTAGGGCAGGAGTTCTCGAACTTTTTCTTCCAGCGTACCCGTTCGTCCGGTTTAGCAGTGTTGGCGCAACCCCTGTGAAGAATATAGTGTAAAATGTATGGATGCCATAGAACAGACAATAGACACGTAGTATGTGTTACTAATTTCATTTAATTTAATGTTACATTTTTAATTAGATGGGTGAGCTTGGCTCTTTTCAACAAGTAACTCGATTCAAAGCACAGTTTCAGAGCTGCATATCATTCTCAACTGACAGTCTTGGACGAGATTTAGTTTTGGTTATGCACATTGCTGAAACTGTCAAAATGGATGTACTAAAAAAGGCATATCAAGAGCATGGAAAGAGATCGAACAATGTAATCTTGAGAACTTAATAACCGGTTATTAGTTGATTATCGGGGCTGGATTCTCGCTGCTGATGCTAGGTATACGAAAAAGGTGAATTTTTTAGAACATTTAATGGCAGTTGATTTTGCTGTTATCAATTATTTCGTGATTGCTTGATTAATTTGTATGGTGCTTTTATAGTTGAAAAATTCTCACGTCGTAGAATTAGAATTTAACATTGTCGCTAAAAATTGCTGTGTGTGTGTTATATATGGATGTGCATGGACAGAGGCGTAGCTAGATATTTTGGATCTCGAATGGCTTGGCGCCAACATTTAGCGAGATTTGATGAAAAGGGGAAATTTGCAATAGACATGCAGTATCACTTAATTTGTGAAAGATAACCCAAAAGGCCGAATTATGAATGCAATTTATGTATGTACAAAATATATCCTTGCTATTGTATAATGCCAGTAGAAATACAGTAGGTGAACTACTATTTATAAAGCTTTTGGGGCCCCGGTGGTCATTTTTAAATAACCCCCTCCCTCAGCTACGCCTCTGTGTATTAATTTGAGTTGGTGTGTTGAGAAACTGTCTGTTTCTTACGTTGGGCCCATTTTTCTCCAATTGATTACTACGCACCAAAAGTGATCCTTTTATACCCAAATCTTTCTAAAGAAAATGTAGTGAATTGATAAACTCAAAATAGTCTAACTGGCCGTTTCATCGTATTCCATATGAGGTGAAATAGAAATATGTGCTAAGCACAGCTTAGTCAGACACAAGGCCACAACAGACGGGGCACTCTATGAGTCAAGTGAGATACTTTCTTTTATTAGAGCAAATTCACTCGGATGTCCTAGGTAAGATCCAATTCAGATTTCAAAAACTAAGAAAACCTCTAAGAGTCACTCATAATCTTATGTATAAACAAAATGGACGAAAATTTCAGCGTGAAATCGACACGTGAGAAATTTAATAAATCTGGCAAAAATCAGTATATTATTCGATTTTAATAAAATGTTCGATACTTATTTATTAAAGGACGAATTAAAAAAAAGATTTTCCATTGCTAATTTCGAAGAATTTTTTTCATTTAGTTCATACCTTAATAATACTGTTCGTCGCAAAACAAAGGACTAGTCTGTTCAGTGCTCAATAATCGAGTGAACAATTTTCCAAACGGTTTTCGTCAACAATCTTTGTACCTGGTTGACAGTTGACAAATATTTCAAGTGTTCTCTGGCTGGCGGTGTCAGGCTGAGAGCTGACATTTTCTTCATACCATACGCACATACCAAACTTGCTCTCTTGGCTTACAGAATAATGACGTGCAATAAAATACAACGTCCATTATTGACCTGCAAAATACCCGACATTGCTAATGTTTATAGAACACTTGAATATCGAAAACCTAGATGTCGGTTTATTAGGACGAACCAGTGGTGTAAAGCTAAAATAAAGAAGCGGGGCTGCCTGTAATTTCTGAGATGTTTTGAGTCCATATGGTTGAGTATTTGGACATATACTGGTTATTTTCTAATCAGTAAATTGTTCAAATAGAGAATTTTAGTAGAATTTTAGAGTCATGGAACGCCGTTCTCTCCTCCTCCCAAAAGTAAAGGAACGCCGTTCTTAGGCGTTCCCATAGCACAACACCACTGATATGAACTCAGGTCAGCAAGAGTATCCAATGCTGCCAGATTAAAAATAGTTTCTGAAATTACTACTAATATTTACTAAGACAAAATTGAAGGAAATGGAGGTTGGAAGATTGTGTTGCGCCAGTGTTTCAAGTGGGAGGGCATTGCCAACTTTGAAAATCAGCATCCGTTATCCTGGTCTTCACTTGGACTCGTATATAAACAATTGACATCGGCAGGAAATGCGCAACTAAGCTACCCACGGCCTATGAGAGGGGGGGGGTACATCGTGCCCGGTCCCGGAGTCCAAGGGGGGTTTGGTGGTCCAAAAGGGCTCTGGGGACTAAACAGGATGAGTAATGAAGGGGACTCGACAGAAACTGTGTACCCCGCTGATAAAATTCCCTTCTGAAACCATCGAGCAGACCTAGCTTCTGAAATTATTAACTTTTCTGGAAGAGTAAGTATTGCTAACAAAATATCTTAATATGGTAATCGTTGAATTGACTTTCATAAACCTATGGTGGTGTTTAACTAGCATACAAAGGCCCCAAAAATCATACAGAGGCTCCAAAAAGTATAATTTTAAAAAAATTAAAAACTATAATTAAACAACATTTTCACCAGAAATTAACGCAATAATGAAATTAAAAGCCCGTCTTTTGTTTTTTATCAGATTGCGCACCATGAATTCGTCAAGGTACGCAGGAAACAGTGCACCAGATGTTTTAAAGAACAAAAGACAGGTGTTTAATTTCATTATTGCGTTAATTTCTGATGAATATGTTTAATTATACGTTTTAATAAAAAGAATTATACTTTTTGGAGCCTTTGTATGCTGGTTAAAAACCGCCATAGGTTTATTATTTACCCTACAAGGTCAATGGTTTGAAACCAATCAAACGGTGTCAGCTCAAACAGATGAGATCCAACCCCAGTTCTGTTACGGTCAGTTTGATTTTTTCACCAAGCAATCAGTAAGGAGCGACGGAACCCAGAATGTCTGAACGAAGAACGAATTTATAATTCCGTTATGTGCATTGTTTTTTTTTACTACAGTTATCGTTGCATGGGAGGAGAACAAGTCAGCACATTTCGGATATTAACTTGCTGCTCAACCAAGCATTTATGGGGCCCTAAGCAGAATTTGATTTGGACCCCTACCGCCTCTTGGGACCCCCTCATGGCTATTGGGGGACCTCTGGTGGTCACAGGGCCCTAAGCAGCCGCTTCGTTCGCTTATGCCTCGAACCGGCTCTGTGCTCAACCGTATGGAACATCTGATCCCCTTTTTGTTAAATTGTTTTCAAGACTCCCATTCCAATTCCAGTTTTTGACCCCACTTTTTCATCTATAAAAAGATTGCCTTTTGTGCAATACTGTTCATCCCTGCCATTCGATGACACACGTTAATGCAATATTTTGATGCAAAAACTATCCCTACCACTTCTCAATACTACTAGTTTTCAAACGTTAATGAAACGCCAGGGAATAGTAGGGAGTTTGTTTGTGTTTGAGAACTAGTAGTATTAAGAAGTGTCAGGAAGCGGCAGGGATAAAAAGTACCCCCCTAAAAGAATGTGGTTTAATGTAATAATAAATCGATTAACATGATATTTACTCAGCTTATTTCAGTTCAGAACAACGGAAATTGGCGTAGAAAGATTGTGTAGCGCCAATCTTCAAAATTGGGAGGGCATGGCTTCAGGAAAATTAACACTCGAAATCCTGGCTTTTACCGCCCAACTCTTTCTATTCACAAACCTGAAAGGAACGAGTAGATATCTATACCGTGTGAATCAGAGGAGTAGCAAGAATGGGTGAGAGGGTGCAGTTGCCTCCGAGCGCAGGTATGAAGGGGCGCAAAATTTCATATGGCCTATAATGCCTGTTAATAATTATGACCCCCCCCCCGGCCAGGATATAGCGCAACTGTCCCCGGGAGCAGTCTTTGTCCCCGGGCACTGAGAACCCTTGCTACGCCACCGGTGTGAATACTAACCTGATGGCTAAAAGGAAGAACCTTTTCTTTTTACCTCCTTTTTTAAAATCAGAATGTTCCTTGTAAGTATTTACGAAGTGTAACGAGCTCTTAGTACGGGGGGCATGCGTTCCATTAAAGCAGTGGTTCTTAACCGGGGGTGAGAAGAGGGTGGCAAACAACATTTTTGTCATCATTGATCTAAACATTTCCATATCTAGCCAAAATAAATCTCTTGAAGTAGTTCTTCCGTTAGTGATTTTGCGGATCTTCGTCCCCAATTCATGTAAAGACAAAATTCAGAAATCAGCTGGATTTTAACATTTTGTTATTTGCACTTTTTAATATTAACTTTGTCGATTTTGACTTTATAAAATTTAATTTTTTAACCTTAAGATTAAGGGGTTCGAGAAAGATTTTGAAATCTCGAAGGGGTACGGAGAAAGATTTTGAAATCTGGAAGGTGTGCGAGACAAATTTTGAAATAAGGGTTTCGAGGCTTGAAAAAGGTTAAGAACCGCTGCATTAAAGGGTTAACACTTCAAGGGCAGCGACCCGTGGGGGGGGGGGCATCACCTCCTTATTGCCCTATAAGGGAAAGGTCGGGATTAGCCCCGACGCCTTAGTGACACTGGTTGTTGGGACTAGGCATTTATTTGTCTTTGCTCACACGTACGCGCGTGGGACCCTACAATAAACCTAATCTTGTGTCTTCGTATTTTCTCCTCGTCGGGAGTCGAATAAATCTCCTTCGAGCATAGCAACAAATTTACGACCTACATCGCCAGCTTGTCGACAAGTTCGATGACATCACACAGGTACTTCAAACAAACACATACCAGGAAAAAGTTATTTTCCATCACAATTTTACCGTATTCATACGATTTAGACTGTTTTATTTACGCACACACACACACATCCATTCGTATAGAGAGCAGACAGGCGCCTCTCGCTTTTCGAAATTTTTCTTTACACCACTCTTTCGCTTTTAAGAGAAAATAGCGCAAAGTGAAAATAACGTTCAGCGTTTGTTTTGCAGCGAGCCGTTATAGAGGCAGCGCGCACCATCTTACTCGCCGACTTTCAAAACAGGTAGCCCTCCCTATTCGGAAAATTGGCGAAACACAGTCTTCTTATCCGCATTCTGACTTGTACCGTATTAAGCTAAATACCATGAACATTTGTCAGTGCAGTGGTTAGGGTTTTACAAGTCACACATAGTGGGTTCGTTCTGCGCTGGATACTCCACGAATCTGTGTGGCCTTATGCTAAAGCTGGCTTAGCCCAATAAATATCTAAAGCGCACATATGCACTTTACATACATGAACATGTTTAAACACCCATACACCAACCACCTTCCAATTACACATATTAGTCCATGATGACCCGTCGCTTCACTGACGGTTATCATGTGTACAACAACAGGCTGATGGCTGCTACTGATACGATACGTGTGACAGACACGGTAGGAAGGGAGAGGGGAGAAAAGAAAGTTAGGTTTATAAGATGGTAGGAAAGGAGAGGGGCTGATGGTTGCTACTGATACTATAAGGGTTGCAGACATGACTATATATATATGTATATATAATTTACATTTATTGTAATGTTTCTTCTGGTGTGGTACTGAGTGACTCTCACTGGCCAGTGTTAGCGAGTTGCGCCAGACTAGTCCCCAACACGAAAACGAAAGGCCTAACCCTAACCTTGGTAGGGAGAACTAACAAAATAAACGTAACATATCAATTCCCACTAGGTACGAAATTTTGGTTTGGTGGAGACAATCGAAAAAAACCCAAATGCTATGCTATGTATTCTTATATCTTCTTATTTCAAACTTTGACAGCCTCTTTTTCGGGTAAGGCTACACAAATCTGACAACTTGACTGATCTGGAACCCAACTAAAAAGATATACAAGACTGTGACCATTCGGAAGAAAGGTTGAAATGTTTTGTTTCTCCAAGATCAAATTACTGTTAGAACTTTACTCCCAAACTAACATCACGAATTGAGTCTCTAGTCGACGAGAAAAGAAAATTCTACTTAATCTTATTTTTTCTTATTAAGGTTTCCGTACTTTAACATTATGGACGTGGTTTTTGTGGAGACTAACGAAAAAGTCCAATGCTTTTCCAGGATGAATTAGTGTAAAAATAAAATAAGCGATCGTGTTTAAGCCCTGTGGTCCCTAAAAAGAAGTACTGCCCCCCCCC
>VCCN01004182.1:7398267-7414267 GCA_006491835.1 Architeuthis dux | reverse complement strand
GATGAATGAAATTAAAACCAAAACATTAAATAAACAATCTGAACAATTTTTATACATAAGTCACTGAATACATTTTATTTATGAATTATAAAGAGAAAAAAAAAAGAAAAGTTGTATGGCTTGTTGCGTGTTAACACATGGTGTGTGTTGAGAAGTGCCATCAGTCCACAGACTCATCACAACTGAATGGGTCGGGAGGGGGGAGGGGTGTGGTTGAGAGGATTCATCTTTATACAGATTTAATACTCTGCTTAACCCGTTAACTGTGGATGACGGGAATTTCAGTCATTTCTATTGTGATTGATGATGGCAACTCAGTTCTGTCTGTGAGTCGGGGCTTTTGTCTTGCAATAAATAACTTGCAATGGACAAGGGCTTTTATTTTGCAATGGATAACTATTACTCTTCTCCCCCTGCCGCAGTTAATGGGTTAACGATACTTAGGATCGCGAGTTTTCAATAGTATTTTTTTTCTGGGGGATCTTAGAGAATGTGAAAAAAAAAAATCAAAAAAAATCCAAAAGCTACATGTTCGACCACATTGTAATCGCCGAGCGATAACAAAATAATTCCTACATTTACCCCCACCCTCCAATTTTTGGTCTTATAACAAATTCCTTGTTGGTGATGTTTTATTTAGTGTTGTGCCTTACCTGTAACGCAAAGCAGAGTGTCATTATACTACTAGAAATCTATATTCAAGGTTTATCTTGAAGTGGCCTTCATTATAATGTACAGTCTCAATAGTCGCGACAATAGACAATATCAGTCGCCTCAACACAATCAGCAGAACGCTATACACACAGAGAGATGCAGGTGCACTCTCTCACACACACACACACACACACACACACATACACAAGGCCAAGACGCGATACCGAGTGTGAGGGAGGGGAAAAAACTATACAAAAATCAGGCCTGGGCACAAAAAGACAAGAACTGTACAAGAGCCCCGATCTGTACTGTACAAAAGTAGGAGGGCCAGTAATAGGCCCAGGAGTAAGGGAGGGAACCCCCTCCCACCCTCTGTCCCAAAAAAACGTTTATTTTCGCCTTTTTTCACCAGGGTCCAAGGAAGACAAATAGAGAAAAGGGTAGAGGTGCATGTGAGAACGAGGTAGGGAGCTGCAGAGGAAGACTACAATGGGAGCAGGGTAAAATAACTGGCATTCAGTGGAATGAGGAGAAAAAAAAAAGTGGTGCTTGCACTCTGTTCCTCACTGCCTGTTGAGAGAGTGAGTGAAAATTTGATGACAATGTAGGGACATAGAAATAGTTATAACTTATTTTAGGGGAGAGGCTGTCCAATCAGAAGCAACAAAGGAAAAATTTGACAAAAAAAAACAACAAATGCTCATAGCACCATTTGAAGGTAAATTTGTAGGCTGAAGTTAATCTATTGTGGTAATCAAAATTCAAGTGTTCTGAAAGCGCATTTTGGGACTGTGACATGATGTTATTGGACCAGGAACGGCTTTAAAGAAAAATCGTAAATGAATGCCAAATTAACCATAACTTCAATTGAAATACAGGTATCCCCGCTTTTTGAAAGTTCGCTTTACCACACTTTACGAAAAAAAGGTGTAAAGTGAAAATAGCATTCAGTGTTTCTTTGCAAGTCATTATTGAGGCAGTGTGCACCCTCTTCCTCTCAAAAAGAGTATCAGAGAAGCAAAAAAACCTTGATGTTAGTATAAGACATGAAAACACTTGTAATACTGCCACTAAAAAAAGAAGCCGATCATCCCCCATGGCTCACAACGTAGGGATTTGCAATGTCCAAATGGTACATTCAACCAAGGACAGAAGCCTAGAATGTCAGAGAAGATGGAAAATCCTGATTTCAAAGACATCCCAGCAAAACGTGAGTGGCATGCATAAGGGCATACCATGATGCATTAAAAAGGTGACCAGCCAACTTGGAAATTATAGGGGCTCTACCTAGTATCATCCCATAGTCAGACACAGTAGACAACCACTGTGCCACCCTATGTGGAAAGATATGGAACCTTAAGAAAAATATTTTTTTTTTAAAAAGAGAAGAGAATAGTGCCTCCATCCGATTAACATTTAGTAGTGAATTAAACCCAATCACATGTATATAAATAGTTTCCTTTATATACAGATGAAGACAGAATGAAATAAAAGTATGCACCTTTTAACACCTTCAGCCAGGGGAGGGGGGTCAAGACTAGAGACGGGTTGGGTTGGGGGAGAGAGAGTGAGAGAAAGAGTTATGGTTTATATATTATAAATCTATATATATGTACACAGGTTTTATTATACAAATGGGTTTGTTAACATTCTCTGCCATAAGATTCCACATTTAACCATACACACTCAGAAACAATCACACATTTGTATTGCCACAATTTGAAATAACTAAAAACAGACGCAAGTTTACAAAGTCTGCTAGACATGTTTTGGAATAAGGGTAGTGGTAAAATAAGAGGAGCAAAGATATCATTTATTACCAGTAACAATTGCTCCAATCAATGAATAACTCCACCCCTAAAGTCTTTAATCAACACAAACCTCTGCATAAAAGCTTTTTAAAATTACATTCCCCTTACTTCTCGTATTTACATGGGACTGTTAAAATAGTTCTACTAAAAATCGATTTTTCTATTGACACTGAAATTGTAGTTCCAAGGTTTCTGACTGCTGGGATATTTTAATTCAGGCATTAAGCACCTTAATAGGTTACTTTTGAAACGGTTAAATTTGATTTTAAAATAAGATTGTGTTTAGAATTTGTAACTAGTAGTTGCATATGGAGGAAGAAAAAAAAACAACTCTGTTTTATCATTTTCTGAAGATGAAAGTTATGATTAAAATAGCAACATTTCCTAAATTATTCCTGCAGGCTCATTGATAAAGTAAGCTTCAGTATATTTTCCAGTGTCTGAAATTTACAAATAAACTAACATCTATAATCAATCAGTAAAATAAAAAAAATATTTTTTTCAAAACATTGCTGTTTATTTACTAAATCCTCAAAAATAACCAGAGAATTTGCCCTTTGACTGGTTTTCTTTAAAAAAAATCAAAAAAAATTAAAAAAAAAAAAATCAAATAATCATTTTCTTTGTAAAGAATACAAAGCATTTCATTAAACGAAACAATTGTAAACAAAAATTGTGTCTGGCAGGAGGAGTGGGTTGATTGAGAGATGAGGAGGGAGTAGAGAAGAGAAAAAAAATAATGGAAGAGAGAGAGAGTTACTAAAACCTTTGGTACTGTGGTGTACGAGTCTGAGACGGGCACTTCTGCTAGTCTGTGCCATTTGCTGTAAAAAAAAAAAAACAATTTAAAAAAATAAACAAATGCTACGTAAAAGTTACTTGGTGATTCCTTTTCTGTTGGAAGACAAAAGATGGCGGTGGGTTCAAAAACATGTACAAAGATAATTATATCCCTTGCTCCCCTATCAACAAGTGTCACTGGTTCTAGAAATAAATAAAGTCACTTCCACACAACCAGGCTTTCTTTTTCTGACATGTGTACATGAAATGATGTAAGATTTTGTGTGAGTCAATGATTGAGTGGGATTCTTAGTGTGTGTAAGTTTAAGTTTTGTCATTTTTGTCTGAATTTCTGAGATGAGGAATTATCATTATTATACACTGATTTACTCAGACTAGTGTCCTCATCCTGGTTGTTATAGTCACATTTTGCCCGTTGTACCCTCCAGCCTTCATCGGGTATTCGTCATATTTGGTAACCTTCTGCAAACTGAACCTTTTATTCAATCCATGGGTGTATATTATCATTCTGCTTTCCAAACAGGGAGATATCTTTCTTGTAGGAATTAATTAATTGGGTTGTGCAAAAAAAGTCATTCTCCGGTTCAATGGAAGAAGCAGACAAATGACATCACAACAAATTAACTGATATCAGATATCCTTTAGCATGGACAGCAGAATGAGAACAATTTACACCTGTAGATTGAATGAAGGGTTTGGTTTGAAATTCTCAGCAGCCAACTACAACAGACACTTGAGGAAGACAAGAGAGTACAACAGCTGAAATATGATTATAACAACCAAGATGAGGACACTAGTCCGGGTAAACCAGCATATAATAAGTTTTGTAACTTATAACAATGTATAAATTTGCATGTATGAGAAGTAGCTACCTGAGGAAGTAGATTAGAAAGTAATGTATGTATGTGATGTGACATGGAAAAATAATTGTTATTTAAAAAAAAAAAAAAAAGAAAAGAAAAGTGTATGTGTATAGACATGCATCGGTGCCCTACAATAATTTTCTTGTATGTGCATGCATTAGGAGAAAAAAAAAACACTTTTGGTTAGGGCATTTTAACAACACAAGCATACAGGTGATACTTTCACCTCCAAGAAAAAAAAAACCAACCGAATCACAACTTCTGTGTAAAGAGAATAAAGAAACAGTTGGAGCCACTTACTCAAGTAACAAACTTGATAATAATGGCAACCTAATTTGAATGGCTTGGTTAAAAAGAAAAAAAAATCCCCACATCCCAATTTACCCCCCAAATGTCCAAACATTATATAAACATCACCTACTCAGTGGCAAGACACAAAAAAATTAATTACAATCAAACAATTTCTCATGATATAACAACAAATGTTTTTGTCAGTCTGTGGTGCATTGGCCTGCAAAATTTGTAGGCCTTTCACTTTTCTGTTCAAAGCCCTTTTTGTTGGTCTGCATTCTTTTGTTTTTGTTAACTGATTGTACAAAGGTGTGTGGGTGTAGCAGTTTTGTGTATCCCCATGCAGATTTTGAAAAAGTCTTTAAAAAGTGATGATAAATATTCTTCTCAGGTGTATCAAAAGTAAAACTGACCTTTTATCTGCTTCACCACCCCCTTTCTTTTCTTTTCTTTGGTTCAAGAATTAAAGAGTCTTTTCTCTGTTTAGTCTGTTCCAATTTCTCTTTTTCACCATATTTTGTACCCCTCCCCCATGTTTCTCATAAAAGCTTTAACATTTGTCTTTGGTTAAAAAAAAAATAAAAATAAAAAAGTCTTCTTTGACTGAAAGCATGGGGTATATTCTGACCCCACAAGAGAAAAAAACGAATCCTTCATTCTTTTCTTCTTTTTTTTTTTTCAAATCATTATACATTGGTTCTCTTAAAAAATTAGTCTTGATATATCTTTTTTTTAAATTTCTTACACCCCCTCTTTTGCCTTTTTTTTTTTGGACATATATAAACAAAATTCAATATATAAATAGAATTTTACAGTGCATTTATGTCTGTAGTGACCACTTTGGTTATTTATATATATATATATATGTATATAAAAAAAACGAACAAAAAACTGCCAATTTTTAAATGTACAGTATTATCTACAGCCTCAAATATTGCCTATATACATCCATTACACACACACATACACAAAGAACTATGTTCAACATATACTCACGTGCACATGTATATGAAGATGTGTATGTGTGTGTGTAACTAAGCAAAAAACCAGTCGACCAACATGCAAATGTATCTAGAAACCTTTTCTCCAACGTTGCCTAATTATCAAGAAAACGCAGAAACTACAAGGTTTCTAGATACAATACTAAAGTCGACGGGAGGCTGATAGCTGTACATATAGACAGAATGTTGGTAATTGATAGTTATATAACAAATGTTGCTATAACTAAAAATCACTGCTTTTGTTGTTGTTGTTGTTGTCGTCGTCATTATGCAGTGTCTTCTGGTAGTGGCTGGATGGTTGTTGGTATTTGGTACTGACAGGAGCAGATACTGGTATGCACCATGACCAAGTGGTTAGCATAGTAACATTAGTGGTAACAGCAGGAGCAGACACAGTGGAGACCAAATGGTGATGGTTGTAGTTCGCCCCACCCTCCCTTTTTTTAATTAGTATCTGGTACTAGATAGATGGTGTTGCTAGTTTTCAGATCGGCACGTGCCACTAGCTCTCGACCGTGGTCACACCTTCGTTACTACTAGTGCTGCTTTGAGACATAGAAGAATACTGGCTGTCAGAGGTTGTGCTCATTGGGCTCTCGATCTCGAGGTACTCCTGGAAAATGCAGAAACAAACAAAGATTATTAGTATATTTAGTACATTGTAGCTTGACTGCTCAACTAAAATTAAACAAGTAAATAAATATACAATTATTCACAATACTAACAACCAAATCACACGCACACACTCTCTAACAAAGGTTACTAACTAAACTTTTTAAAAACTAACCATTTCCAATTATTTTTCTCCAAATTTCAAAAGAAAATTAATTTTTTCCAGACATGCTCAACAGATACACAAATGGTTTAATGAAGGGGGAAAAGTATATGCATATATAAGCAGTGGCGTTCCAAGGTGGGGGGGTGGAGGAAGCGGCCTGGCCTGGAGGGGGTGACACCAAGATGAGTGCCTAAAAAATTTTCATATAGTTTCTTGGTAATTCTTTTTACTAATGAAAGATCTGTCTCTCCACACAATATCTCCAAAGGTACTCAAAGAATTTCAATGAGCTTTTGTGGAAAGGTGGGAAATTGGGTAGGAAAGAGTTGGTTACATTTTGGGGCGGATCCAGGAATTCTTTTTGATTGAGAGATATTTTTCCGTTTTTTTTTCTTCATACATTTATGCATACAGTAATGAAAAGTTCTCAATGGGTTTCAAGAAAAGAAGTGATTATATTTTGGGGCTGATCCATGCACAATTATCTACCCTACGTTGTAGTTATATGTCCACATAATATCGCCAAAACTTCATGTCTGTCTACACAATATCTCCATTTTGTGGAAGGGTGGGCAATGGGCTACGAAAGAAGTGATCCATGCACAATTATTTCCCCTGACAATGACGTTGCCAGGGGTACGCACTCTCCGAGTGCTTTATAGTGTTATTGTATAGTTTTTTTAAAGCCACTGAATAAAAGCATTTTCATGGTACCCATACTTATTTTATTCATATTATTTCACCAAGTCAGAACTGAAAAATTGAAAACTAAAGATGAACAGAATTGTTAGTAAATGTAGGCTTATGTCATCACATTCAATAATATGGGGGAATCATGATGAATAATGAATAGTATTAGTACATAAACATCACCAAAACTCTAGTTATCCCAGGGAGTGGAGGAGACCATGAGTTACCGCCCCGGGTGACACCAACCATAGGCCCGCCACTGTATATAAGTCCTAAATCCTGCCAATTTACTGATTAGAAATTGTCCACAATTGCAAAAGATTTTGTTCACACACCCACACACAAATTATTTTTTTAGAATGCTGCAAATATGTATGAAAGCTTGAAATAGGTACAAAAAAAAAAAGAAAAAAAAAGAGAAGCTTTCTGAAAGAATTTTTAGAAATATTTTCTGCAGTATACAGTCCAAGAGAATATTAAAATTGAAAATCGTATGCCATTCCATAAAATTTACAGGAGTTAATTTAATCACACTTCTGAATGGATGGCCGACACTTGTGTGAAAAATCCATATTTTATTTAGCCTCAACAGAATCATCATTATTATAATTTGCAACGTGTCAGTCTGTTTGACATACTGACAGATTACAGCTTTAGGTATACTGTTAGTGAAGCAACAGGCATTTTCTAGGAAATATTTAAAAGATCAATGAAGCCAACTTTTAATAAAAAGTAACCTAAGTAATAAAAAAGAAATTCAAATTAGGAATTCAGGATTACAATGATAATGCTCCTCCTCCTTTCCCTCAAGTAAATTCATTTTTCACATTAGATAAGTCGTAAACATTTAATTTTCTGTTTAACGGTTTCTAATTCAGAGCCGTCAGAAATGGTCAAAATCATATTGTCTGTCATGGAGAAGAGTCATTAACATTCCAAATTTTGTTCAGATAACTGAACTCCTAAATGTTCTTGATGGTGTTATCACAATGGTATATATATTAACTAAGTACCATTTTTCTGAAGAAATAAGGTTTCCCCTTTTCCACAGATGAGTCACCTAATGAAGGCTGAAGAATGGTTTAGCCAAAATGTAGTGCTAACAACATCAAGGAGTTCAATTGTCCAAACAAAATTTAAAAAGGATCAAAAATATAATTAACTAACCCTAGGAGTTGGGACACCCTTTGAGAAAAAATTAGTGCAATCTGATGTACACCAGAATAAACTCGCATTTTTTAAATGCATTTACAAATAAGGGAGACTACCCAACAATCAGTATTTAAGTGTTATCTCCCTTGACAAATCGGTCATTATAATACAGACAGAGCCCGAACTCCACACTATTATTATTCAGTTGCAAATCACCCGGAAAGTTAGCGCATTTTAATTCGATACCCCTGGCTACAATGCAGGTTTCGACTACTAAGAGATCACATAACGATTAACAAAATCAGACTTTTAGTATTATATAGATATAGAAGATAACAACGGATGAAATCAAATTATGAGACAAAGGAAGCAAAATACATTTGTTAAAGTCAGATTTTAGAAGGCATGAAAGCTAAATCTTTTAATTCACAGTAAAGCAGATATAGTTAGATTATCTTATTCACTGTGAGAAGATACCATTATAGTGTCAAAGGTTCCTAAAGGAAACTGTATAAAAGTCCAAGTCTGGTGATAAACAGTTATGTGATTTATATTGCCATTGGATCAAAATATAGCCATCCTTTTACAACAATCATGAAAAAAAAATTTTTTTTTCATATTATAATAAATATTTTTTTATATTATAAATGATTTTTTTCTCTCTTAATATTTTACAAAATACATTTACTACGTGAATGTGTATAGTTCAAGAGTCGCGGGTGACTTAATGGTTGACAGTACGGAGAATGGAATCAGCGAACCGAGTACAAACCCCGGCTGAAATAGTTTGCATTCTCATTGTAATAATACCCTTGGGAAAAGCATGAATCTATCTTATTTCCTCTCAGCTATAGGTAAATAGCAGGGCAGACTGGGTTCTCTAGCCAGGGTTGGCAACCAGTCTAAGAGACAACAGATTCTACCCCAGGGAGTGGAGCCCCCTTAAGACTGATGGATGCCAACTTTGACTTCCTTCTGGCAGCTCCTGCAGCCAAGCTGATGCCAAACATATCGCTCCACTTTCCTTTGGACTATATCAGCAAAGGCAACTGGGTTTCCAAGGATTTCCAAACGATTTGCCCAGGCTTGCACCCTGGAGAGGTCACTTCAGTGACATCCCATTGTCTACCGAAATAGGTCTTCCATGTGTATAGTTCAAATATTAATACTGTTATGACAGCATGCCTTTTCATAACGATTCTGTAGAACACTATAAGACCGTTTCTATAGTTTTGAGAAGAGTCATTAATATTCAAATGGTTCTTCAGACAATTGAACTCCTTGTTGTTTGTGTTGTAAACACGCTCAGATTTTACATACAAGTCAGCTGTCAGAGGACTAACGCCTTTGATACAGTTGACATGCCACCCAAAGAAAAGAAGTAGCAGAATAAGTAATACTACCTCTGTCCCATAATAGTTGTTACATTTATATATATGTTTAGGTGTGTAAACGTGACAACTATTATGGGACAATGGTAGTAACAGTTATTTTAGTAGCAAAACAAGATTACAGCGGATTCCTCACTTGCGAGGGTTGAGGGAAGATTCTCCAATGTTGTAGGGTTCCATTCTACTTGGATCTATTTTTCCCCGAGCCATTCATAGATATTTGATCGTTGGTCCGTTCTAGCAGTAGACAGACAGGCTGGCAGGCATCTCTTGCGGAGATTCCTTCTGGGAATAGAGATATAGAAACACTCTTACCCATGGGATGAAACTACAAGTCCAGAATCGGCAAGATTACTCATTCAAAACAAATCATAAGGTAAAAGTTCCAGAAATGTTATGGGCAAGATAACAATTTACAGTTTGGTGAAATTAGCATCGGCAGTTGAACAGTCATTCTTTGTGCAGGATTATTCAAAGTTTTCCGCCTGTATTATCATCAGGCTGTGTTTTTCTGAGCTAATAATCATCTTCTGACATATTTACATCTATGAGGCTTGTGTAACAAATTACAGGTATCCCTTAATTAACAATTTTGTTCAACACAAATTAATCGCTACCATCACTTTATGTACAAAGTAAAAAATTTTATTAACGCCATTTCAAAATTTGTGTGTATAAGCAAACATCTACGATAGTCTCCTGGCAGTGTGCCTTAGACTCAGTCGCGGAAATCAGTCAAGTGAAAGGTGTCAATTCTCTCACAATCAGCATTGAGAATGCATATGTTACGTACTTGTATTACCAATTTTCTTCAAATGGATTACATACTTAAAAAATATTTACCCCTTTAACCATGTCTAAAAATAATAGTGATGCAACAATTGAGAGTGAAAAAAAAGGAAAGTAATTACTTTAGACATTGAACTTAAAACGATTTAAAACGAGAAGAGAATGTTCCAAAAGAGATAACACAAAGAATTTGATGGAATGTTTCGTGATTTAGAGTCAATTAAACAACAAAAAATGGATATGGATCCAGATGTCAATTGAAGCTTGTTTGTTTGCCATGGTCTAGTGAATCAGATTGCTCATCGCAGAATCTATGCTGAAAAGAAAAAAGCTAAAACTATTCAAATGATCCTTCATAAATGTTTCTCTAAAAGTAAACATTGCTAAAACTACTTTAATGTACTCAATAAACATTTATCTCACATTTGTTGTTATTTTCTCTGGAAAAATATCATACTATGTACTTTATAGAGTAGCTACACTTAAATATTTTGAGTCCTTAATAATCGATCATGGATCAATTGATTGTGTTTAATTGATGCGTTTCATTATACACAGTAATATCTGAGGATCAATTGATCGCGTTAATCAAGGGAAACCTGTATTATTACCATTTTGAGAAAAAGAAAAGGGACCATATTGGAGAGATTTTGCCTACCCACTTAAGTTTTTTTTAGAGCAGCAGCACGCTCATACACACACACACACACAAAGGTCTGTCCGAAAAGTATCCAGTCATTTTGAATATCTCGAGAACAGGTTTCACGGCCTTGATGTAACTTGGCAACCAATTAGGGGTGACCTTATTGTACATGCCTGAACAGACACTTGTGGGGTTAATCATTCGGCATTGAAATGCCATTGAGTGAGCTTGTAATACTGTGTGACCATCACATTCACAATAACCGAGCAAGTAGATTCTTCATGTCTTGTGCAGGGTTTCTTGGCAAAACATGGCACCATCCAGATCTGTCACCCCCCCCCCTCTCCAAATTTAGCTCCTTTCAACTTCTGGCTTTTCCCAAAGAGATTTCAGACCATGGATGAGATTAAGCAGAATGTGACACGGCAGCTGATGGCGATCCCGAAAGAGGATGTTGGAGACCGTTTTGAAAAGTAGACCGAATGCTTGTATGAAGTCCCAAGGGCAGTACCTTGAAGGGGACTAAGGTGCCATTGCCCTAGGAAGGCTATTTTTTCCCCAGTAATATTAAATAGCTGGATACTTTTCGGATAGACCTTGTACCCTACCTGAATGATTGAACACACCAATCAACACATGGAATTCAAACACAAATAATGAGTGTACAGTCTGAACAAACGTTACTAAACAGTGCTATATAGGGGTCAATATTATATAGCATAAATAACACAGAACATCACTCTTTCTGCGCTCCCAGTCAGAGTCATTTTCATTATTTTAAAATATATGTTGTTGCTGAGCGTCAACAAGATGGAATGGATTAGTACTGTGTATCTCGTCTGGTAGCTACTTTCTGGAGCAGGTGAAATATCACTAGGTGCAAAGTGTCGATATATATATTGCTAGAAGATAAATTATTGTGTATGTGCTTTTTCTCATACACATTAACCAAAGTGTACAGTATACAGTTATTTCAGAGACTGTCCAGTATACTTTCTTTTATCTTATCATTCATTATGAAAAAGTATTTGAAAAAGTGCGCTATAGTGAATCAGCAGTAAACAGGGTAGCACTAAGCGGGGGTATTACATAAATAAACAATTAAGGATTTGTTTCAATTTTTGATTTTCCAGTCTTTCCAATAATAATATCAACTAGCATTCCAAGGGAAATTATGTATCACTGGCACCTATATATGCTTCATTGGGGTGATCAATTAAAAAGTTGGAAAAAGGGATGATCAGTGAATAAGTTACTTCTCTTGCCTTTTGTTGGGCTGTGATCGCTAAAAAAAGGTCTGAATTTTCAAAAAACAAGCGGGCACAAACAACTGACCAATTTAGCATAACACTTACATTGGATATTGAACCCCCCTCTAAAAACTTATTTTAGAGGGAATTTTAAAAAAAGAAAAACATTTCCCCCTACTCATTGAGGGGAGTGTGTGTGCAAAATATGCAAATTTCTACAATAAACGGTTAGAGCTTGGCAAAGTCCGGATACATAGATACATATAAATGTCAGAACACATGAATAACCTAAACCCAGCAATAAACCAGTGTTGTGGGTAGCAGTAATTAATAATAATCTCATCATATTCAAGGATGGATCTGTTTCGTATTTAATCTGATACTTGCTAACAGCTTTTAACCAAGACATAGTATACATACACACAAAGAAAATCTACTATTTTACTTAGAAATTCAAGTCATAACAAACAAAAAGTTAAAGAGGCTGTAAATGATATATTTAACTAAAACTTGCAATAGTCTGCACAAACGACCTGTTAATCACCAATTTATGGTAGACACCCATGTTACAATACCCAGTGTTGAAAGAGGAAAGGAAATGCTAAGCTTTGAATAAAGAATTTTTGTGCTCATTAACACCTTGGCAAATCTCCCTGTAATGCTAAGCATTAGTGATTCCGCCTCACCCCCAGGGAACATTGTCTATAATTTTGAGAAGAGTCATTGACATTCAAAGAGTTCTTTGGACGATTGAACTCATTCGTGTTACTTTTGTGGTTGCTTACAACATGAGTCACTCTCTTTACATACAGATATTACACCTGAAGAGCTACATCAAACAAAGAGTTTATTTACATCATACACTCATCCTAAGTTGAATATTACTATTTGATTATGACAAATTTGATAATTAGATGGTGATGGGAAGAACCTAGGATTTTGAGTGGGATGGGGTCCAAATGAAAACATTTCTAACATCAAAGACAAGAAAGTAATGTGAGATCCAGCATTTTTCGCTTACATTTGAGTCATAGTTTTTAGCATTAGAATTGACAAAAGAGTAAAGTAAAAAAATTAATCATAGAAATTTACCACAGAACCAATAAATAAAGAATTTTATAACGAATAAGATGGGAGACATCTTATTTATATTAGATGATGAAAAATTTTGTTTTGTTTTTAAGGTTAATTTATGATTACTTGAGATTCAGTTTTTTAAAAAATTTATAAAATTTCTTTATCTAGATATTTAAAGAAAACCTCTTAACTGCGCTTTGTCCAAGCAGGAAGGGGTCCAGACTCCCACTCCCTGGATCTGCACTTATGATATTTAAAGGTTGGCTATCATAATAAAAAGGGCCATGCTTGTTTTAGTTCCCAATTTTCAATTCTATCAGATGACTTGGCAGGAAACTTATAAGTATAGCATCAAGAACAAATCATCACTCAGTATTGGCAGAAACAATTTGCTAATATTTTGGGCTCAACAAAAAAAAAAAAAAAAAGAAAGATGGTGAGATTGAACATTTTTTGCTTTGTATGAACGTAATAAAGAGAGAAATGTCATTTAGTCAACACACAAACATTCATCCCTAAATCCTGAATAAATCTCCATTAATCATCATCCAGCAAGACCTAAATAGATACCATTAGAGAGGGACACACCACTACCATCCAATTGGGATTTCCTCACCCCAAGCCCAACCCATTTTAAACAATCAGAAAGTTAGCTTAAGACAGAGTCTAAAAACTGAAATATTAGAGGCTTAGTTAGACATTAACAAAATGTAAATTAATAGAATAGTCAACAAATTTCTTAGATGAAGCAATTATTAATTTTTGACTAGTTTTTCGTTCATCTTATTTCTGTTGCTCCATATTACACTAGTAGTATTAGATGTAATAGTATTTGAATTTTTTTGATGGAGCATTGTTAATCATTATTAATTGTTTTACTAGTCTTTCTTTCATCTTATTTCTGTTGTCTTTTATTGCAACACTCAGATTGTTAAGTAAAACCATTGTAGACAAACTAGTAAAGACCCTATCATGGAAAGACAGATATGGGAGTTCAAATCTTATTTCTGATTCAAGCTGCTTATTTAACAGTCACAGAATAACAATGAGAGTTGTGATCAAAAAGCAACAGAAATAAGATGAAAGAAAGACTAATTAAAAATTAATGATTGAAGAATAAAATAGTCATGAAATAATATTTTAATGTTCAATCCCTTTTAGCTCTTAGAGTCAGACATAAAATATAAGCAGCTTAAAAAAATACATTTTATCTTTCTACTGACACTTTTATGTAGTTTTAGTGAAAAGGAGAAACGTTTTGGACCGATTTTAGACTAAACGTTTTCAAGTCTTGATGTTTTTATTCTACATCAGAAACATTTTAGGAACTGTCGGATAAGTGGATTTAAACCCCATTTTTATCTGTGTATTAAAAAAAATTTAAAAAACGATATGAGTGCATGTAAATATAAAATATCAAACAAAAATTAAAAATGTTGGGAGGTGCAGAGTGGTGTAACAGTTACCGGCACAGAAAACAGGATTGATGGACCGAGTGAGTTTTGGCCAAAGCTTTTTATATTCACTTTGCACTAATGCCCTTGGGAAAGTCATGAATCCACTTCTCTCCCCACCTAGGGGTAAATTGCAGGGCAGTTGGAGCCCTTTAGCCCTGTAAGGCAGTCCAGCTATGAGACGGTTACTCTGACAAAAAAAACAACCTACATCTTGGTAGTTGCCATAGCTGGGCCCAAGCCCAGGTAAAGGAGGAGGGTTGGGGGTTGGGGGTTGGGCTAGCAACTCCACTCCATAAAAAAACCTACTTGCTACTAAAATTGCAGCAAAGTGGTTGTGGGGCCCTATGCTCCACAAGGAGTCTACAGGGGATAAACAATACATGCCTATTATTAAGACCATTTTTTTTAACTGCTGCAATAAAAGCAATTATTTTTAATAGCATGCTAGAGTTGGTAGTGTGTTAAAAAAATGTGAAAAATTTAGAAATAGTGATCAGGTTAGATTTTGAGTCAAAATCAAAGACCAAGCCAGAAAACAGTAATTATATTAGGTTGATGCAAAATTTCCCTGTGCCATTCTTTCGCACTATGTTAGGAAAATCTTAGAAGCATCTTTTAAGTTTAATCAGCTCTTTATTGTTTATGTGTACATAGTCTGTAAGAATTGTTTGCAGAGTAGTTATTCTGTGTTTGGTGGAATTCAACAGGAATTCTTTATTATGGATTCTAGACTCTGGATAAACTTAATGCTACAATGAGCAATGGGCGCATTTGAATGACACATTGGAACAGAAAATGCCATTTTTAGGGCAAGGCAGTCGATAGGTAATATTTCTGCCTAACGATACCTGTCCTAAAGTTGTTACTGTGATGCAACAAATGATTATAGAGCTGGAATGGGAAGTTCTTCCACATGCACTCTATTCTCCTGACCTGTCACATGTTTCACTCCATGCAACACTACTTGTCAGGTCAGCTGTTCCAAGAAGTTGAAAATATTGAAAAATTCCTAGAAGAATTCATCAAATAAAAACTGGAATTGTTTTATGAAAAGTATTTTAAAGTCACAGAAAGTCAAGGCAAATACTTTGATGACTGAATAATGATGCTATGAATTTATAATGAATAAAAGATTTTGTATGGAAAATGCTGTAAACTTTTGCATCAACCTAATATATGAATCTATTAGTCTATTTATCTATTGTCCTATGTAAGTTTTTATTCATTGGTCCAACCATGAAAAGAATCTCAATTGGTCTTCATATTTATCCACCAACTTATTTACAACTTGCATAAATAAGGACGCTAATGTTTCAATGCACCTGAATCTACCAACATGTTGCCTATGACAT
>VCCN01004182.1:7365950-7386776 GCA_006491835.1 Architeuthis dux | reverse complement strand
GGGTCAATTTAGAATAAACTTACATTGCAAATCAAACCCCCCACACACCTATTTAGTGGTGGAATTTTAAGGAATTTGATGTAAAAGCAACTTACAGGTTTCATCACAATAACTCTCTTTTTGTATTCTGTTCCATGGTGCCGTTTTTTGCGCCGGATGCACACAACAATCAGCACTACGCAGAGCAGTATCAAAAATGTTGCTATCACGGCTATCAGAACGTATATATCGGATTTGGAGAGCGCATCCATCGTAACAGGTGACTGGCTTGGAAACAGGGTTGCTAAGAAGAAAGGAAAAAAAGGTCAGAATAATGAAAACTACTAGAATAAGTTTTATTTTTTTATTTATTACAGGGTATACAAGAAATATTTTTTTTCTAAAGTAATACCTTGGTTAGCACTCTAGATAGGTTCCTAAAAAACTGAAGCGCTAAACAGGTCATTATAACAGCATAAATAAAGATTGATGTCATTATTGAGCCTCAACAAGATGGAATGGATTACTGCTGTGCCTCTCATCTGGTAGCTTTCCCTGGTGAAATATCACTAGGTGTCGATGTATATTGCTACATGATAAATTATTGTGTATGTGCATTGTATATATATGGCACATTAACCAAAGTGTATAGTATACAGCTATTTCAGAGACTGTCCATGATGCTACCTTTTATTATTTATTTTGGAAATTTAACATTACTAAATTTAGCACAAAATCAGGTTGTACTGTTAAGCAGAGTATTACTGTATATGCTTTATCAATCTATAAATTCAGTAATGTCATTTCTTTTCAGGTCTTAGAAATAAATAATAGACTTTAATAGTTTTAACAATAGAGATTTGCACTGATTGGAGTATAAACAGCCGTTGCATTCGTCAGCTTAGGGGTCCTTGCAAGTTTCAAGTCTGGTCAAGACCAGGACTTAATTCTTACAAGTTTTTATGACCACCCCCTTGGCAGGTTGCAAGTCCACCAAGGGATACCTCCACCCGAAATCACACAGCCTAGAGTGTACTCAATTAGTTGCTGAGTACACAGGGAAATTTTTCCCAATGAAGAGTTTTCCACATCAGACCCAGAACCTTCTGCGTGTAAGGCAGATGTGCTAACCATTACACTATCTGAGCAGACTTTCCCTGTACATAGCTATTACCAAAAGTTCAGCAAGGAATCACTCTTGATAGCCTGAAATAATAAAATTTTTCATTTTACTGGCTAACACAACCAATTACACAAACATATTTACCTTCCTCTGGTTCAACAACTGTAAGCCAGGCACTCTGGTACTTGAAGCCCATCGAGTTGGAGGCAACACATGTATACCAACCAGCATCTTCGAATGTCACGTTTGTAAGGTAAAGGATTTCCGGGTTGGATATATTCAGTCCAGATTGCTATAAACACAGAACATCAGAGTTACATCATTAAAAAAAAATTTTTTTTTTAAATCCACAAGTAGAACACACAAAAAGGTTCAAAAGAAATTTCACATTTTCTCATCATCTTAAATATTATTACATTTTGGCAATTTTTTAATTTTTTAAAATTAACTATTTGTTTCAACTACATTAAATGCCAAAATGATCTTCCAGGTGCAATGCTTAAATAAATATATTCATCTACAACATAAGTGTTTAAGAATCCTCTTCACTTAGGCCGTTAAAAAAAACCCACACACCAAAACCAAAAATCCTGCTTCCAGCTAATCTGTTTTTCATAGAAAGAATAAATAGCTTTATATACCAATTTCTATTCCCTTGTTTTTATATGAGCAATCTATTTAACTCCAAATAGATACAGGGTCACTTACATAATAAGACTGGCCACAAACCATTTTGTTGTTGTTGCCAACAAAGCAATATAGGTATCCCCATCTTTTTGAAAGTTTATATTACTCCACGTTTTTCGCTGTTATGAAAGAAGTCGAAAAGTGAAGATAGCGTTCAGCATTTGCAACCTCTGATCACTCAGCCATATATACCATCACCACCAATTATGGGGTCTGGGAACATGATAATTGCTTCTTCGCCTATCGGCTTACCAAAGGTTATTATATGAACGCTCTACTTTCGATAGCGTAGGGAATCTGTATAACAATAAAGACTATCTTATTGTGTACAAGGCAAAGGAAGAATCTACCCTTTGCCAAAATATCAAAATCTGTTTATAATAAAGTGGCCAGCATCGAGTTCAAAACTAAGGGGGGAATTTTTTAAAAAACAAAAAACCCCAAAACTTAGCATGCATTATCAGATTTTATCTTCAATATTTCTTATCTAATAATAAAAGGTAATTTTATTAAAAATCTCAGATACTTACCAATATTTAAAAAAAAAAAAAAATAAAAAAATTATTTCTTTTTTAATATTACATAAGAGTGAAGAAAGGTAATAGTTGAAGAGGTATTAAAAGAACTACAACATTTAAATCATGCCGAGAGTTTTACAGGTAGAATTTGGTTCTAAGAGAGAAGGATAGTATAACTTGGTGAATTTCCTGAAGATTAGAGTATAAACATCCGGTGACTAAGTCCCGGTTCCCATTGCATGCGTCAGCTTAGTGATCGTTGCAAGTTTCAAGTCTGGTCGAGATCAGGACTTTATCCTTACAAGTTTTTATGACCACCCCCTTGGCAGGAAGATTGGTTGAGAGATTGAGTTTAATCCTTAACAGAGAGAATGTGAAATGAGAAGAAAAACAGGAGAGAGAGAATCATCAGACAAGTGTTTTGTTTCATTCAAATTAATACAAGAGAAAAAGAAAAAATAACATGCAAAATAAATTTTGGAAAAAAAAAAAAAGTAAAAAGAAAAAGATTTTGTTTAGCACAGCCCAGAAGTATTTCCAGCTCCAAAGTCTTCACATCCAACCTGAATGGAATTAGATTATTACAAATCATTTTGCATAGTTTCATTGTCAATTTGTGTAGCCTGCAATATTTTACACTGGTAAACCTTTTGTAGCTGTTTTAACTCTTAAATTCATGGACCACTGGATATTGCTCCTAAATCACAGTGGAACAACTCTTCTGTGAATAGAATTTAAAAGTTTACCTAAAAAGGTCAAAGGGAAGTAACTTTAATCAGAAGTTATTTCCCTTGATTCAAAATTCAAATTTTGTAATATGAATTTAAGAGTCAATTAGTTGATTTTCATAATATTTTAATATGAATTTAAGAGTCAATTGGTTGACTTTCATAATGTTTACATCTTTGAAGTTAATTTTTGTGACTGATACTCTTTTCATGATCTAACTTTTCATTTGTTATACATTGTAAACCGGAAACATTCATTTGAGTAACTCCAGATTACACCAGCTAAAAATATTTATCTTAGAAACATTGGGAAGTTTTTAGATGAAGAATGAACTGGAAAAAAACAACAACCCCTTTTCATAATAAAAATTTTCCAATGGAGATTCACAATTTCACTCATATATGTGGATGTTTTTATCTTAATAAGAGTTTTGGAGTGATGTTATTTTCGAAAAGGAAAACAACTGTTTTTAACGGATGTAATAAAAATGTGATTATTTGTTCATTCATCTATTATTTATGTGGAGGGTGACAATCAATGAAAACAGACGTCATTTTGAAGCTCTAAGAAAATGTTTTTTTTTTCTTTAACAGATGTAATAAAAAAGCTATGTGCAATGAAGAAATCAAGGGCTGTATCGAGTACATTCTACGTTGCTGAAGAAGCCAAAATTGAGCTGCCAGACTAAGGCCAATCACGTCTTAAATTTACAACAGACCTTAAAGGCTGATTATGATGATTTTAATTTTTTTAAAAATTATTTTCAAGTAATTTGAGCTTTCCAGTATTTTTTATCAACTTAAATTTCTGATTTAAAACTATTAAACAATTAAGTTTTATTTTTAGGTATTTGAAGGCAACCATTTTTATGCCTTACTTCACATGTCATCTTTATTATTACAAACATCAAAACAAATTCATGAACTTTACAAAATATAAATTGCATTGTCAGATTATTAAACAGTATATTTTTTTTCCTGAAATAAAGAAATGTTCCTGAACTGAAATTCTTGCAAAACAGGACAAACAAAAATGGCAGAATTAAGAAAAAGTTCACATCCTGAAAAATGCACAAATGTCTCCTACAGATGCCGTGCAAGCTGTCAAGAAGAATTTCTATAGAAACAAGATGACTTTGCTTCATCCCTGAACAGTGATGAAGACTGAGGATGCTAAGAATCAACTTTGGAAATAGTAAAGCGTAAGCATAAATACACAGCAGTTACTTCATGAACTAGTTGTAAACTAGTTACAGTAGATTTTACTAGCTTATAGGTGTAGTGACATGGAGCCTAAAGCCTAACTGGCCATCAACATTGAATTTGTATTAATCATTATTATCAATTTTTTTACCAGTATTTCTCACATCTTAATTTCTGTTGCTTTTTATTGTCATTCTACAATCATTAGTAAGAAGAAATAATTCCTTAGCTTAACCAAGCTTTCTTTGTTGTAAACAAACATCTCATTTTACCTATTCTACCTTCTCGTTTGACCCTTTTCTCTTGTATTAGATTTATGTTTTCTTGTTCTTGTTCAAACATCGCGTTTGTCACTTCTTTCTGAATGCCTCGGATGTGCCGAATTTACTTGCAGACAAGATACCCTTCTTGTGTCATCCTTGTTAATTCCTTTGCATGTGACCGCATTTAACACTACACTTAATTTCTGAAATATATCTGTATTCATAAGAGGTATATATTGAGAAATTGTTTGTAGCCAAAAATCTTGGCTTACGGAAACAATGTTATGACTCATTGTCATTTAGCTAAAATTAATAGGCATCTGCAGAACTAAATAATCAGATAAATAAAATATCAAATTATAATAAGCCCTTTATCTTCTGCTGATGTCACTTCCTTTTAGCTCTTGCTATAAATAGGGAAACTTCCCATTGCCCGATGCTCTCTTTTCAGTTGACACCGGTTTGGTGAAGCATGGATGCACAGTGTGTGTGTGTGTGTGTGTGTATATATATATATATATATATATATATATATTCCCTTTCTTACAGTACCTTTTCCCTTATAGCATCTTCATGACCTTCTTAGCCCCACCACTGACGGGTTGTTTTTTTGACCAGTATATTTCCCTTTTGCACCGTGGCTAACGTAAATCTCTTTGTCAACAAGATTTACTGGTGTTAAGCTATGTGCTTCGCTAGTCTTGCGAATACCCTGATTCACACGTTTTAATAACAGTGTCTTGGTTCATGATTTACCATATTTATTAAAATAAGCATTATCAGTTGCTTCATCATGTGAAAGCATGACAATTAAATTTGATACGCTACGTTTTTCCACCCATTTCCATTCTTGCTTTTTAGGACTAGCCGAATGCTATTTTTCTCTATTTTCTTTCGTAGCTACCCTTCCTAACACTTCATTCTCTTGACACAATCGTTTTGTTTTATGTTTCTTATGTTCTTCAGCCCAAATCGTATGTAACATTTATATTTTCTTTGTTTCTTATTAAAAGGTCTCTTTAATGTATGTCTATAAATATCTGCATTTGTCTTCATCACTCTCTCTCTACTTTTGATTGAACTTTCTTTGTTTGATATTATTTAGACAAGTGCTATTATGTCCTTTGTTTGACTTTAAATTTACTGCACGGATTTTGCTGACTTTCCAAAATGGTGGAATCCTGTGGCTTGTTTACGTTCAAAAACAAGATGGCGACTTCTTCAACTTTCTCTCCGTGACGTCAACAGAAGTATAGTACCAGGTGGCCTTCCTACAATACAGGATCTCAATATTTTCCTTTTGCAGCAGCTGTCTTATTGTTTAGGCTGTAAAAATGATTGTAGAATGACGATCTGGGAATTGCAATAAAAGGCAACAAAATTTAATATGAAAGAAATACTGGAAAAAAAAAATAATAATGATAATCGACTATAGTTCATCTAGGAAATTCGAATACTATTGGATTTATTAGAATCAGTCTCTTTACTAAAAGGGACAAGACACCCACACAAGGATTCAAAACCCAAGTATCCCAAAGAAGAGTTGAATACCGTACCAGTGATTTATTTACCACATTTGCCGGCCCATAAAACGCATGTTTTACAAGGATATTTGGGGGATTACCACTCTACAGCTCATCCAAGCCCCATAGCTGTGGTAGATGCCCCCCTAATCAAAATACTAGCATATTGGACACAGTGTAATATTTGTATAGATTTTTATAAAAATTTAAATGTGCGTCTTATCACCCGGCAAATACGGTATATCATGTTTTTATATTATACAAAGTTTTGTTACATGCTTCAAGTAGTAATGAGTCTCACGAACCAAGCACAGGGCAAACACATTAGGTTGCCTTTAATCTAAATGCTTTACTATCAAGATATTCATATCAAACCTATATAAAAGAATGGCCATGTTTACCCTTCTACCAAGTTGGGGGATGATGGGAAAAGAAAAAAAAAGGAAAAAAAAGAAAGAAAGGACCAAGCATTTGTTTAGTACAAAGTTTCTTTTGATGATACAGCATCCATAGAAAGTAATGGGGAATTTTTTTTAAAAATCCTTTTATTTTGCATCTGAAATAAGATCAAGGATTACATCCATCCATCACTGGCAAGGTTATAAAGAGAAGAAAATAAATTAATGAGAGTAGGAGGAGATCATAAAAGAAGCAGCAATGCTTCTAGATGAAGAGACATTCACATAAGATAGAGGAACGCAAAATAATTAGGAGAGAGCGTTCCTTAAAAAGAAGAGAGAGAAAACATGCTTCAGTTTAAATCCTGATAATTTTCGCTAGAGTCAGTTAGGAAACATGCTTGGCACAGCTAATACCAAAAGCAACAATCAGAGAGATCACTGATGACACAGGAATAAATAAGATAGTCAACCAACAATACTAGCATCCTTTATTCCTAAACATAGATATATCTATTTTTTTTTGTGTTTCTTAAGTAAAGCAGTAATTCACCAAAACACTAATTTTGAACTAATATTTGTTGACACTATATAATGAACAGTGTGACCTTTTCCGTCTGTAATACATAGACAAAATTCATATTTTGCAGATAAATCTCGTACCCACCATTTGAAACAGTTAACTCTTGCATGTATACATGTTCAGTCACTTTTTAAATAAAACCTCAGATAAAATTGATAAGACAAACATTTATTTACACTTTTAACAATTCTGAAGTAGTGAACTATTAAGTCTTAAAAAAACTAAGAGACTGTGAAGAAAACCGCTCGAACTCCATAGACACATGGGTAGATACTTTTACCAAATGCATTATGAACTCCAGTATATATAAATCTAGACATACAAAAGCTAAATATGCAAATGTGTATGTTCGTTAGGTTGCTTGTAGTGTCTGCTAGCCGAGATCCTACAACCCATAATGGACCGGTCCAAAGGAGATAGATTGTACAATGAATAATAGAATTAAAGGGTGAAAAAAATCAGAGATACCGTTCCCAAATCAAAGAAGTACACTGACCAAATTCAACAGTCCTACTTAGAGTTCCCTGTCTGTTATTACTGAGAAAGGAAAAACTAAATGAAAACAATGAAAAGTCAGTCTAGTGAATAAAATCTTTTAGTATCTAAACTTCATATTTCTTCAAATCTAGGTAAATCTGTTTTGGCAGGAGACAAGCATTCTCATGAATCTAGATTTATTTTCTTATGAAAGAAAACAAAAAAACAATGTATTTTGGTAGACAAAATATATTGGACACAAGTCATCCTAAAAGGACACCTAAATTCTAGGCAAATTATTACGTTTCCCTTGCTATCCCAGGCAATCACTGTCAGAAATTTACTCAGAGAAAATACAATTTGTAACCAACACTAGTGAATCATGAAACTAATTCTTATTCTGATTTTCTGTCTAAATTTGATTACTTTTTCATTGGGAATCATTGTAAGTGTTCTCTCCAATTGCCACTTTTCTTATTACCTGTGGTTATGCATGACAATATTATTATCATCATCATCATTATTGTATTGCAGGCATATAGTTACATGATTTCAGTCTTCTTTTGCCTAATTATACAGCAGTACTGAACCCTCATTCCTTACCCATAAATAAAATACCATCAGATTTTTTTACAAAACAAATCTTCCAACCTTTATCTTAAGGTGGAATAATTGCATTTATGAATATTTTAATACTAATATTACTATGCATGCAGTTTGTACTTGTCAGCAGTACAAATGCCCAGGTTATCCATTCTTTTAGTTGATCTACACATGCAATGGATTTTAAGAAGAAAAAAAAAATGCTGAAATGTCTCATTTTGGTACCTTTTTTTAACTACAGAGTGTGTGTTTGTGTAATTTTAAGGTGGGGGTCATTGGGCAAAATATTAAAGATTTTTTTCCTGTTAAAAACTCCTTTAAAGGCAAAGATTTAAGGACATTCACTTTATCCAAGGAAAGCCTACGTAAATCATATACATGGCCACTGAATACTTCATAGTGAAAAAAATCCCTTTAAAAAAGAAATTTTTTTTAAATAAAAAAAATATATATAATAATAAAAAGCCAGTAACAAAATCCCTTTAATTAGAGGTGGGGGAAGAGGTAGGTAAAAAAAGTGGGATTAAAATAAATGAAATAGTTAAGTGGAATTTTGGGTAAGGGGAAAAAATGGGCCAATTAAATGTAAAGGGAAAAAGAAAAACTGTTAATGACAGATCTGTTCAAAAGGGACTTTTAAAAAAAAAAAAAAAAATAAAAATAAAAAAAAAATACTGCAGAGATCATTAGCGGCAAGACGAAAGAAACGATTCAAAATTTGAAATTTGATGAAGGCAGCAAAGAAAGAAAGAAAAAAAAAAATAAAGAAAAAAAAAATAAATAAAGAACCCGCATATACATGACGTCTTTTGTTCATTCTACGCCATATCAGAATTATCAACACTACTGCTGCTCAATAGCAACAACTGCGCATAACCAGAAAAGGCATTCCACGACATGGCAGTAAATTATAAAACAAATGTTTTCTTAAAAACTGATTACATGACGAGCAGTCGAAAATAGACAGAGGAATTGATATAGGGTCTGCATTTGAGCCTGCCATCAGCTTTCTAACCATACTTGAAGCGTAATCTTAACATCCAAAACTTATAGTTTTATAAAGTTTACAAAGGCCTTTAGTTTAAATTATTTTATTACATAGTAAGATATTTTAATATTTGCTCAAAAAAACAAAGCTGATTTTTATTTATTTACAATAACCAAAAAAAGATTTAAAAAAAAAAAAAAAAAGAAAAAAAAAAGGCCCAAATTGCATTTTTGTCAATTTGTATATTTTTTTAAAAGATTACGTCAAATTATTTCTGAATATATCCATAATTTGTGGGAAAGGTTATTGAATATTGAAAGCATAGAGAAATTTAAATAAGTAAAAAATTTAGCATGCAAAAGTTTTGTTATTGAAAGTAAACAATATTATCACAAAATAATTATATATAAATTTTCATACACATGTAGATTACATATATAAAGAGGTAGTGGATTAATTAAGTATTGGAAGAAGCTTTTTGGTAAAACTTGTAGCAGACCTGAGATCAATCCCAGTAAGTCAATTTGGCTGCTCTTCATGCAGTAGCACCAGAACAGAATCCAGACCACACATTAAGAAGAGCAAGAGATGACTTTAGACAGACAACCTTTGTCAGAAGAGAGAAGAACAGAATCAGAGTGAATGCAGAAACAGACAGACAAGACACAAGAGAACAGGAAAGTCAAGACCACCCCACCCCCATGTTTTTAAAAGATTAGATGTAATAAGAGTAGATGTAGCTAGCCACCTAAAAAGGAAATAAATTAAATAAATGATTGTTTATTTTGGATCAAAATCAACACCCTCCCCTCCAGAGTGACCATTTGAACATCCTTCCCTCAAGTTGACAATTAAACATTCACCCCTCCCCTAAGGCAGCCACAGGTGGCCGGATACACAAATCATAACAATATGAATACATAGATATTTTCGTATTCAGTGTCTCATCACACTTATCTACATACTTTAAAAAGCTGTTTTGTTATAACCAGCTAATACCTGGCAACAGGTCGTCCACAAGAGGAGGAAAAATGACGACTTGGAACATGTGTTAGCGATAAGTTTCAGCTTGGAACGTGTTGCTAGATATGGGTTCTCCCCCACTTAGTTTTGCTAATTGAACACTCGCCCACCCTAAACCAGTCTAAAGGGGGAGGATGTTAAGGTTATCCTTCATTTTTCTAAAAAGAAATAAAGAATACACTTCAATCTTATGAAAAATTCTTTTTTAATCTTTATGTCAAAGATATGGCGGGGAGAGGGGGAAGAGAAATATTACCCACTCCAAGCACTATTCTATCATAATGGTATATTATGTCACAAACTTTTGAAGGAGTGTTTGCTAGTCACCAAGTATATAAGCCGCCTTCAAAATAAGCTTGCACTTGTTTAGAAATTACTGTATTTCCCAGTGTCGAGGAAGCTCTGGCCTCCAGAACACACCCAAATTTTGACTTGCAAAATTTGGGAAAAACAAAACAAAATACTTCAGCTTATAGGAGGCAGGGCAAATTTTTTTTTCTCGAGATTTCAATGCCGGGAAATACGGTAGTTAAATGTCTAATGCAGAATCTTTCTAATTTAGACCAGATCTCTTCAAATGCATTAAAATAGACAGAGTCAACTTTGATCTCTAACCTGAAGAGTTCTGTAATCTGTGAAAACAGAGAGGACAGAAAATCTGACATGAGAAATAAAATAACAAAGACCAAATCAAAAGATTCAGACGTTTAAACAGGAAGGATATAAGAAGTAACAGTGTGGTCAGTTGGAAAAATGAGTTGCAGAAAGAAAATGAAAGAAGGAAGTTCAAGAAGGAAGAAAACCAGACATTAGAGCCCAATGGAATAGGAAAGAAATCTTGGTTTCAGCAGATTGGAATTTTCAACCATTTTATTTCCAGAAAAGCAAGTCTTATGTAGAAGAATGTGGTATTAAGAAAATCTCAAAAAGCCATAAAAATCCAAATATTTTATATTGAAATAAATTTGACATCTTTAAATCCAAAACTAGTAACTGATAGCAGCAAATGACTTGTAGCTTTGAACTGAAAATATTTGCTGAGTAAAAAGAAAAAATGAAAAAAATTCTCAATTGCTGCTTTCTCCAAATCAAGAACTTACGATTAAAAATAAAATTGGTAGGCAAATTCAATAACCTTTCTTGAGCACATCCACAGGGCTAAGTAAGAATAACCTCTCCTATCTTACACAATTACTAATGATGATGATGATATAAATAAAAGATTATACTTTTATTTTATAAGTATTAGCCTCAGGTTAAGATTTTGAAATCACATTTTTCATAAATTAAAAATCCTATTTTTTGAGGCAAGGAAAGGTTTTCTAATTACACTAACATTGCCTATACAAAAAATAGATATGTTTTACTGATATATACTATTTCTAAAAAGGTTATTAATTTATTCATTTTTTTAATAGCAGCAAAAAGAGTCATGATTTGATTTTTATGGACATTGTTTTTAAACTATAGAGAACTATACAATCTCTTAGGCTAATTTTTAAATGTTACAGATGTTCCATGACAAATTCAAGCAAATTAATACACAGAAATGCATATGCATTAATATGGAATAAAATAGAATATTTTATATAAATTAAACTACTTTATTTGTTTGAAAGGCTGCCTGAGATTCTATCGTTTTATGACAAGTACAGCACAAATTATTTCAACGCCGTGAAATACGTAGCTCAAATGCTAGGCTAAACCTTAGTATTATCATTGTAAATAGTAACAAAATATTGTGGAGTGCAGTTCCAATTATCCAATGTGCATACCATTTTTAACATGAAACCAAGAAGTTTCAGATATTTTATGGAGGAAAATTCATAGACAGACACAAATAACAAGATTTCCAAACAGGAAGAGACAACAAAGAGAGTGAGAAAGTTTTTTGCAAGTCTTACAAAACACAAGCAGCACACTCCCATAAATAATAGGCACATGAAAAAAATGCCCTATGTATGTATGGGAATGCACTGATAATATAATTAACATTTTGCCAGTGTTAATCCAATATGCATATATTTAATATTCAAATACTTGTTTTAGGCTTGGGTAAATGTTGATTTGAATATGCTAAATGATATGAAGTCTAAATTCAGATGCTAGTTATAAAATGCCTTCAATCTCAACTAATTATTACCATGATGTAAAAAAACTAAAAAAAAAAACCATGTACAGAATTGTGCTTTTACTTTGTTTATATGCCACCTTAAGACTATTATGTCTACTATTGCTAGGTGCAAACAATATGTGGAGAAAATCAAATAAAGAAGAATGTAATTATATAACTAAATATGAATGAAGTCTGATGGGTAGCTTAGTTGGTAAGGCGATGTCCATGTTAGACAGGCAAAACAAAAAAACTAGCATTCCAAGGGAAATTATGAATCACAGCCACCTATATATATATATAGTCTGTGGAAACTTTGATTTCTCGTATCTGTTTATTTCTCGTAACCGTCTACACATCTCTAAATTCTCCCGTTCTGCCTTCCCCATTCCGAAAAAATATATATATACACACACTATGTTGAGGGTGATCAATTAAAAAGTTGGGCTGTGATCAATAAAAAATGTCTGAATTTAAAAAAAAGAAAAAACAAGCGGGCACAAACTAGTGACCAACTTAGCATAAGCTTACATTGAAAATTGAACCCCCCAGACTAAAACCATTTTAGAGGGGAATTTAAAAAAAGAAAAAAAAGAAGCGTTTTCCCTATTTATTGAGGGGAGTATGTACAAAATTTCAAGTTTCTACTATGAACGGTTAAGGTGAAGTCCAGATGAATAAATAGATAAAATTGAACCCACCCCCTTTGAAAACCTTTAGGGCTGGGCGAAGTCCTGATACATAGATACATATAAATGTGTGAACACATGAATAACCTAAACCAGTGGTTCTCAACCTTTCCGAGTCATTCTCCACGTTTGTCAATAAGATTACTAGTATTCCCCCCCTTCTATTTAAATAAGTTGCAACAAAGAATAATTTCAAATAATTATTTTATTTTGTGTATAATTAGACAGCTTTATAATAAGATTATTTCTATAAGTTTTTCTTAAAGAAATACCATTTTCATAAGAAAATTCATTCAAAATTGAATTCAACCCAAAAATGTTATTGAAATTGGCGCATTAGTGTATTTTTGGTGAAATTTTTAAATTTGTGTGAAAATGGGCTGATTTTTCACATGATATTCCCATGGTTTACCGACTTTTATTTCTACCTAATAGTCTTATTCTCCCCTTGGACTACCTAAAGTCCCCCCTGGTTGGGAACCACGGACCTAAACTTTTGGTAGCGTGATTAACAATAGCAACTGGATTAATACAGGCAAAATGGTTAACTGTGGATTTTGTGCCATGTACAAGAGAAAGACAAAGTTGTTTGTATATGAGGAATATCTGTGAAAAGTGTGGAGAAAAAAAAATGCAAGATGAATCAAAGATGATAGTATGGAGGTCTGATGAGGTTCTGGTGGATCACTCAACATTTGAGGTTGTGTAGAGGGATTTTTTTTTTTACTTTTCTTTTAAACAAACACACACAATGCAAACAGATAAACAAAATATGCACCGGAAACATTAGAGAGAGAGAAAAGAAAAATTTAAAGTATGTATTGAGAATAGTTTTTTTTTTAAATAAAGAGGGTGAAAATACCATACCTTATGATTCTGCAAAAGCACAACAAAAAGAAATAAATGAATTTTTTTGTTTCACACAACATTTAACTTATTTTTTTTTAATTTGCAAAAAGCATTGACTAAAATCACTGAGATGATCATTTAAAGTTTTAATTCTAATTAAAGATTTATCAATTGAACAAAGCAATACAAAAGGATTTTAAGGTTGGTTTTGGGATTAGTATATTAAAATACTAGTCTTACTATATGAAAAAAAAAAAAAATCAATTTGTTTTTTTAATTAACGGTATTTCTAGAACAATTAATCATACAAAACGAGAGAATAACAGAGTATTAGGTGTGTTCAAAAGTTTACAATGAAAAACCAGTTTTCAACTGCGTATTCAGTTTCTAGTTTTAAAAAACGAGAGCTGGAAACTTTTGCACACATCTAATACTTTAATGTTCAGCTACTGTACAAATGTTTAAATCAGAATACTCAGAAATTAATTGTTTTTTAGTATTCTTGTCTCTTTGCTATTTTTAAAATTTATTTTGCTTAAAAACTGCATTTCTAACAGTGAAAAATATATAATTTGGGTTTTTCCTTTTTAACAGAACATCTACAATTTGTTTAATTCTCAGAAATATGATATATTGAAAACAATTAGTGTCTTAAGAAATGAGTATTTGTATTGCATCACTAATTTCCAACTTAGGCACAGAGATATATTTGCGTAAACACTAAACATGCCAGATCAAATTATTAATACTGCATTCTTGTGCAGTTCTGTTTTTAATTATATGTTTTTTTTTAATCAATTTTTTACGAATAGCTTTTTATTAGTAATAGTAGTAAAAGCATGTTTGATTGATTTAATTAGCATTTTTTTTATTTTTTAGATTTTTACTTTTGTGAAAGCTTTTCTTACCAAAGAAATGCATGACAATGTAATTTTAATAATAGCAAATTAAAGATGGATACTTTTAAGCAAGTAAATTAAAAAGGAAAAGTAAAAAAATACATGTACACTGAAGGCAGATTTATTGAACAGTTCCTTCTCTGCAGTAGAAAATAAAGTATAGCTATTTAGGCTAACAAATTGAATTTTAAATATTGAAATGATACACCAAATAATTTTATGTGTCTTGGGACAATTCAAAGCATAGATCTGGATATTAGTTCTTTATAGGCAGAGTCGGTAGTCATATGAAATTGTAAAATACAGAAAATTTATATTCGGAAAGAAAAAAAAACAAAAAAAAACAAAAAAAAACAGTTGTCTCTGAATTTTTTTATGAAGTCCACATCGTTGTCAAATTTAATAGGTTTTATAATTCATTATCTCTACAATTTTTTTAAAAAGAACTATTATACCAGAAATAGGCCTTAAAATGTAACAAAAGAATTCCAAGAGAATAATAATTTACAAAATCTGAACAAGAATAATCATCAGAAAGAAAAAGAGTCATAGAACTCTTCAGTCAAGAAGGAAGCGATGTCATATCTGTTGGATTTTTCTTATTCTGTGACTTAACTTCAATCAGTGCATGAAAAAGCAACTGATACTTGTTAGAGCAAATTGTTAAAGTCATTAAAATTTTAAAGTGACTCAATTAAAAAAAAAGGAAGCAAATTGCTAGGGCTAACAGGTTCATGATTTTTTCTTAGAGAGATTTTATTTAAAAAAAAAAAAAAAAAAAAAAAAAAATTGGACAGAAAAGAAACAGGACATTATTTTAATCACGTTTTTTAGGTGGAAAAATTTGGGAATTTCTTTCTAAAATTCCATATAAAACATTGAATTGTCATTACATTCTGAAAAATCCAACAGATAGACACAAAAGAAAGATGTTTTTATAAATAGATTTTAGATGAACAAATGAACCTAAAGAAAAGAAGGATGAAAAAAGATCAAAAATCAAAATGTTCATTTACCTTGATGACCCGGACAAATGGCTCTCCGGATTCTCCCCGATAGGAACCATTCATTGCATAATGCTTCAACCACTGCAAATGCGGTTGCAGGTCACTTACAACCACCTTACATTCAAATTTGGCCGTCTCTCCAATGACAACCGTCTGGTTCTTTGGCCCATCAATGATAGGAGCATATGGGACTCGTTCTGAAATATAAATTTATTAATTGAGTGTACAAGAAAAATTGTTTTGTTTTATATTGATAACTAAATACAAAAATGCTCTTCCATAGTCTATTCCAAAAGCTGACAAATATAGAAATTTCAGCACAAACAATGTACATAGACTGCCTTTTGAAAACACACCATTTTGAACTAAAATGTAGAAACTACAGTATTTGACAAAATATCAAGAGAAGAATTGTACTTACGAATTACTTCCAAGTTATAAGTCCACTGAATAGTTCCATGCTCATTGCTTACAATACATGTGTAATTGCCAGCATCTTCAGGTACCACATCTTTTATGGTTAATGTCCATTTCCGTATCTGTAAATCACATTTAACAGAATGGTTTAGGTTTCAAAATAAAATGAAAGCAAATAAACTCAATAGTCCCAAACACGTACAATTTCAGTACAAAGCCATCATCTCAAAAGAAACCATCTCATTGCTTTATTGGCGCATTCAAAAGAAAGCAATCAGTCAGACAGTCACTCTTGGTTTGGTTGTGCTACATTTTACCACTTGTGTAGCAATTTCATAATTTTTTAAAGTACAGTATTTAAAAAAGAAATTCATTCAGAACTCGTTATCTAAGTGTAAAGCAATATCATTAGATACCAAACTCTGTTTCAATAATTAAAAGAACTCATATGCATAGAAACTATATTTAACCTTCCTCTGATAAAAAGGTTTCTGATAGCGAAATTTAAAAAAGTAGAACATATTAATTCTGTTAATCGAGGTATTTGTGTGTATAAACAAGAATTGCTTGAATGGAAAAATTAAAAAGTTTGTTTTTTCCCCTCTTACTCTTTTAGAAACTATAAAAACAATATTTAAAAAATCAACCACTGAATAGGTTTTTGCATAATGGGAACTTCCAATACAAGATATCAATGTTTAACATGAATGCTAATGAAGAACATTTGATGGAAACTTTTGTTAACAGCAATTCAATTATGAATAGGTTTAAAATCTTTATTCCATACAAAAAGAAAAAACAAAACTTTAATTACCAATCTTTTCTGATTTTCTTTAACAGGTTTGTTAAATTTCCGCCAGGTTATATTTGGCATTGGGTTACCTAAAACTGGACATTTTAGCCGTGCCCATGAACTGGGTGGCCTTGCCACTGTTTTGATATTTGGCTTTTTAGATGACCACACAGGGGGACCCGCTGTAGGAAGAAGAAAATAAAAAAATAATTAAGATTGATAATACTTAATCATTATGAATGTAGTTTTAAAGTACTTTTGGTTATATATACAGGTATAGAATCTCTTATCTGAAATCCTGATACTTTTTGGAATTTCGAAATGGTATTGCTATTTAAATTGATAATGACAGATGCTTCCCTTTCTGCTTCTCGCGGTTACCCATAGGGGAATCTGCAGCTCTTTTCAGTTTTCAAAGTCTAGAAATCATCAAAGAATAAACAAAATATCTGTGAGCAGCAGAGCACTGAGACACAACTGCATGGCCTGGGTTGAGCCAAGGCCGTTTCAAAATGATAACTTCTGTGCTCCAACATTGAGTCGCATCAGATCAGGTTTCGTGACAAACAACAGCTTTGGTGTGCAGATGACATCCATGGAAAAAAATGTTTGATAAGAGATTGTACACCTATATATGTGTGTTTAAACAAACATGCAACAGTGAATGCTAGAGAGGCTCACCAGGAACTGTGCAAGGTATGACTATTCAAGATAAAAATGAAAGAATTTGAAACAGAGAGAGACACAGAGAGGAAAAACCCACAACCAGCTTTAACACATTGATCTAAAAGTTTGAGCATGGGTGTGTAAGGAAAGAGAGAAGGGATTATTATATTCTCTTTGTGTTCAAATGATACCGTGATGATATTGAAAATTAAAACAATATAACATGGGAGGGTGAGAGAAAATGTCTTTATATTTGTATATTTTTTATAGGAAGAGAACCTTGTGTTTGAAAATAGAAAACGGTTGAGTGAGTGATTTATAAAAAATGTTGTATCAAGTGACAAGATGACAGTGTGCCGCCCTGTTGTATTCAGACCAAATCTTCCCTCCACCCAAGTCAGTCAAGCAGGCAGGTGAAGTCAATGTACTCCTAAAGCCTTTCTCAAAACAGGAAGTGTGGATGAATCACAAGATGAAGAACAGCTGCTTGCTTTGACTTTAGGCCTTTTAAGGGATTTTAGGGGTTTGGCAGCAATGAGAAACCATCAAGACAACTGGGAAAGGGAATGTTTTAGAATGATAACTCAAGCTTGCTCTGAATAGAATATCAGTAGAACTCGGAGAATTAATGCAATGAATTCTATATAAGTTTGCAATTTATTTATGAAAATTATACATCTAAAATATTTAGATACCAACTTGAAGTTATATTACATAGGCTTTTAATGGAAACAGAAGTAATAAATAAAATGAAATTTACAATTTAAGGTTAAAAATTAAATTGAAATTTAGTCTGAAGACTAGAAATCCTATTGTATACACAGTATCAAATATATGTATGGTGCACGAATGCAAAAAAAGAAAAAGAAATAAAAGACATAACCTCAAGCAAAAAAAAGATTAAATGATAGTGTTATTGTAAACTAAACTGCTATTTTTGTTGTTTCATGAACTAAAATGGTGAGGGGCATGTTAACAGTAATTGAATTTGAATCGATGAAAAACTCAAGGAGAAAGGAAAAGTTTTTCAATAGATGGCTTGGTTTTGTATCCATTTAAAAAAATTATTGTGTGTGTACGTGGGGGGGGGGGACTTCAGCCGCATAGACATCCTTTAAAGATGATATACTTGCAGTCAGTCTATTATATAAAAACTATTTAATCTCTGGAAAAAACATGCATTCTTCCAATAAAAATATAAAGTTATCAGTGATTAAAAATGGGGGGGGGGCGAGTGAACTTAGGAAGTGCTTTTGCTTTTAAAATGGAAAAAAAGCACTTCCACATTTTCTGGACAAAATGGACAAGGGTCACTTGGTGACTGTACAAGAAAAACAGGGTTCATTCAGTACATCCATGAGAAAAGGAAAAAGGAAGCCATCAGTAGCTGGTGAAGCATAGAAGGCTGAAAGTAAAGATGAAATAAAGGGTCTCTCATGCATGATAATATTCAAAGGGACAATAGATTAAGAATAAGATTAAAATAGAATATATCAAAAGAAAAGTTTACAATGAAAATAAGACCATGATTCTTTTAAACATCTATATGGACTATTTGAGGAAGTGTGTGTGTGTGTGTGGGGGGGGTTATAGTGTACAAGCTATCTGTTGATAGACAAATTATGAGGCTGTTCTTACATGTATTCATGAGTGTAGGACAAAACCACCGTAGAAAAAATAATATACAGAATTTTCAAAATCATTCTTTATTCTTATTATTTGTAGTTTATGAACAACCCTAAAAAACTATGTGATTAGAATATGAGTACAGATAAACAATTTTCCTTAAGTAAGAATAATGAAGAAATGTAATAGTGTCACCAATCACTTGAATTTTTGTCAGGTTTTAATTTAACTGAAGGTGGATGGGGATGGAGTTGTCCTACTTTGTACTTTAACTGAAGGGTTTTTTCCCTGTTTTTTTTTTGTCTTGACCCCATCTATCAGTACATAGGAAACAGAAGTAAAAATGGAAGGTAAAGAAAAAAGGAGAAAGGCAAGAAAAAGGAACAAGAAAGAAGAATGTAACAAAGCAGGGGAGAAAAAGAAAAATTATTATTTCTATACAAGCCAAAAGTTAAAGCAGTCAACAAAGGCACTAAACACTCTTAATTTAAGCACTGGATTTGCCTTTCAAAATTAACCTTACTTTTTGCTTCCTTCATTAAATTGTATATACCATCTCCCTATGTGGCATACAGAATACTTTGAATACACAATACCTCTTCCTGTTACTAAAACAATATTTTTAAGATGTTGAGGAGATGAATGTGTTTTGCAATCCAAATGTCTGATGAAAGGGACAACAACTAGTGTTTGAATTCGGCCAAATTATGAGATGTCTTTTGCTGCTCAGGACCAAATTAAGTAGCTGCAGTACCAAAATAATCAAATAACTTAAAATCCATCATCAGGCTAAGCTTGCAGGAAAAATGGATTAAAATACATATTTTTAAAAATATCTATTGTTCATGTATACTTATGTTGTATCATATCATTCGTGTGTAAGGGATTGTTATCGTTTGTAAATTTTCCTTCGGTACCAAATCTGCATGATTTTGGACTTGAAAAATACCAAATCATAAATGATGGAGGTGTAAAACTAAATCAATCAAATTAGAGGCTGAAATGAAACTTACTTTGATTAGTGAGGATTACTTTTGGTTCATCTGGTTTGATGGGCTTATCTGAAATGAAAAAAAAGAAGATTTTTGTAAAAATGAAAATATAAATGCAAAGTCGCACACACAAAAAATTGGCACTAATTAAATCTTGTTCACTCAGGTAACCCAAGTATGTTTACCTTCCTCACTTTACTTTCCCAATTAAAAAAAAAATCATCTAAAACATCTCTAGCACGAAAACAATGCTTTTGGTAAGTGTTTTCTTTCGGTTTTTTTCTCCCTCAACAACTACATGGTAGTGCATCTGTGCAAGCTTTTATGTGATTTGTCTTTTCATTCTTTGTAATTTATTGTTAGTCGCAAAAAGACCCTAACATCTTTACTATAGCTATGGTAAGGTAAAGTGTTCCATCTCTTAAGAGACAACTCCTGGAGTATGGAGCCTCGTGACGAAGACCCGGTTTCTGTTGCATGCATCAGCTTAGTGATCCTTGCAAGTCTCAAGTTTGGTTGAAACCATGACTTTATTCCTACAAGTTTTTTATGACCACCTAATCACACAGCTTAGCAGCTAATTGAGGCACACTGGGAAATTTGTCCTAATAAAGAGTTTTCTACACTCTTACCGGGAATCAAACACTGGAGTCGCTGTATATGTTGTGAGGCAGACGTG
>VCCN01004182.1:7345429-7365940 GCA_006491835.1 Architeuthis dux | reverse complement strand
TCTCTCTCTAGTACATTTATGCTATCTGAGAAGAAAAGAGCCCCAACAAGAAAATGAGTCATCTGTGCTCAGAAGTGTGATTGGCATGGGAAAAAACCCAGGGTACCAGTGCATGCAATGCACACACAGAAAGCATGTGCATCAATCCATGTTTGAAGAAGTAACACACCCAGAAATATGTAACACTTTTTCTTAGCAATTCTCTTTGTAAAGATCCCATAAATAAAGTAAGTTTTTCAATTTTATTAGGTTTTTCAGTCCCTTTTCATTAGCACAGTAGAGTAAAGCTATTAAAAAAATGGTTTGATAATTTTTCTTACTATGGATGAGATATGTTGGGGTAATCCCCTGGGTGGAATTTTCTGCAGGATTTTTCATCATTAAATTCACAAAAAATATATAGGTTTTGTGCATGGGCATATTGCATACTTAAAATAAAATTTGGTTCCAGGTTGAAACAATTTTGAAATCTTTAAAAAAATCCCATATGAGGTTAACAGCCAAATCAAAATGATTATCTGAGTTACATTTACCCTTAAAAAAATTAAAAATATAAAGCTTTATGCATTATCCAGACCTACCAAGTCTCCCGCATTTTGCAGGAGACTTGCGCATTTTGTAGCCAAGTGCTGTCTCACATCAGCATGTAATGAATTTGTATGAATCTCTTGCATTGAAAAAAAATATGCCTGTAAATAATCTTTCCCTCCTATTTGCAGACCTACCAAGTCTCCCGCATTTTGTTGATTATCTCCCTCAGTGTTGCCGATTAGCGCTAGATTCCATGTGTTTCTTATTTTAGCCGTGCTAAATTAGCGCTTAAACATTTTGGCCATTTTTGACAATTTTTTTAGTGATTTGTGGCGGTTTATAGCCATTTTCTTTTTTAATTTAGCACTTTTTGGCAGTCAAACTAGCTCGAGGTTGGCAAAACAGATCTCCCTCCTGAGAATTTCTAAACCTTGGCAGGTCTGTTATCTAGAGATTTTTTTCTTATGATCATGTAGAGAAGCAGTTGTAAATAGTTACAAATATCATTTCATAGCACACTAAATCTTATATTATGATCACGTAGCACCAAAACCCTTTTTCTTTTTTTAAAATAACCAAAGTTTGAATTATGCTTTTATGAGAGTGGAACCAACATAAATTAGAAAAATAGAAAACTGTATGAGAGTGACAGATCTAGAGAATGTGAGTGGGTCAAGTGAGGGCGAGAATTTCGAGAGAGGAGAGAAAAAATAAAAATAAAAGAATAGCTTACCTTTTACAATCAATGTAAAATTACCCCACGCTTTGCCATGTTGATTCTGTGCAAAGCAAGAATATTGGCCTTTGTCAGACCTGGAGACATTCTCAATGACTAGAGCATAACGAGTTATTCTAAACCTGAAATACAAACAGGAAAACTTATCTTTAGAAAAATGTTTCCTAGTGGTACTTGTACCAATTACTGTTCAACAAGAAAGAATTCTATACATTTTTTAAAATTTATTTTCCCTCTTCAGAGATTTTCTGGTCATCTTCCAATGATGATATAGCCAGGGCACTATTTTACAAGTAAATCAGTCAATCTACTATAAAAATATGCCACGTGTGTTTCTATCTTTATTTTTTGTCTGTAACACCCCAAAGGAAAGGAAAAAAGGAGTGATGAGTATATATATCAGTATGCTGATATAGAAGTTTCATTCATTGACTACTGAAATATTTTTTTGTCAAATTTATTTCATTTTTACATAAATGGTATCGTAAGGACTTATCAAATTCATATATGCTGTCATTTTTTAATGGAAGTTCTAACTGGAAACAATGGAGATAATGTTTTGTTTTTAAAGGTTAATTTATGATTACTTCTTTTATTTTTTTTATTATTTATTTTTTTTTAAATAAAATTTCTGCACCCCCCCTCCTGATAATGGTGTTGAAATCATTAAAGGAATAAAATTGCTACCAGACAAGTAAATTCCTTATCCAAGATCAAATTACATGGCAGAGATCAGGCTTCTTAAATATCTTCATTAATCAGAATCAAATGCCTTCTCAGAAGATTTAAACCCAGATAGTTGGCAAGTTGAGAAGCCTTAAACAAACATAAATAAGCCTGCCTATCAGTTTCACTGTCAATTACTGACAAATGATAAATCTTTCTCCTCTAGGAAAGTTTCTTGACAACAAAGACCCAAAACTAATCTTTGAAAGATTATGTTTAACAGGCAGAGATATTGCTAATTGAATTCAAGGGAATCATGGCACACACAGTTGCATTTTATTAGAAAAATGCTCAGTAAGATTTTAGTGTGCACAGAAAAAGAAACTATGCTACTTTGTAAGGAAAAACAATTGACTTTCCCATACATTGGTCAACAATGTTTTCTTTCACAAGTTATTCCGACTAGTATTCTCATCCTTGTTTTTAGCATTATGTTTCATCGAGGGATTCTTTGGTCTTCATCAAGTGTCATATGTTAAACAAGATTTTTTAAGTTGATTCTGACTACACAATTTGATAAACAATTTTCATTTTGTTCATTGCAGGCTGGTGGGTAGCTAATGTACTACATACACCAGAGTTATTTTTTGTCTACCCACAACATCCAGTCATCCGTGTTATCATTTATGAAGATGGTGACCATATAAATTAATGCATTACCCTCAATGTAACAAATTAAATAGTTCAATAGAGAGATATCACATTGACTTACCTTGGTTGACTAACATTGACCAACTGGTCATTTCTGTACCAAGTTAACATCGGGCGAGGCTTTCCCTTGACCCGGCACTGTAAACGTGCCCTCTTCCCAACATATTCTATCTCATAGGCATTTGGCCTCCTCTGGAACTGAGGGGCTAACACTGAAAAAGAAAAAGAAATTTCAATTTAGTTAGAAAGAAAAAAGAAAAAGAAATTTTTTTTGACAGAATAAGAAATAAAGATATTACAGAAAAAAAAAAGAAAAAAAAACCAACAAAAAAAATTTTTAAAAAGAAGAGAAAAAGAAAAACTTTTGTGGGTCGAAAATGGTGTAAAGTGAAGAAGCAATTACCATTCATATGGGAAAATGCCAAAACAGTAATGATATGTTAGGCTGAGTTGCCAGGCACAAGAGAGAGTGAGAGTGAGAGAGAGTGCACACACCTTGCTGCAAAACATGGCATTTTTGCTTTTCGCCTTTTTTCATAAAACCGATAAATGGTGTAAACTTTCGAAAAGCGGGGGGGAAACATGTATTGATATAAAATCCATCTAATAACTTAATGGCCACACACACATACACATACAGTTATACCCATTTAGAGCTGCTTCGCTATAGCACTCTTTTTCAAACGTTTTTCGTAATAAATTTAGTAATGTTAAATTTCGCAAATAAATAATGAATGATAAAAGACAGCATCATGGATTGTCTCTGAAATTTGGTTAATGTACCACACGTATGAGAATAAACACACACACACACATACATATATACATAGGAGTGCAGCAGCAAGGCAGAAGAGGTGTTCTAGACACGCTATTTACGCTATGTTATAATAACCCTGTATAGCGCCGTTTCATTTAGCACTGCATTTTTTAGGAACGTATCTAGAATGCTAACCAAGGTTATTGACTTATTCCACATCTAAAATCTATACAATAGCAAAGATATATGTCAGTTGATCTATCCAGTAATGAATGCCAAGATGAGTACAAAATCCACGAGCTGTTCTATATCAACGTTTTGATGTATTTTTTGGTGGTAGAGAAGAGAAAGGTGAGATAGTGGTTGAAAATAAAAATAAAAATTTGAAGAAAAAAAAAAAAAAGTAGCAGCAAATATGCTATAGCAATAAAGTAATAATTACCAGTGGAAATATATCCAAACAAAACAATTAACCCCCGGCTTTATTTCAACACTTTTCAGAACAGATAACAATAAACCAAACAGTTGAAAAGGTTAAGCCTGCGATGTAATTCCAGCCGAAAGAGCTATCTCTTTAGCAAGGAGAGTCATTTCCAATAGAAATTACAGATTCCATTTCAACCAACCCTGCCAAGTTTTGTTGAAGACTCAGCAGTTTTGCTTTACACATGTTATTCCTCCTTCTTGAAGAAGAAGGTCAGAGAAGGGGATAAGTATCTTCTTCAGCAAAATGGCTAAGACGCCTTTTAAAGAGCAGCAATGAAATGAAACTAGTTCAAAATGTATGTGTGTGTGCAGAAGAGGGTTATAATTTATTTATTTTTGTGTGTAACACTGTTTGATGAGTGCACAGATACTACACTCTGAACCCAGGCAGAAGTACCGGGGAGTGACACTGATCCTAGACACAAACACACACACAGAGGGGAATAGGTTGCTACATAACTACTATATACATACTCTCTTTGAGGTGGAAAAGCTGTTACACATGTACTATATATACATACAAAATCATTATGAGAAAGAAGAATTTGAGGAAATTTATAGACAGGGTAGTTTTTCCTGAATTATAAACTAGCTAAATATCCGCCCAATGGGGGAGAGTAAATTGCTGTAAAAAAAAAAATGAATAAAATAAATAGATGGAAATCAGATAGTGTTTAATTTAATTGGTTTTTAAGAAGTGATATTTTGTGCCTTTTTTATGATCTCAGAAAAATGTTAAATGTACATTCACAGTGCTTAACAGAAAATAAACAGCCATTCTTCCTCTTACTCCCAGCCCCTCTCTATGAACGGTCCCAAAGTACCCACTGTTATCAAGATAAAGCATTTCCAATCAGCAGCTGCTAAACAGTCACTCTCCCTCTTACTCTACCCTCCTCTCTATCAAAGTCCTCACTCTGCAATTTAGCATCCAATGGATTCAACTGAAAAAGCCAGCACAGAAAATGTGTCCATTTTAGCAGGAATTTAAAACAACGGAAGGGGGGGGGGGTTCTCTCTATCTTTCTCAAAAACTAACTTACTAAAAACCTGCTCTGGCGTGTACTAATGTTGTATGGTTTCTGTGAGGGCTGTTCCATACAAACCAACAGACCGTTGGTGAATTATAAGATTTGCACTTGAACTTATTCAAAAATAAGAGAAAGAAGGGAATAGCTCTTACAATGTTCCCCGTCTACATAAAATCATGCATTAATTTAAAAGCATAATTGTTATGTACAAGTTCCCTCAACTCAGCTATTGTTCACACTCTACCAGGCAAAGGGAGCATTGGTACTTTCTCAGTTGTCAACCTTTTGTCTCATAATGTTGAGATATAAATAACATGTGTTGGTGGCAACAGCAGAATCTTCCCTCACCCCTGCTCCAACTGCAGCTCAGTCCTTTCAACTTCAGCAATGGGAAAGCAAAATTTTCATTCCCATGACCAAATGCCAATGAAGAACTAATTCAAACTATAACCAAAAAACACCATAATTAACAGAACACACTTAGAATAAAAGTATACTCTTTTAAAACATATCAAACACTTTTTAAAACTTCTGACACCCCAGCCCCTTCTTCTGTCATTAGGCATTAAGAAATCTAATTAAATATGACACAGTGCAGTTATGTTTGAAGCCAGGTTTGTAGAGACTTTGGAGTCAATGATTGTCAGATACAAAAAGGTTTAAGCTCACTTGAGCACAATTCTTTACCACCAACTTACAAAGAAATGCAACAGGGGATGAAAGCAACCCTCCTGGTAACTAAACAATAGGCTTTGGTATCTATTACAGACTCAAATGAAAGATAGCAGCTGCACAGTAAGAAAAAAGAAAAGAAAAAAAGAAATCATATGGATGTTTGGCATAAGACATAACATACAAAATTAATTTGTCCTTGTAAAAAATAAATAAAATCAAAAAATTAAAAACAAACTTATATGAATTTGACATAATGAACAATGCTAACCCAGCATTTTTAGATGATATTTTCGGTATCTCAGCAAAGAGTTGTCTACCCTATATTAAAAATTCATGTGCTAACAATAAACACTTGTAATAATATGAATCCTTATCAAGTTAAGTGTCAAAGCTCAAGTGATGCTTCAAAAAGCATCTACAGATGAATCCCAAAATAAAAGTCACCTGAATAAAAGTCACAATGTAGTGTTACCCTGAGCTACATAAAGAAAAATGCAATAGGAAGAAAAGTCACAACTTTAATTTCTGGGTAGGAAAAAATTATTTTTTTAATAAAATAAGTAATTGTTATTTATTTAGTAATGACAGAAGTAATATTTTAATTTGATTTTATACTAATTAATTTATTTGTAGGGAAGGGGGCCTGATTGTAAAGTTTCACACACTAGCTCACTCAATGTTAAAAACAGCGAAGAAATAAAAACAATATAATTCATATATTTACGTATTTTTCTTTGATTAGTTCTCGTTTCTTTTTATTTGTGTACCGTTTTTAACATCGAGTGAGCGCGTGTGTGAAACTTTACAATTTACAATCAGAACTAGACTACACGACACAAGCAAAATATGTTGGTAAATCACACAAAAAAAACACTTTATTCATTCAAATTTTTAAAAATCAAACTAGCATATGCGAAATTAAATATCTCGCTCTGTAAATATTATTTACAAAGCGAGATATTTCGCCTACGTTAGTTTAATTTTTTAACTAAATAAGAAGAAAGCAGAATTAAATAATTAGTATATGAATTAAATTAAAATATTACTTATGTAATTACTAAAATTATTAAATAGTACTTATTTTATCAAAAAACATTTTTTTCCTACCCAGAAACCAAAGTTGTGAATTTTGTTCCCATTACGTAGCTCAGGGTAACACGACATTGTGACTTTTGTTCCGGGCACCGCAAAGATATCTTGAGTGGGTTTTTTTATATATACAATATCTTAATTTATTCAATTAGTTTTCTTAAGCAGTTACAAAACTTTATTATTTAATCTGAATTATTATTATCCTTGTTTTTCCGATGCCCCCCAAAGTACAATGTCAAGTTACAGGTTGCACCTCTCCACTGCACTAAGAGTGGTAGAGCCAGGACTCCCTGATACCTGTAGCATACCTAAAGTAAAAGGCAAAGCCGAGAGAGCTAGAAAATGTTTGTCCCTTCCCACACGCACGTATGAGGGTCCCCCACACTAATCTCGACCCTGTGACACATTCTGCCCTCGTGGGGAAGCGGATAAATACCCATACTCGGTTTCAAAGTTTTCGTAATGGTGGTTGGCTGGGATGTTTGAAAACAGCTAAGAAAAACATGAATTTGTTCAACAGGAGTTTCAGTTTAAAAAAAAAAAAAAGTGTTGAAAGTATTTCTTTTTTTTTTTTAAAGTTAAAAACGTGCGCGTGTGTAAAAAACAAAAATCAGTGTCCTAGTTTAAAGAAAGAGATGTAACGAGCAGACATCCCGTGTCCATTATTACTTGAACTTAAAGGAAATAATGTTTACATGAATGAAGGGAGCAGGTTTCTACCCGACATTTTCTCCCCCCCCCCAATCACCTTTGCTCTCTTGGAAATAAGAAAACCTGTCACATCACTACCACCATTCCCACCCGATCAAGTCAGTGGTAAATGTAACTGTAAAGTCTATAAAGAGAATATCGGGGTGAAAGGAAAGACAAAGCTCAACAAGAGAACGGGGAAGTAAAAAAAACTGTTGCTCTGACCCCTACACGTCAAGGCGAGGTAGGGGGAGACTTCAATAGTTAACACAGTTCGAAAAACTTTCTTTTGATTGTAATCTTTTTAAAGATTACAAGAGCGGTCTAGTCTTCTGCCTCGCTACTTTCAACCTTAAGTTGAGCTTGTCAACCACTAAAAACTAAGTCAGCATATTAACCATATTGCCAATTCAAAAAATATTTTCGCGCTAGTTTGACTGCCAAAAAGCGCTAATTTTTTTTTAAATGGCGAAAAGACACTAAAAAATATCCAATATGTTTAAGCGTAAACGCGCTAAATCGGCAACACTGTTCTTAACCCCTTTTCAAGGCCCGCGCCCCTTCGAGATTTAAAAATCGTTCTCCCAATTCTTAATCTTAAGGCAAAAAAAATAAAAAAAATAACTAAAAATGTTAAAAAATGTAAATAATTTATCAGATGTCAAAATTAAAAGTCTGTATCGAGATATTACTAAAAAAAAAAAAATTGGCGCTGGCTGCTGTTGCCTTTTCACAATTAAAACGAAAACGAAAAAGAAAAAAAAGTTTGTCACCCTCTTTTCTCACCTCCCCAAAATTGCCTTACGCGCCACTGAGTTGGCACCCCCAGGTCAAGAAGCACTGAACTAAGCGAAGTATTCACTCCTGGTTGGACCCCCCCCCCCCCGAAGGCGGAAAAAAGATGTAAGATACGACCGGGGCCGACGCAAGGATTTCATGCGGCCTAGGCGAATATTTAAATTTGCACCGCCAAGTGTATTCTAACCTTTGCGATCGTCTAATGATATGACTATGTAAACAGTCTTGTTCATCTACTGTAGCCGGCCCTGGGTACAGCAGATGAACAAAACTTTTTATAGAGACATATCAACATGTTGACTTCTTCCGGTCAGAGGATCCCAACATGAAAGGAACCACTCGACCATATCCCACAGCTTTTTCCATCTCTCAGTTATTAACAGTTTGTAGGTATGGATATGAAAAAGGGTCAACAAAACCTCCTCAAAGCACAAAGTAGAACAAAGAACCCTTATTCAAATAAAAACATGAAACACATTTGTATTATAAAGTTTCACATCCTCAATGTTTAAAACGGCGCACAAATAAAAAGAAATAAGAGAATTAATGAAAGAAAAACAAATAAATTCATCTTTAGTTTTGAATATAAATTAAATTGTTTTTATTTGTTCGTCATTTTAACATCTAGTGAGCAAGTGTGTGAAACTTTACAATCAGAACCACCTTTCCTACATTGTGCTTTTTTTTACATCCTCTATTCTTACCCAAGGAAAAGTGTTTATCTGACCTCATATTCTAATAATTGTACATTTTTAAAGCATAACATTTTTTTTAGGCATAAGTGTTAGGGTTATTCATGAACTACGAATAAAAATAAAAATTATGATTTGAAAATTCCATATATTACTTTTCCTTTTGTCCTACTAGGATATGAAATGGGGGGGGGGAATGGCCTAGTGTTAAAATTTTTTCCTGCAAATAGTTTGTTTTCGCATACTAGTTCACAACTAATTCTGTGTGCTTTCAATCAATAAGACCATTTAGATTCTAGGTGGAAGTTTCTATCTACAATGTCATTATAATGCTAAACCAGACCCTTCTGAAGTTTTCAATAACATCCTACATGCGAAAAGAAAAATTAATTATCGGATTTTAATAATTGTTTGCAACAGAGTCATTGAAGTTCATAAAAATATTTCTGGTAGAAATCTTCAGTTATTTTGAAAATTAATTTGTTCATTATCACCCAACCACAAAAAGTTAATTTATCCGATCCCAAGACATTGTTCCTTTTATAATGTAAGACCATAATCGGAGAAGTTGATTGACACATTATTTCCTTGCTATGTCAAATCTCGGTAAAAAGAAAAATGGCACGGGTAGATTCAAATCTCGGTAAAAATGGCAGTGAAAAATTAGGAATAATTATTTTTATTTAATATACATTGGTACAAAAATGTATCATATTCAAAATAGTCAAGTGTATGTGTGTGAGCAAGTGAGTATCAGCATCAGTGCACACATTCCTTATTTTGGTTTCTTAAAAACAGATCATAGTAAGGAGGATGTTGGTCAAAGAAAAGTTTTCTCTTGAGTATAGCAGCCAAGTTTTTATGTTCCTAGTCTTCTTCATGTATAAAGGAGCTTGGTGGTGAACGTCTTAAGAATTGGACAAGAGAAAAAGACTTCTTTTCAGTAAAGACACAGGGGAAATTAGATATAGGCCATGCCAACAGGAAGTTCTTTGCAGAGGGAGCAACAGATGTGAAAGGCAGATGTCATTGCAATAAAATTGCTTATGACTACACAAGAGAGAAAAACAATAACATCCTCTGTAATAGAATAGAGGGGGAAAAAAAATAGGGTCTGTTCGGAAAGTATCAAGCCATTTTTGATATCTCGAGAACTGGTTGTGTGGCCTTCATGTAATTTAGCAACCAATCAGAGGGACCCTTACTGTGCATGCATGAACACTTTCCTGTGAAGTCAGCAGTGAGATACCACTAACTGAGCTTGCGTACTGTGTGACTGTTGCATTCACAATGACCAAGCCTGTCCATTCTTCACATATCGTGCAAGGGTTTTTGGCAAAATATCACATCAGCCCCCTTGCAGTCTAGATTTGGTACCCTGCAACTTCTAACTTTTCTCAAAGCTAAAATCGCTGATTACAGACCATGGAGGAGATTAAGGAGAATGTGAGAAGATAGCTTATGGTGACTCCAAAAGAGGACTTTGCAGATTGTTTTGAAAAGTGGGAGGTACCTTGTTATAAGTACTCTGAAGGGGACTAAGGTGTCATCGCCCCAGTTAAGCTATTAAATAGCTGGATACTTTCTGGACAGACATCCTAAATAGGACAATCTAGTTCCCAATAGGACCCCCACACAGAAGGGAGGTTGAAAAGGAGAGGATGAAAGTAGATGTGAAAAACAAGAGATAAAATAAGGAATAATAAATCAAACTTACAAAAGAGGCATCAACAGCTAAAGGAGTCAGACAACATCTAGCTTTCTTTTTTGCAATGCAAAATTTATCTTTTGGACATTTCTTATAAAGCAAGAGCAAACATTTTTACCACTTCCTCCTAGAGTAGAAGGAGAGGGATGAGAGAAAAAGTGTGATGGAGGTTGGAAAACAGGCACACACATACTTAAGGCTTTGGTGTGGAATGACAGTGAAACAACCAAAGTGTTTGGTTTATCTGTTAATTGTGAGTGAAAACCAATTAAGCAAAGTTACAGGTAGGCGTGTACACAGATAGGAGAGAAGGAAAGTGAAAAATCCCAAGTGATACCTGGGGAGTGTGTGTGTGTGGGGGGGATTGCATGCATCATTACACAGAATCAGACAGGGTGACAAGAGGAATGGGTTTGATTCAAGTCGATCCAGGGTTTGATTGCATCCCTTCACTGATGACTTTTATAATTCAGGTTCAAATCAAAGTTGAAATACAAAAACCCTCTAGCCTTCAAAATGTAGAATTCCTGCTGTAGAATGATTGGTCTCACAGTAGAGAAAGAGAGGTGTAGGGGTAGAGAAAGAGAGAGGTAGAGAAATAAGTACCATAAAAGCTCTTATTTATTCAGCAGTGTCTTCTCTGATTTCCAATTTGAAGAATTATTTGGATTTGTTCGTTACTTTGCATCAACCCTTACAATGCTAAACTTATGGACTCTATGCTAAGCTTTGTGATCCATTCTACTAGCTTCTTTGGGTGTATAATCATTGTAAAGAAAGAGAAGGGCATTTTCTCTCTCCCTCTCTGTTTTTTAACGGAACCAAACAAAACTTGGAACACTAATGACTCTTAAAAAGGGTCCATTTTTATATACCATATTTTGCAGTATATGAGATGTAACTCTCACCCCAAATCATCCTGTGTCCCACACTGTGAATCTCAGGCTTGGGATCTATGAATCTACTCCAGGAGCAGGCTCTAAAATATTTCCATCCTATTTAAACAACATATTTATTGCTAAATTTCCTATATGCCGGTATATCTTATATGTCACAAAATACAGTAAGTCTTTCCTTAAGGAAAAATGGATAAAATAAATGAGAAGAAACAGGTTTCATATCCATTGCTGTTTAGAAAAACCTGTAACCAGAGCAAATGTTAAACTGAATGTAGACTGTATGCAGTGCCAACATGCATGGATATCATATGCTAAGTGAGTCTATAGTTCATTTGATTATGCATATAAATTTGTCCCCCCTCCCACCCAAAGTCATCTTTTTGCTAGGGGGGGGGGGGTCTCTTGTTTACTTCTTAGTTATGCAAAAATACTCTGTCACAGAACGGCAGCTATTAAGAATATGGAGGCCATTCTGAACAGTATCTAGCCATATTCTAAGAGGCCCGTGGAAAGTAGAGGTACAATCAACATATTACAGGTCACTCTCCTATTTCTCTGAAAAGAAGTAATCAAGTGCTGGGTACCAGAAACAACTCATCACTCCTTCTTTAGCCTTGTTTTGCTTTTTCTATCATTAGATTTTCACACAGGAAAGAATACCCAAAAAGAGGGGGGGGGGCACAAGACAAAGTCATATGCTAAGCTGAATTCAGTGTTGAAAAACCTGAATAGGGATGGAACCAGGGTAAATCCTCACAACTACTCCACTTGAGCTTCTAAGAATGGGGAGTGAGGCCTCTGAAGTACTGGCATTCTTCAGCTGTTTTGGCCCGTCTCCAGACAGGGACGGGGATGGGGACAAAATAAGCATTGACAAAAGAACAAACCTAGTTTACATGCCCCAAAAGCCATTGTGCACATGCATGCGTGCGTGCATATTTTATGCATACACAACCTGTCCCTTTTAATAGATACACTGAAATCACTCCCCAACACCATCTCTGAGGGTGTGTATCTAAAACACCAACATCATCCACATCCCAGCAGATGAGAAATAAGTGTACATACACTCAGAGAGTTTTAACCAATAGACAACCTCAAGTGCAGACTCCAACACAAACCAAAAAACCCCGGAAAAGTAAATATATTTCTATTTGCAGATAGTTTCTTTCACTGTTCAACATTTTGGAGAGCTAATACTTATATGAATTTCAGTGTGATAGGTGTTGAAGTAAAGTCAAAAAGAACATGTACATATCGTTACTTACTAAATGAATGGCCCACCCAGTGAGTTTCAAACTCACTACTAATGATCTGCGAGACAAACTCTTGACAATGACCACGTTTTTAGGCCCCCCGAAATTTGAAAAATAAAAATTAAGGTTCATACTATTAAATAGCAGACATAGAGAACTGTCGAAGCCTATGTTTACATCATTTTTTGACTCTTTATTGAATCCATGTATAAAATCAGGGTCGGCACTACAGTCCGCAGGCCAAATCCAGTACATTGCTTTGTCTGGGGGCCTCAAATATTCCTAAGACAGTGCAGAGGCAGAGCAGAATAACAAGGAAGAACTGACAGTCATAAGTTCTCCCAAAATTCCCCATGGGGGACATTGAATGTAACAGGTATAGGAATCAGAACAGTATACTGGTATACACACTCCAGTTTACAAAGGTTTGCTTTATACCACTTTGCTTTTACGAAAGACCTCAAGCTGCCATAGCTTTGAACTGTGTCTGTGAGCATCTGTGCTTTATGTCAATTTATTTTGTGCATGTGTTAATAAAATGTGTTGTAAGGTATCAGAAATGTCTAGAGGAGCTCATAAAGGTGTGCTTAGCATAAAACTGGCAGACATAGTTTATTTTTTGGGGTCGGGGAATGCTCAAAGTTTTTTTGCATATAAATTAATGGTAATTAATTGCTTATACATTTTACGTTATTTCAGCTTGCAAAAGGTTTCATAGGAAAGCCCTATTTTCAGATTTGTATGAATAATCCTTCCATCTTGATCCTTGTAATATCTACAGTGCCCAAGCAGTTAAATTTAGAAACTTTGACAAGAATACAAGGGAATATACTGTATATTTTGGCGGATAAGACGACACTTACCCCCCATGGGGTCATCCTATAGCCCTGATACAAAAATAGTGAGCTAAAACCATGAATGTTTGACTGAAATTGGGGTCTTTTCTTATCTGAAGGTCGCCTTATCCATCAAAATATATGGTAATTATTCAATCAAACAATGAATAAAGGAAAGATAAAATAAAAGCGTCTTACCTTCTTCTTCTTCTTTGTATTTGGAGGAAGACAGTGCTGGGAGTAGGAATATCACAGCAAGGAGCAACTGCCAAGTCCAACTTACCATGACTGAATCTGTCAGTCAACGGTATAATCCATGGGCTTGGTCTATAACATAATTAACACAACAATCTGGATGGAACCTTTCATCCAATTTCAGAAGCTACAACGCCTCACAGAATTTACAGCAGAAGTCCATACTGCTCAGATTTAGAAAATCTGAAAAAGAAAAAAATAAATAAAAATAATTAATATTCTTGGTAAATAAAAAAAAATCTATAAAAAAAAACAAACAAAAAAGTATCAGTCTGTGACATAAACAGAAAGAGAGGAAGGGGGTAATGTGAATTGGCTGTTCTGCTGTGTGTTCAATTACTGGCTGCTGATGCATCAATTTCGTTCTTATCCAAAATGAATTATAAGAATTTTAGTTAACAATACCTTGTGTTAGCCTTTGAAATCACTGTGTAAACATACAGACACAGAACACATTAACTAAGCAATGGACATTTAAAAGATGAAAAGACTTCTCTTGTAGCACTGCAGAAGTTTGTTTTCCTTTGTGTATAAAAGATAAAATAAAGGGGCACTAGTGACAGAAAAATAATTTTTACATAAAAATAAATCCTACTTGTTATATGGATAGACAAGACAATGAAAATTTGGCAGAAATGACATTCATCATCAGCTTTTTAGTGTCCATCGTTGGACAGATCTTTCCCCAAGATTCGCCAGACCTCTCTATCATGCACGTCGTGGAGCCAATACTTATTTTTGGCCAGCCAGTTTCGCATATGATCTCTGGGGATCCAATGCGAGTCATGATGTAGCCTAAAGTCGAGTAACTTCTTCTGAAGCCAGCCTGTTCCCGTGATTGGTTTTCATCTAGCATTTTGGTGATCAATTTGGTAAAAAGTTTGTAGATGCAGTTCAGTAGGCTTATTGGCATGTAGTTGTTTAGATATTTCGGGTTCCCTTTTTTATATAACAGTATTATGATTGCAGTGTTCCAATCTTCTGGGATTTTATCTGTTTGCGGCTTAAGTTGAATAGATGGGCTAGTTTTTAGTGATTACTTTACCAGCTTTTTTGAGTAGGTCGATGGTGATATTATCTGGTCTGGGTGCCTTTCCTTTCTTTGTTTGTTTCACCACAAGGACCGGTGAAGCTGAGGCTACTCTCATCGAAATCAATTGTAACCAACCCATCAGAACCCCTACCAACATGACATGGGCCAGCATGGCAGGGTATGGCCTAACACATTAGACCAGGTCAAAATTAGGCTCCAACTGTCCCAATGATAAATACTTCTTAAAGGCGGGGGCAACAACAAATAACCATTATCAGTGATTATAATGAACAGCTTCCTCTGTATACTAATCTGCATGTTTTTTTTCTAAAACCTACCTTGTAGGTTTTAAAATCCTAATCAGCAATATGAGGCATGGTAAATAAAAACCAGATCATTCTTCTGAAGGTTATTTGATTGTCAGTGAAGCTGAAGTGGACAGGCAAATTGTTTCCTGCCAAATACTCAACCAGCCTAATTTTGCAACCTGACACCCAGGGGCAGTGACTTCAGCCCCTATCCCTTAAATTTCCCTGGCAACATTCTTTCCAAGGTAAGAACCTCCAAAACACCATCAAATGGATGAACAGGAAAGTATTCTCCTTAGTTTAAGAGGAATGCACTTTTTAACGTCAGAAAAGAAAGAAAATAAAAAAAAAATCCTTAAACTTCTGATGTTTTTTTTCTCCCTTCAAAGAAGGGGTGGAAAAAGGGTAACAGCATCTGGTGATGACTCAACAAGAAATGACATAATTTTAAGAGGTGGGTATTAATGAGATTGAAGGAAAAGTACAGTGTGGGATAAGCATTTAAGTAGATATAGCGCCTTTTCTCCCTAAATTGACAGACAACTATGGCTAGACTGTAAACAGTATGTGGCTAGAATTCCAATCCATTCCAGAGAGTATTTACCAACAGCAACTTGATTCTATTGGGGGCCCCCCTTTCCTACACGGGTGAGCCCAAGATACACAGGATGTAAAAACAAGAGAAGAGAGAAAGACGAAAGAAAGAAAAAAGAATTTAAAAGGAAAGAAGTAATGGAAAGTATTCAGCTGTGTATATATATATATATTTTTTTTTTTTAAACGAATTAACATCCAGTTTTCCCTAGCCTTGATAATGGACGAAAGTACGTTTGAAAGAGTTTGATCACAAACGTTTAGATAATATTTACATTCATTGAATCCAGACATGCGTTCTCTTGTAGTTGTATGTAAACAAGAAAAATTAACTAAAAATTAAAAAAGCAAAAACAAAACATTCCTTGTCTATCGTCTTCAATCAAAAATGTATTATTGAAAAACTGCCGCCTAAATACACATGTGTGTACATGTAAAATCCCAGACAACAAAAAAAAAAAACAGGAGTATATCTGTGAAAGAATTATTTATTTTTCATTCTTTCATTTTATTATCTATTTGGTTTGGTATATGTGTGATTCTCGCAGCGGACTAGTTTTGGCTGTTCATACCATCTTTCATTTTATTATATATACAAACACTTCAAATTTATATTACCTATTTTGGTCTTTACATTTAGAAAAAGAGAGAAGAAAAAAGAAAGGTATGTACACTAGAGAGGCAATAATAAAATATTTCCAATCATTCACATCCCCCATCACAGAATTTCTCATTTCATACTTTCAAGTGTTTTATACTTATAACTTAAATATAGGTGAGATTCAAGTTAGTAGATTGTTTTACTATGTAAATTTTATATGGACCATTTTTGTTCTTTGTACATTTAAGTCAAAGTTTAATTGGCGTGTAGGACAAAAACCCATTCAGAAAAAATATACAGAATTATTTTCCTTAATGAACACTAATGAAATATTACATTCATTATATATAAGCCTACAATACAAAATTTGATCAAACGGTTTTATTCACATTCACTATTTGGTCTGTATTTCTATCAATTCAAGCTACTTAAAAGACAGGTGTATAAATGGTCCAGAAATGTTTTGTTGATTTGTTACTGTGCAATCTAACCCTCAACCCTGTAATTTATGATCTGATAAGGTTCTCCGACATCTCCGCTTAAGACAATTTAGCGCAAGGACCAACAAAAACAAACTATGGAATTAAAACAAATTATTGAGATACAAAACTTGAATTATTTTAGGAATTAAATTTAGTTCTGTAGTTCAATTTGATAACTTATAATTCGCAGAAACAAACAATGGAGTGAAAACTATTTATTACAAATATTTAAATTATTTTCAGTTCGCAGGTACTACAGTTTCTCGCTTAATGGGTTTGTAAACAAATCTAAAGTTTAGAGTTAAAACAATTTATTACAAAAATTAAAATTCAGGTTTTCTTTCTAAGTTGCTATCATCAACTTAGAAAGAAAACAACAACAGTTGGAATATTGATGAATGGCTCTTCTCAAAGTTATAGATAATTCATTTAATTATTGCTTTATTTTATTCTCTTGTTTTCGTTTATTATCATTTTTTGTGGGAGAAGTTGTTGATTAAAAAAAAAACAACTTTAATCTTTCTAATAAATAGTTATATAGTTTGTTTACAAATTCATTCAGCGATAACCTGTAGCACCTGCGAAATAAAAATAATTAAGTTGGTCCTTGCTCTGAATTATCGCGCGAGGATTTATCCTTGCACGGAGTAGTCGGCGCAGGTTTGTCTGGTCAGTAGTCACGGATAATATAACCAAAAGGCTAATCCAGCCTGAAATCATGGGCAGTACAATAAATTTCTTCTCATATTGAGACAAGTTTATATAATGATTCAATTTCTGTATGTGACCTATGAATTAAAATTTCTTTAAAAAAAACAACAAAAAAAACCTTTGCCTATTTTAAAGTAAATTCATAAAATCTCGTAAAAAAAAAAATACAATAGATTAGTTACAAAAATACATCAGTTTTTAAAACATTTTAGTGTGAAAAAAAGTATACAAATTGTATATACAAGTACACATCATATTTACACAATATCTAGGGCTTTAAACATTTCCAGTAGTGTAATAAACATCATAATTCTTTTAAAAATCATTTACATCTGTTGATAACCCTACATATTCCGGTAATCCATTCCATAGTCCCACCACTATTGCTAAAAAACAATTTTCTGATATTTAATCTACTTCTACTGTATATGTGAGTCCTCTCAGTCCGGTGGGTCTACTAATTCTAAACCACGCATAATCTTAAACATTTCTAAGTCTAAGATAGAGAAACATGCGTTGGTGAATATCACACAGACCCGATCCCTCCTATTTGCTAATGATACATTGATAACCCTAAGTCCAGCATTATGCATCTTATAATGTAGGTAATATGTTTTCTATTTCAGTAAAATTCAGTTCTTGGGTGGTTATAGAGAATATCTAACCATTAAGAAAATAATCTCACCTTTTTTCCCTTGATATTGTGCTGTATACAGCAGCAGGTAGATAAGGTTTTCAAGCAACCCGGCTTTTAATCCAATGTTTCTAGTTATGAAGTAGTTAAGTAGCAGGAGTAGGTAAAACCCTTTGTTCAGGAAGTAAGCTGAATAATTAAGTAGGAATGGAACATGTGCTTCAAATCAGAAGTCTCCACAAGGTGACATCCATAGAAAAAAGAAGAAAAAAAAACTGGCAACAGACTAAAAAGTAAGGGGTGTAGAAGTATAGGTTTTTTTTTTTATCTATCTTTTTGGAGGGAAACATATTGAAGAAACTAGCCTAGCCGTCTTTCCTTTTAGGAGAGATATTCAATTCCTTATTCTCCCTCTTCAGTGAAGAAGAAAAAAAACTAGGAGGAAGAGTGTGTCAACATTAGAAGAGGAAGCTGGTACATAGAAATCCCTTAGGGAAAAGAGAGAGAGAGAGCGAGAACAGATACTGACCTATGGATGACCCTTAAAAAAAGGAAGCTAAAACCACAGGCTATTTTTTGGCAGGTTCCAGTACCCAACAACCCAGACATTAATTTTTCAACTCCAATGAGAGCCAACATACAAACAAGCAATCCTGTTAGAAAGATAAAGCCACATGTTCCTCTTCATTGGAAAGGAAGTGAGAAGAGAGAGAAAACAGTGATAGCCACTTCTTCACCAATTAAAATGTGAAAGGTCAAGCAGAAATATTATCTATGTCAACTTTTCTTGGTTTGCAAATATCATAATTCAAGACCTCTTGATTGTCATCATTATCAAATATAATTAAGTTTTCTAGACATACACAATTTAATTTTGAGGAAAACAATGTTGCATGTAATTATACACAGGCCTTCAGGTTTTAAAGAGAACTTTGAATCAGAGTGAGGAAATAAGAAATTTACTAATCCAAGCAAGTGGCAATAACATTGGTCTTTTAGGCACATTTTGCCCAGGCCAGATATATAAGGAATGATACTAACAATCAGTTTACAGTTTTACATTCTTTTAACAAGTTCAACAAGATAGAAATAGATTCACCAGACCAAATATTTTTACATCATGATTTTAGATTCAATGTATAACCAATCGGGTAAACAGACGTTTTGACTGCAGACATTTCGGCTTCATTTTGTTTTTAAAAGCGAAAATTACTAACTAGATGTAATTTAAAATGAAATAGAATCATAATATTTAAATCTAATGCAATTAGTAATTATATAATGTATGTTTGTTGTTTAGTGTTTTTATCAGCTTTTTATAGTTCATTTTTTTTAGAAAAAGGCAAATAAAATGGGTTAAGATTCGTTTTTTACCAAATGAAAGAAAAATTAGAGAAAAAAAAATAACCTTTGTAAGTAATTTTATGTGAGAGTGAAAATTTCACTTTTAAATTTGATGTTAAAATGTCGCATAAATAAAAAGAAATATTCAGAAAAGAAAAACAGAAGTAAATACATAAATTACATCGTTATTTTCGCTTTTAATAACAAAACAAGGCCCCAAACATCCGTGGTTGAAATATCCGAGGACGAAACATCCTACAACCACCCAATTGACAGGACCATTCTTTACCTAAAACATGATTTAGGTTTGATTATGTTTAACAATAATAAGAGAGCCTTGCATTTTAAAATATAATTCAAGCAATTATTTTGTTACAAATACAATCAAACTTTTCAACATATCAAATAGATGCAGTGTATGTACCAAACTGATATAAAATAAGTTTTCCTTTCTAAGAGAGTTTGTGGTAATAATTCTTACACACCCAATAATGCAATCTGTTTCTCCATATAGTCCAAATGACTAAATAATCTAGAGACCCTACCAGCTGTCTTGCAATTCTATTGTAGTGAATCTCTATCCTTATTGGGTGTCCCCTACTGCGTGTACTTTTGCAAGAGTAGGCTAAGTTTAGTAAAGTGGGCACCTTACTGTGGGGCAGTAGTTAGCAAGCTAGTCTTGTAGACCATTATTACTGCAGTGATCCTCACTGGGTGCCTGACACTTGTCGCCTTATATATGATCTTTTTTATTAGATGAACCATCATTACAGTTTGAAACTCTTTCATCTTAATCTTAGTTGCTTTACATTGCAACTACTCAGACTGAGCTCTAAGTGGAACTCAAACACTCATCCTTTTACTTTGGTAAGCCTGCCTATGTATGGCGGCTGCTCACTGGGTGAGCTACCAGAACATTTAATACTACTAGTATATGTTGTTAAAAAAAAAACAAACAAATAGATCAGATTAATCACTCAGTAGA
>VCCN01004182.1:7330704-7345064 GCA_006491835.1 Architeuthis dux | reverse complement strand
AAACCTATGTTGACAGTTTTGGTTGAAGGTTTCTAATATGGTGCCAAGCAATTGTAAAAATAATAGGCAGGATCAAATAATTGATTTTAGGCATCTAGCTCAGGTTAATGTTATAAATTCCCTTCCCAAGAGTATTATATTCATCGTTACGAAATAGAAATATAATTTTGTTAATCTAGATTAACATCATCTGATTTTTCTCCTAACACTGAAAAAAAACAAAAAAACAAGCCTGGCTGCTCCTACTTCTAATTCCTTGCATAATTCTACTATAAATTTTGGAGGTATGTAAAACTTGTCAGTTTAGCACAGGTGGTAACACACCAGGCTAGAAATCACCTGATCGCGAGTTCAAATCTCGGTAGTGAAATGCTGATTTTACATGCAAGTTTACTCTCCTATTTTTGGTGAGGATTGTCCTTGTTCTTGTTACATAGTAAAGTCAACTCTGACTTTGTCCTGGAGTTTGACAATATTCATCCACTACCCGTGGTTCCCAAACTTGTCCGAATCACAACACCTTTGTTCTTGTTACATAGCCAGACTTTACTTTCCTTTGTCCTGGAGTTTGACAAAAGATGAAAAAAGTATGGAAGCTTTGGAACTACATCCCCAATAAACAGCTTTTTAGAAAATAAAGGATCTTGAGAATCAGCCAACCTCTTCGCACAGTCAGAAAACACCAATTGGTGTACAAGTACTTAAAATTTTGGCGCCAAATTCCAATGCAATTCTTTTGTTACCGTTATCATGCCAGATTTGAAATTCTCTATGATAACAGAATCATCATTACTATTGTTAGTGCAGGGTAGATATTTGGTCGTGAGGCCTAGGACCCGAGGGTTAGAGTATGTCAATGGGAGGGGAGGTCTGACATGACAACAGCTGCGGAGATGCCATCAGTCCACCCTGTCACACCTCTGCTTACCACCACCACTGCACAGGAAATTACTTCAGGCCACATTTTTGTGAAGTCAACAACAACCAGCCAATCTGAGTTTTCAAGAGACAAAAGATGGATAGAGGACAGGTGCTTTTGTTTGGGACAAAGTGAAGAGGCGGGCAGTAAGAAATATGAAAATGAAAGTCTTGAAGACAGTGCCTGAAAATGGACTGTTTTCTAAGAAGAAAACAGAGTTGGGAAGAAAGAGAGGTAGTACTACTTTGTATAACATTTTAAAGATATATTTTTTACATATTCAAATAGAACTTTGGAGAAAATTGCCCAAGTATGCTAAAGGCAGCCCACTAAATTGTGATGACTGATCATTTTACCAGCATATTTATAAGAGACACATCAAGAAAAAAAAAGTAAAAAATAAAAATCTATAAGCCCAAGATTTAAGGTCTGCCCGTTTATCAGCCAACAGTGCTGATCACAAATTTTGGTCTTATGGGACAAATTGTAGCTAAAGATATACCAGCAAATGAGCTGGGGTGGTGACTATTGATGTAGAATCTACTTTGATCTTTAATAGAGCAAGACTCTTAGGTTACATGCCAAGATTGGTAAAGAGGAAAATATAGGAACTGAAAAGGGATGGAGGCAGATTTCAAACAATTGTGACAGTTCTGCAGGACAGAGATTTGAGATGTGATGGGGGGGGGGTGAAATGTGGTAGTCTGTATGCGGGGTATTTGAAATGTGGTAGTGTGGGGACGGATTTCTTAAGTGTGGGAGGGGGGATTTCTTAAATGTGGTGGATATAAGAGAAGAGTGATGAAGAAGTTTGTTCATTTGAATGGAACTAAAACCTTGTCCCCCACCCTCTGCTCTATTCCTCACTATAGCCACTTCTCCACCCCCCTACTTTCTTTAGTGTTTGCTTTTATATAAATCATGCAGAATCAGCAGAGGACAACAGTCATGGTCCCCCACAACCTCCTTCCTCTTCTGACTGTACATCTGATTAAACAATAAAAAATAAAAACCCATAATACAAATCCTGAGGTCTACAAAACAAACTTTACCAATGCAATAAGAGAAGGTTACCGAGATGATCAGAGAAACTAAGCAAACAGTTTTCCAGGAGCCTGTGGGGAAGGATAGTTTAAAAGGTTACTTCCACAAATTCTATTTTTTTCTTATTCTCTCAAAGGAAATTCAAGAATAAGGGTGTTACCTACAATATCAATTTGGTGAGACACAACGTGGAAAGACATTCACAAGAACCTTCCAGTGAAACAAAATTATGACAGCAGAATATATAATTATGACAGCAGAATATATAATTATGACTGAATACTAGGGTTTGTTTTTAAAAAAAATAATATTCTGTTCTGTTAATTTTAATACTGACATAAATAGATAATGGTTCTATCAACTCTTGTACTTTTTAAGAAACAAAATGTATTAAGGTGAAAAGGAGATGAGCTGTCCAAAGTCACACTGGTCTGCAGTGACTTTGGACAAATCCAGTTAAAACATTGATTTTCTGCTTAGCATTAATAAATCTGATTGCTTTAAAGATCATAGCTGTAAATGGTGAATTACAGGCCCTAATGCAATTGTCTTCCATCCCAAGATCCCATAAAATGACAAGTTATCAATCAATCAATTAGTGAATGTCAAAATGTAAAAAATTCAAATATTTCAGGTCTTTTTCACAGGATGAAAAACAACCACTTTGTCACTCATCTTAAAAAAAGTTCTGTCTTCACTTTGGCTGGTCTTCTTTTGAAAATGACTTGAGAAAGGATTAGTCAGCACAATTGCATGATGGGAAATTAGCTTGACTTACTGTAAATTGGACAGTAGCTGGACTTGCAATTGTCCAAAGTCACCTCAAAACAAGAGAAAAGTTAGGGTGACTTTAAAAAGTCAATTTCATTATGGGTTTAAGATAAAAAGAAAGATGAAAATTCTGTGCAATTAGTATACATTAATTATCTAAGTTTGCAAAGAAAACATGTACAAATAAAGGAGTAAGAGAAATAAGAGTAAGAGAGAAATAACAATTTTGATACTTTTCAGAGGGTGTTCCGGTGTCCCCCGTTAGCTTTACTTCAGACAAATTCTACTCAGCTTATAGAATCAAACCAAGTTGATTTGGAAAGTAGAGACATTAATCCAAATATCAAAATGAAAACCACTGCTTCAGCAGTTTTGATACCCGAGAAATACTCAAAGGAGGACTTTTGCAAAAAAATTCCAAAGTCACCCTGGATTACGGTAAATGATATGTAACTAAATCTGACCATGTGTGTTACTTAATAGCTAAAATAGTTAAAAACAAATTGAACTAATTTGTTTCTATTTAAAAATTACAAAAACATTATGAATATGAATCAAATAGGCCGAAGTAAAATTTCTTGTTAAAAATATAATGGGGGGAGGGGAGGTCTTTTGCGTCAGGGCCTGCATCTCCCCATTGCACTAAAGGGGAGGGTTGTGGGTAACCCGTTCACGGGGATGGCAATTTTTGTTCTTTCCCACATGTATGCGTGTGGGCACCTACTTTAAACACAACCTTATGTCGCATTCCGCCCTAGTGGGGAGGCGCTTAAATACCTACTTGGTATAGGAGTCAGGCTTTGCTGGGGTGGGGTGAGGGGGATGGATGGATATTCACGGCAGGAAACCTATAAGTATAGAAGCCTGGTTTTTGAGCACATCTCCATTGCACTAAAAGAGATAGAGGCAGGGACACTTTTGAAACTTGGAGATTTTTGAAACGTGGTGATTGTATTGATAAATAAAAAGGCAATAATAGAGGATTGTCCAGAATTTTGTAATTCATTCAATACAAAGATGAAAGAAAAAGAAAAAAGGTAGAGAAATGGAATAGGTCAGAAAGAAAGAAAAGAGAGAGGAAAAAAAAAGAGCAAAGTTGTTTCTTTCCAAGATTCAATGCCTCGTAAGATATCATAACATCAGAAGCAACAGATGCTAGAGAGGAAGAAGAGAGAGATCAGACAATCAGCCGAGAATGGTATCCCACAAATTTCTAAGACATCTGTCGACCTGATGCGAGTATAATTGTTAGCTAAACACTTGAGCGCTTTGAAAGATACACAAATATGAACATCTCACTTTTGGCTAATGCTTTTGTGATTTCAACAAATAACCAAGACCTGTGAGGTGGAACAGTAGTTAGAACTTTGGACTGGAGCCACCAAAATCAACTGTTCAATACCAAGAGATGAAGAGAGACGAGGGGGAAAATTTCTTAGGTTAGTCTTATTTAAACAAAGGTATCTCAGACAAGTAACTAAAACCCATAAAATTGTGTAATTCTTGATGTTTTTGCGAGACTGAGCATCTACAGTAAAGCGCACAATTATTGGCACCCCTTCAAGATTTCTCACGAACATCGATGTCTACAAAGATACCCTTATGTCATAATAATGTGAATTTTGAACCATCCACTTATTTTGTTTTTCTATTTTGAGGCTTCTTTAACACTATATATTGACCAAAAATTATTCATGTAGACATTGATTTTAGAAATTTAATAAAATGCAATTTTTGAAGAGAGGTTCTGATAATTGTGATCATGACTGCATATCAGACACCAGGTAAGAAAATTTAATTTTGCGCTGAACAAGGGTTGAGATTCTTTATTAAAAGATTTCTGAAGAAAAAGAACATAGAATATTGACTACAAATGCTCTCTAAGTAATTTTTTTTTGTCAAACTCCAGTCCAAGTCTGGAGTTGACTTTGTTTTTCTACCACAACAACAATCTTCACCAAATTTAGAAGAGTAAACTCTTCACTGTTCGTCTGTCCCAGCACATTAAACCAAACACATATGTAAAATTAACATCCCCTGCAGAGATTTGAAAAGCTTGGGTGGAAATGTCCCAAATGGCTGAACACCATGACCCCTGGACCACATTAACTTGCCACTTCACCAAGTCAGGAAATAGGCAATAAACAGGGACTAATGGAGCTGGGTCTGTAGCTGCTATGTTAGAACCCCAGTAGGCACCATAAATAAATAAATGATAACCTTATGGTAAATAAAGAAAAAGATTCTGATAACAAGCAAGCAAATGAGAAGTGGGGAAATGTTAACAAATCTTATTTCTTATTAAATAATGTGTAGCTAATTCCAAATAAGGAAAATAGTGCACATGAGGTAGGAAGTAGTTGCCATATTTGATGGCATATAAGCCCCATCAGTTCTTTCAGCAAGGAATATTTTTTTTAAAGTTGTTTTTTTGTATTTACAGAAGCATTTAATGTTATTATTGTGCTACTGTGTAGCAGAAAAGAAAAGAAAACTTGGACAAAACATGCAACTAAGACAGCAGGAAAAATCTTTTTACAAATAATGCAGTTTTAATTTACAAGAGAAAACAAAAACAGCTCAACTTTGCATATAAGACCCCAGGTGGTATATTTTTAGCCATTTTTGTAGAAAAGGAGTGGGTCTTATAAATTAAACTCTTTGGAGTATATAAAAAACACAAAGAAAAATGCAAAAGCAAACTTAAACAAGAAATAAATTAAGAACAGCTCACTTTGAGAATGTAGCTGAAAACATTAAGCTAGGAATATTGAGAATGAAGCTGTTGCAAGAAGAGAAAAGCAGCAGATATTAAACAATCTTAGAATTATCCATCCCTTATTAGTGCTGTAGTCAGTTTGGTTAAATAAAAATTATGCGGTTTTGGAAATAAGATTTTGTATAGTGATTTGATTTGAAGAGGAAAAAATTATTATAAAAGAGGAACTACTTTTTGCATACCTAGAAATAAGTGGCTACAAATAAGATGTTTGTCTAAGTGAAATGAAAATATATAGTTTCTTTTGTTAAAAAAACCCAATAATCTCATAGAAATTCAAATATATCCATGAATATCCACAGGTAATAACCGATATATTAGTAAACGTTAATGTTCTTATGGAGTTAATAATGTGTGTGTGTAAGAAAAGTAAATATGCTGAGAAAGGAGTGATTCCCTGTATACTCACTAGGGCATAGAGATATGTGGATATCTCTAAGAAAAGATATATATATATATGTGTGTGTGTGTGTGTGTGTTAGAGAGAGAGCAAATGTAACTCCCAATAAATATTCATAGTGGCAGTAGTAGTTTGGGGAGTAAAAATCTGGTAACAATCAAGCTGTCTGCTGCCATAAACACAACATAGCTGGTTGAAGAAGATCCAATTATAATGAGAGGGTGTGGAGAGAGAGAGAGAGAGAGAGGGTGTGGAGAGAGAGAGGGTGTGGAGAGAGAGAGGAAGTTGGTGGGTCAACATGCAGACAAAACCCAACATGCTCCCTTCACTCACCAAAATGGCTGAATGTCTTGGCACCCCATAAAGCCAGGAATGGAGGGAGAAAAGACATTCCCTGACCCCCTTCTCCACATCAGATTAATGTCTTGAAGGAAAGATGGAAGTGAAATAGAAAATGTTTAGACAAGCTGTGGAGGCAGGCAGGCAGGCAAAAGTCTGGAAAGACTTTTTGCCACCAAGCCCATGCAAAAGAAGAACAAGAGAAAATTGATTTTGCAGAAGATCCCCAAAAATTCATAAGGACTATGCAAAAGATTTAAAGGAAAGAAACAGAGTAAATAACACGTTAGAATTGGGGGGTTAACATAACTATTAAACTCTCCAAGCTCCAATATCTTACTAAAATTTACTAATTGTCTGTCTGTCTGTCTGTCCATCAGTCATTGCCTAACTCAAGGACGACAATTATTTTATTATTAAAAAATAAAAAAAAAAAAAATAAAAATATTTTCTAGGTTTTTATGGGTTTAAAGGTGTTGCTTTCGTGTCTTTCTGAAACATCCCCCCACCCCTGGCTCAGTTATGTTTGTAAACAAACCAATGCCATGACATTGTGCACAGTGTGTAGCGAAATGTAGTGCACCTGCATTTTGACTGCACAGAAGTGGTGTGCACCGCAATTGCATGTGCTAGCATGAGAATATGTATATGTGTGTGTTAATGAGAATGTGTGTTTTTAGCTGTCAGGGAATGGAACCCCTTAATTAATTAATATGTGATTCAAGATTCAGAAATTCAACTTTCGTACAGTTTGTTCAGGAATGCAACTGGTATGAAAGTAGAGGACTGCCTGTATTCAATAAATACGTAGTTCAAATCATTGATATCTTATTGAGGCCAAAGACCCCATTTAGACCTTCCACAAAGCTGAAAAATCCACCTGTACAGCATGTTTTCAGCTAGTTATTTCAATTTCTTAGATGAAGCATTGCCAATTATTATTAAGGTAGGCTTTCATAGCCTAATCAATAAGGCAGTGGCCACAGAGGCAGGCTCTTGAGGATAAGGGATGTGAGTTTGAGTCTCACTGGAAGCTTATTCTTTATTTCTGACTCCTACTGCTTACTAATGAACATGTAATGACAATCTGGAAATTACAATAAAAAACAACAAAATAAGATACTAGTCAAAAATTAATAATCTCTAAGCCCTGTTTAGACAACTGAATTCCTCCTCTGTGTTGCTGATGTTACCACAATATTTTGTTGTTTTCTCTTTACTATTACTTAGTAAAAAAAATGCATACTGTAGAATAATGGCTCTTGCAAAGAATTGCTTTAGAGTTCAATCATCACTGAAGGCCCATGAATTTGGTTTTGTACCAAGGTCTAAGAACATTCAAATTCGTTTAGTTTTCATATTCACATTTATGATTTAGGCCATTTGTTTAGCAGTCCCTCACACCGGTGCCAGGCAAATATAGGCTCTTAACTAATAAATGTCAACTAATATAATTATCATATAATTATCATATACAAATTTAATTTTCTAAGACAAAATTTCTCAACTTAAGAAGTCACCACTGATATCGTGCAGTATGAAAAAAAGTCATAGCTAGAAACTTATTTTATTCAAAATATATTTTATTTCCTTAAAAAATAAAGTTGATGGCCAAATTTGTCAAATCATTTGGCCATGAACTTTTTGGTTTAACCATATTTAAATTTTGAGCCATTTTGACTTTGTTTTTATGGGGTATTTGCACTGCCAGAAATGTCTCCAAGTATCTAGCAATTTGCTTCCCACTTCCAACTGTAGGCAACATCAAAGAAGCCTAAAGAAAAGTAAAAGGAGAAAGAGACAGTCTCTTTGATGAGTTCTTCTTCACTGTGTCAGCTACATCAAAGAAGTCATCTGTCAACACAACGTTGACTGACAGACACATTTGTCAGTGTAATTCTGTGATATGGGACTGGCTCATTCTTCCACCCTTTAATCCTATTATTTATTGTATAATCTATCTCATTTGGACCAGTTGTAGGAGCTAAGCTAGCAGACAACCACACACACACACAACTGTCCGGTAAGAATGTCCTTTCCTACCCGTTGTAAGGGGAGTAACTTTGTATTGACTCGGCTGAGAGACATCATATTGAGGTTTTAGAATTTTGTTTCAATACAAAGTTACTCCCCTTACAACGGGTAGGAAAGGACATTCTTATGGGACAGACAGACAGACACACACACACACACATATGTGCACACTGGAGGTCATAATGCATTTGGTAAAAGTATCTATCCAGGTTTCTTTGGAATTTGAGTGGTTTCTCCACATTCTCTTACTTTAAGACTGAATAGTTCACTACTTCAAAGCTATTAATAGTGTAAACATTTATGCCTTATCAATTTCATCCGAGTGACCTAAACTTGTTTAAGTGGAAGAGTCCATTGTTTCAAATGGTGAGGAGGAGATATTTTATCAGCAAAATTAATACCTTTAAGAGGAAAACTTTATTGTTACAGACAGAAAAACAGAAAAAGTCACACAGTTCGTTACGTACATAGATGGTAATATTAAAAGCTAGTTAGCCTAAAAGGGTAGACACTTGAAAATAAAAAATGAAAATAAATAAATGAATAACTAAAAATCTGACACTTCATACCCGAGACTCATGCTGGGAAGAGAGGTTTAGGAAACTGCCCAAAATTGCTGACAGCACCATTGGTGCAAGAATTATTATTTATTACCTTTCTCCAAGACATCAGCTGCCGTTTTCTGGCGCCAACACTTCACACCAGCCTTTGACTTGCAACAAAGCACTTTTGGCTATGAGTTGGGGCGGGGGGTCGTTAGGTTACCAAATTTGAGAGTAATCAAGAATGTTGAATTTGGAATTTAAACAAAAGAAACAAATGCACCCCCTTCACGGTATCTTGAAGAAAAATGTAAAAAATCTACAGTTTATTTCAGCAAAAAAAAAGAAAAAGAAAAGATTCTTAGTTAATAGCAAAGTCCTGCCTGGGCTACATGTAACTAAATGTGTGCATACAGAAGATAACTTTATAACAAACAAATGTACTTCTCTTAAAGACACACTGTATACAAAATAATTCTAATTCCCTACAAATTCTTTAATATCAGTACTTTCTATTATCTACTAGTTTACCCTTGCTGTTAAAAAAAAGAAAAAAAAAAAGAGGATTCAGCCATATCTAGTCTCATCTATGTATGTCTGATCTGATGTAAATATCTAGTTGACCTAACCACTTTGATTTCTCATCAAATCCAGGTATTCGCCCCCTATTCAAAATTTCAAAAATAGCGTCCAGTATTTGTTTTGCAGTTAGCCATTATAGATGCAGCTCAAACCCCCCCTCTCTCTCCCCTACACTCGTCTCCCATACATCCCGTCACCCCAATCTCCAACGACAGCCTAACATACCACACCATTTTTTTTTTTGCTCAAAGATTTTTACCATATAAATTAATGGTAATGGCTTCTTCACTTTATGTCATTTTGGCTTATGAAAGGTTTTTATAGGAACATTTTACTTTCTGATCCACTCCCACTGCTGGCAACCCCAACATATAGGTACATGTTCATAGGAATCCAAATCCTATTACACTCTTCTCAGTATTAGCAGCCATGGGGGACAGTTGTGACATGTTGGAATGTTGCTCCCCCCCCTCAGGGTGTATGGGTAATTCCATAGCAATGCAGGCGATTAGAATAACAAGCATGACAACCCCACAACATAACTTTGCCTTTGTTGTGCAGAAACTTTAAGTATGGGATTTCAGTAAAAAAACAAAAATACAGAAAACCAGTGGCAACATGATGCATGTCAATAAAATGTTTATTCTAGATCAAATTAATTTATTTAAACCAGTTACGTACTGTTAGTCTTACGTACTTCCCAAAAAAGCGATATGTGACACGAAAAAAAAAAACAAAAAAAACACCCAAATCTTGTATAGGAATTAATTTATTGTAAGAAATCTTTATCCCATTCGTAAGAAATGAATGGAGAAATCTTTAATATAAAAATTATTTGTTTTTCAAGTTTAGAACTGGAGATTTTTGTCTCTTAAAAAGTTAACACTGTATAAACAATTGTAGGTAATAATTTGCAAAATACACCCAGATTTTTTAATTCTACCTCAAATTAAAGAATTATCATATTTCATTAAGATTTTCGGTACTTATTCATCCAATTTTGAAGGTATTTATTCCCTGAAAGGGTATTTTTTAATAAAAGTTTGAGGAACTATTGTTTTTAAAAAGTTTATGGAATCTCTATAAAATATTTTGTGGTTAATAAAAATATCTATAAAAACTATAAAGATAAGTCCCTGGAGAAATTAAATCAGTTGAAATTATATTCAAAACCTTTTCTGGAGATGTAGAAATTATTACTTGAATCAGGGGAAAAATAAAATTCAATAAAACAAACATTTTTTGTTGGTAGTTGCTTTTTTTAAATAGAATATATTGTAGACTTTAAGATTGTGCAAAAAAATACATAAATAAATATTTGTTCAAAATATAATTTTTAAAATAATTTTTTTCAAAAGCTTATTTTATAGATAGATAGATAGATGTTTTAAAATATTTAAAAAAATCTTAATGCTCTGTGGATACGTAATCATGAAACATTAAATAAAACTGTTTTATTAATCAAAAAATGTAATGTTTAATAAAATGTAATGTTCCGGAGATTTTTAATAAAATTAATTCAATTTTTTTATAATGTACATACATGAAACAATTAGTAAGTATGGGAGACCGGTTAGGAAATAATTCTCATTTTTATTACCACCCTTAAAAAAAACAAATAAAGAAAAATATTTAAAACATATTTGCCCAAATACCTACGTGAAAAGAATTTAATTTCTCACAAGAACATAAATACATTTTTTTAACAGTAAAGAAAATCTAACCATACTAGTTTTTCCTTCACTTATGGTCATCCATACTGATGTAAACTGGAGCTGTCATTTTGTGTTGATAACTTTTCCCATAATTGAATGACCCTGATGTGAACAAATTTATTTTTAAGTATATTTTAAGTAAAAAGTAAGTAATATTTATTCAAAATTCAGTAAAGTAATCATTAAAGTAACTAATTTTCATACAAAATTATCTAAATGACGACTATTTTATTTTTGAAAGAATTTCAATTGCAGATTTTAAATTTATCTGTCAGTAGTGTTAACTCCTGGGAAATGGCGGAATCAATGTTATTTTTTTATGAAGGATTGTTTTTATAAAAATGGTCTTTAGACCATTTTTATAAAACAGGTTTTAAATGCACAAAAGTAATTTTTCTTTATTTTCTAGTAGTTGAATCCAAAATTAAAACTTAAAAGATATTTTACATTATTTTGGGCTGAATTATAAGCAACTTCCTATCAATGAATCAATGGTTTGTATATTCCACAATTTTCTGTACCACACTTCTGATGATGCCTGTAATAAGGCGAAAGACAAAGTTTCATCTTAATAGATTTTGAGATGTAACACGTCTTCTCAATCTTTCATTTCCACACTGCCAATTACTATTACCATACATTTATCAGTAATATTAAGGCACTCCCAAATCATGACCTCCTACAAAACATAACATATCCATGAGTTACTTTATAAAAATATTACTTTGATATCTTTCCAGCGTCTATTTCTCTAGTGTATACTCTTTTGTCCTTATCAAAGTATGGTGTGTGTGTGTGTGAGATATAGTGTAAGCAGATGAATTGAACTACCCTTTAATGTGTGTGTTATTCAAGCAAGTATGCATAAAAAATTAGGTAAACATCTTTATAAAATACATATATTTATGCATAAAAACCAGTTCTGTATTTGCAGGTGTCTTTATATCTACAAAGAATTTATAGGTAAACAGGCGATTCAAATTTGTATGTAGATTTACATACTTCCATAATTTAAATACAGGAATTTTCACATGAATATAGATATTAATAGTAACTGAATTGTCTCGTTCAGTGTTTCCCAACCTTCGAGTCATTCCCCACTTTTGTCAATATGATTATTAGTATCCCCCTCCCACCGCTTCCATTTATTAAGTTGCAACAAAGAATAATTTCAATTAATAACTTTATTTTACATATAATTAGACAGCTTCATACTAAGAATTAGTTTAATTTTATAATTGTACAGCTGCTGTGTATTAGTAACACAAAGAAAGCGAGTGAAAATAATTAGGAACACATTTGAGATTCCAATTTATTAAGAATTCTGCTATTGTAACTGATATACACATCAATGTGATCTATATTCTTGTTTTTTTGCTACTAGTTCTTCAATTTGTGGGTCTATTAGAACACATCTTAAATCATTCTCAACTTGGAGCTTATTTCGAGCCTTTGACTTGAGAGATAGAAGTGCAGAAAACCCTATCTCTAGCCTGGACATTTATTTTTACCTGATAGCCTTATCCCCCACCATCACCACACATACACACACACACACAGGAACCAATGTACAGACACAGAAATGAACAGCACAAGAAGTTGAAAAACTTTATTATAGGCTTATAAACTGCTAGAATAGAATCATAAATATTAAAATTTATATCTTAACCACTTAGACATTTATCTATGTAGATGTCTAAAAAAAAAAAAACGAAAAGAAAAAAAAAAGGCATACAAATCCTAAACACTTATAATATAATGCTGAGGCCTGACAGACTGTCCTCAGTGCTGGGTTGATGACACTTATTAACATATGTTCTAGAAAGAAAAACAAGGTTTCAGAAATTAACTGTCCTTTTCCCCCTCCCAAAACATAAAGTGATTAAATCATATATATAATAAGAGCAATGTGTGTCACACTTGTAGTATCAGTAGCAGCCACCAGCCCCTACCTTTCTTTTCTCCCCTCTCCCTTCCTACGGTGTCTGTCACATTTTAGTATCAGTAGCAGCCATCATACACTTAACTGAGCACAGGTTATGGACTAGTAAGAATAAAAAGAAACAATGATTTTACTGTAGCCACAGTTCTTATCTTTTGAAGATAAATACCGGGATTCAAAGAGTTTTTCAGCCTGATTGAACTCGTTGTTTATGTTGTTAACAGAGGTTTCGCCGATCCATCATGTTAACATAAATAAGGAGTTCAATCAGTCGAAAAACTCTTTGACTGTTAATGACCCTTCTCAAAACTATAATGTATAAATACATATTTTGCATTCTCCAATCAGATGACATGATGAATTAATTGGGGGAAATTAGCAAAGAAATTGTTATGAGAAATATAAATGCTGAGGTAATAAGAAGATCAATGGTGGAAATCGGGGATATGGCTTATACCTACTTCTCACTTTCCAGGTTGTTTGCATGTTCAATGTCTACTAGTGGAGACATTACCACATACCTAGTTCCCAAACTCAGCCTCACCATATACCTATTTTCCAAAACCTATTTCCATCACAGAAGAACATCAAGAAAAATACTATTCCATCTAAAACAATCTTATCTGCATAAAAAATCATAATTTGCATCGTGACAGTCTGTTTGTGACATAACAGAAAGAGAGGAAGGGGGGTAACACGAACACGAACACACAAAATATGCTGTTCTACTGTATGTGTACACGTGTCCGTTTGCTGGTTGCTTATATTATAACTACAACTGCTGTTGCTGATGTATCAATTTCATTTTTTAACCCAAAATAAATACAAGAATTTTAGTTAACAATACCTTGTAATAATAATTATCATACATTGATCTACTCCGAATAGTGTCCTTATCTAGGTTGTTTATAGTCACATTTCAAACTCATCACAGAAATTTGGATAGCAAAATTCTTTTTATAAATCTGTCATAACAATGCTACATGTACCTGTTTAGTGGCTGAGGTAGCTGCATATACCCCACCTGTGTCGGTGATCAGTGTTTGAGCCCAGGTAAAAAGCCAGGAATTTGAATTTGATTTTCAAGACATGTAGACCCCACCCCTACTCCGCTTGGAAGATTGAAACAATATTGTGAAACTCAAATCCAAGCCGGACGCTAAAGTTGACTTTGTTCTACCGTAACAACATGAACAATCCTCACCTAATTTAGGGGAGTAAACTATTCACTGTTTGTCTGTTCCATCACGCTAAACCAAACCAATATATAAAATGAACATTTCCCTACCGTGA
>VCCN01004182.1:7309612-7325234 GCA_006491835.1 Architeuthis dux | reverse complement strand
CCCTCTGGAAATTAAAATTTCTACTTAAAATTCCTCGTTAAAGTCTTGGTACTCTTAATTAATTATGACCTGAAAATTCTGTGAACCGAATAAACATATCATCCCTTTAGCAACGGATTGTTTTTCTAATAACCAAACCAGATAGCAATTAGCAATTGAGTACAAACTATAAAATAAAAATAAAAACTCCACTAAGCGGTGGTCTAGAATGTAAACCAAGGCTAGGTTAAAAAAAGTTAATTAATTGTAAATTTATTAAATAAAAAGGAAGGTGGCTACAATTGTAAAGTTTCACGCACTTGATGTTGAAAACGGCGCACAAATAAAAACAATTTATTAAAAAAAACCAAAAAAACTATTTATATATTAAATTATGTTTTTCTTTCATGAATTCTCTTATTTCTTTTGAGAGTGTCTGGGACTTTACAATCGGGAACACCTTCCTTCGATTCAATTGTGCCTAAAAAAAGTAACATCATGCTGGGCCGCCAACAATACTAAACCGACATAACCAATGAAAAATGGCTATTAAATTTAAGTAAAATTGTTATCACGGCCGAATTTAACATTGATGGGGGCCCAGAGTGCATAATATTTATGTGGGACCCTTCTATTTTAATTTTTGTATTAAGCTTTTATTTTAAAACCAATCAGAACAAAAATTAAATATTCATAAAATCAACTCCTTTATGGAACCAATCTCTCTCTCTCTCTAATGTTACCTAATAAATCCCTCAGACAGGTTTAGAACAGACATTTTACTTTCTTTTTTTTTTTTAAACGCAAAAAATATCTTTAAAGACATTTTGTTGGGGGCACCCTAAAATCTTGGGGACCAGTGCAGCTGCACCGTTTGCACTGCTTCAAGTACGGCTCTGTTTGTCATTGTTTTGAATTTTAGTGGTAGCCAAACCTTGTTGCGTTGGAATTAGTACAATTTTAATTAGAAATGAAAATGTGATACGACTATGCATTGAAAGTAAGAAGAAAAAAAAAAGCAGCGTATGAATGAGAGCAGTACACAAATTTAAATTAAAAATAAATAACTTTTGAAAAACACACACACACACTACTATCCTGAAAGAATAATACATGAAGTAAGGGACCTAAAAAGGGGTCACGCGAACTTTAAGCTAAGTACAATTTAAAGTAGAAAAGAAAATGTGATACGACTTAATCTAAGTAAAAAAGAAGGATTTAAGGCATTCATGTACTTACTTAGGCTAAGCCGTTGCATATTTATAAGAAAAAACACATCAACCAAATTTGAATATATTACTTATTTTTCAGTAGTTAAATATTCATAGAGAATAAATTTACATATCGTTTTTAAAATGGAAGAAGAATGCGTTTCTCCTTACAAGAGATTTTTCTAATAATGTTAAGTTTAAAAGTTAATAAAGACTAAAACAACGTTTATAACATTTTAAATGTGTTACCGTGATTTAAATTGAAGAATTCAACTCGAATGAAAATTATTATAAAAAAAGTGAAAAGGCATTTTATGCAAATGAACGTTACCAGCGCAAAAAGACATACTTATAAATTAACGAAAGCCAGAAGTTGCATAAAGATGGGCACACAAAATAAGGGTCCAGTTTAGCATATTTACATTGTAAATTGAACGCCTACTTTAGAGTCAATTAACACGCTTCCACTTTAAAAGTTACTTTTTCTAGAAAAAAAAAGGTCATATTCAGTCAAAGCAGATCAAACTATACAGGACCAATATATTTTCCTACAAAAATACACTGGTTTGCGAAACCGAATCTTAACCCAGTTTAGCATTATAGGTACATGGTAAATAGAATCACCCCACATCCCTAAAAAAATTTTAAAAATTAATCTTTCTCAAAACTGACAAATTTCTCGAGTAAGCGAAGATTTTATGAGTTGAAAGCACAAAAACATTTACTTAACATTTTTTTAGAAATTTGGTGTTATCCGAACTTAGATTATCGCAAAATCAATTCTTTCAAATATTTCGTGCAAAATGTTCAATATTGTTGAAATCAAATATATATATATATATAAAATGACCAACTGAAACTAATTTTTGGCATTCAAGGTGTATTTTAGAAATCTTTATACTTGTGTGGTAAGATAGTTTCTTTTGAAAGGTTATTTTTAAACATGTTAATTGAAATAGAGTTTACTGTTTTCTGAAAGGGATATTTAAAAAAATTTAAATTAAAAAAATACAAAGATTAAAAAAACGAAAAATATATATTTTTAAGTAAAAAAGAGCATATCATACTATGAATGAAGCAATAATTTCTTCTTGTCTACTGGAGTTTTCGTAGTGAAATCTATGTTGCAATAAATTCCTTTCATAAAAGACAATGGTTGTTGGTGGCCGCCCCGAAGTCATCTCCTCAATGAATGAACGGAGATTATGACGTCTTTCGATGGTATTTGACAGGAAAGGGAAACCCGCCAAGGACCATTCACTTACAAACATGGGGGCTGGGGGCCACAATTACAGCAACAGGGGTTTGGCTGCCTTTAATTTATTAATGAATTTTTTTGTTTTAAATGGAATTTTCATACATTTTAAATGACACACGTATTTTTCATCTCAAAACATAAATGTAATTTTTAAAATTAATTCTGACTCGTTTTTACCGTTATCTTAATTTGTAGTTGTTTTTTTTATCAGTTATTATCGATAATAATAAAGTAAAAACTAGTCAAAATTAATAAAAATGACGTCATCCAATAATAAAAATTGATAAAAGAAACTTATCTTTTATTTTTATTTTCATAAGATGACGTATTGTAAACCATTTTATTATTTTTGGTTTTGACTTATTTTCTTCATATTAATGTTATTTTTTTAATTTACAAGTTGAAGGAAAATAATAATAAAAGTAACTTATATCAAAATATTTTTAAAATATTTCATTGAATCAAATCACCAAATAAACTTTTTAAAGTATCCCCCTACCAAGAAGAATAAAAATGAAATGCTTTAAATTTGGTGGAAATTTTCCTACAATTAAGTACTATTGTAGAAACCTTCCTTGGTATATTTTTGCAGTATAATTTATTTATGGAGAAGGAGAAACAGTTTCAGAATAATGACAATAGATTATTCAACACAAGAATTTAAAAAAAAAATGTTATTACTCAGTACATTAGGAATCTTGTATCACAACTTTTAATATTACAAAAAGCAACTACAAAAAAATCAATATATCTAGAATCCACCAGTTTACCAGCAGAAAGAAAATTGAGGTTTAATATAAATCACTTAATAGCTGATTGATTTATACTGTGGTGAGATATTAGGTGTCATTAATATTTACTTTATATTATAATTACGCGTTGGCGTTGCAATATATAGTTATGTTTAATTAATTGATATGTTGCTTACCTTAAACAGGAACGCAGTCAATTTTTTGTAAGATCCTAAAAAATAAAAATAAAAATAGTTTAATTCAAACTGGAAAAACAAATGTGTGTGTAAACAAAGACAAAAAATATTAATGTCAAGAGGCCAAATTTAACATTGATGGGCCTAGTGCATAACATTTCTCTTGGGAACCTTCTATTTTTGTATTTAGCCATTATTTTCAAACAAATCAAAACAAAAATGAAACATTCGTAAAATCCTATATGGATTACTAATCTATGTCTATGTAATATAATAAATCCTCAAACAAGTTTAGTCAAGATATTTTACTTATTTACCCCCCACCCAAAGAAATATATTCAACTATTGGAAAACAAACATGGAGTTCCTAACCGTCGAAATTGGACAATTTTGATGGAACTGATTTTGACACTTCGCCGTCTTTTTCAAATACTGGAATATTCTGTTTTTCTTTCATGAATTCTCTTATTTCTATTTATTCGTGAAAAGTTCACACCCGCGCGCACCTGATGTAAAAAATGGCGCAAACATTCAAGCATTTGAAAACGACGGTGCACTGATTGCATTGACGTAAGTGCCCAAGTACTTTTAACTACTTTTCAACCAAGAAGTCATCAAAGTACATGAGTAATTTTATTTTTGCTGAGGAGGAGTGAGAATGTATAAAAAAAAAGAAAATAATAAGCTGACTGTCAAAGAAGAATTTTTGATAACTCTTCCGCCTGGCGGAAATCGTTGCTTCTCGTCTGGCTTCGTTTCCCCACCAAGTTGGGAAATGTATTTCCAGTATGTAGTGGATAAGCACTACACATGATGAAGATAAATAAACACATATATCTGCAGGAAACTGTCCCTAAGTATTCGGACAACCGCCTGACTGATGCATATGTTACAGACCTGCCATGGTTTAGGAATTCTCAGGAGGGAGATTTCCTAAAAAAAGAACATTTTCAATTCTAGAAGCTCTAAAACAGTTTCAGTGTATTGAAAACCTATCTTAACATAATTTTAAACCAAAATGCGGTAGGCTTGGTAGGTCTGCAAATAGGAGGGAAACATTTTTTACAGGCATATTTTTTTCAATGCAGGAGATCGTACAAATTCATTACATGTGGGGTGGGGAGTCAGCACTTGGCTTCGAAATGCGGGAGACTTGATAGGTCGGATGTTGCGCCGAATCGGCGAAATTACCTTAGCGATTTAAATTGTATGTATTTACTAATTTTTTTGTAACATTTTTTGATTGTAAACAAAAAATAAGTAAATACTGTACGTAGTTTTAATTTGATCAAAGGTGTATTTAATCAAAACAAGGATAAAAAACAACTATTTTTTTTTTTACAATCAAAAGTTTATGTAATCAAAATGAAATCAGACTTTTTTTTACAAAAAAAAATAAGTAAATACGTAGTTTAGTCGCTAAGGCAATTTCGCCGATTCGGCGTAACGTCAGACCTACCAAGAGTCCCGCATTTCGAAGCCGATTCGGCATAACACAAAATATATTCACATTGACGGACGAATTAATTCGTAAAGTGAAGTCGCAGATCATTGAAGTCCTCCTTTTGTCAAACATTTAGATTGTACACTAAGCTTTAAAATCTACTATAATAATAGGCCACGTCTATTTGTATATTTATTTTTTGTCTGTAACACCCAAAAATAAAGTGAAAAGGGGTGATGAGTACGTATATCAGTGTGCTGATATAAGAATGTTGTTCATTCACTACTGAAATGTTTTTATCTAATTCCTTTCATTTTTACAGTTGGTGTCAAAAGGACAACAAAATATCAATTTCATGTATGCCATCATTCTTTACGGCCATGTACCCTAGTGTATAACAATTTATTGGATAAAACCCATGAATATGAAGAAATACTCTATCATATGCTTATACAACTATATTAGAAGACCTTGGTAATCGATGACATCACCGAATAAATAGATAAACAAACTTGAACTCGTAGGTTACAGTTTAATTTCACTGTAAGTCATAATATAAAATTTGGTCAATGTAATAAACAAACATCTCTGTCGTCTGCATTCGAAGATTTTCTCTCGCTCGAATTGACCAATCACAGCGTAACGCACGGAGATCGCGACAAGCGTATTAATAGTATAGATTGCAAACCGGTCTCTAACCGTAATAAACAGAATAGTCAGATTTTTAAAAATTAGCTTTAGAAGTCAACAGAGATTCGGTATCTACCCTTGGGATTGGAGGAGAGGGGCGAATACTACCATCATTTTTCAAAGAATATGCCAAATGCGAGCGAGCTAACATTTCTCTGGATGAAATACGAAACAAAAACTGCTTTTTATTTTGACAGTATCAAATCAAATCGGCGTTAAAATGCCGCTGGCTATTGTAGTAGTAAAGATATTCCCCCGATCTGAAAGTAGAGCGTTCCTGTAAAAACACTTCGGAAGCCGAAATGGCGTAAAGCGAAGTAGCAATTACCATTAATTTATACGGGAAACTTTTTTTGAGCGTTCCTAGACCCACAAAATGGTGACGATGGTATGTTAGGCTGAGTCGTCGGAGGTTGTGGTGGTGGGACGTACAGGACACGACGGTGAAGGAGAGATAGGAAGAGGGTGCGCGCTGTTTCTATAACGACTCGCTGCAAAACACACGCTGAACGCTATTTTCGGTTGTCACCTTTTATCGTAAAAGCGAAAAAGTGGCGTAAACCGAATTTTCCAAAAGCGTGGCATACCCGTACAGTGTACTCGTGAAATGCACAATACGCACACGATATATTTTGTAAACACACTTAGAATAATGTTTGGTGAAAATTGTTATATTCTAAATGAACATAAAGTTTAATGTCTATTCAAAAGCACTCGACTTTATTTTGAAATCTAAGAAAATATATATATTCTTTTTTTTCAAAAGCATGACACAAAACATTTTTGAACTTGAAGCATTAAATCGTGACAATTTGAAAAGAAAATTACTTTGTGATGATTCAATAAATATATAGTTCAAATCCATGATCTCATTTGGTCCAAAGGTCATATTTAGGCCTTCCACAGGAACTAGGGCAGATTTTCAGCTAGTAAGAATGATTTGGTGAAATTATTTTCTCAGACGAACACATCTTTCCCTCTATATTTCTTTTTAAATACTGTTAAATTGGGCTCAGATAATTTCCAGAATTTCAACGATGGTCTCAGTATCTTAATTACTGGATTATTTTACTAGAATTAGAGCATAAATAAATGGCAAATGAATTGGCCACTCTTGGGATTCGAACTAGTTTCAATTTTATTGCTTTCTAGTCCGTGACCAAATCGTTGGATTACTTTTCAGACGGGCGTTTTCCCATTAGTGCTGGGGACATTTAAGAAGTTCCCTGGAGGTGGGAGACGCCATTTTTTTTTACCTCTGCCAACGAAGTTAGAAGAGGTATAATGTATTCATTCGTGTCTGTGTTTGTTTTTCAGCACAATATCTCCAAAAGCTCTCAATAAAAATTTGTGGAAGGGTGGGAAATGGGCTATTGGAGAAGCAGTGATTACATTTTTGGGAGGATGCAGGAAAGTTTTCCTCCCCTGCATCGTAGCTATATACACACACACACACACACACACACCACACAATATCTACAAATGTTTTCAATGAATTTCATTGACATTTTGTTGAAGGGTAGGCCATGGGCTAAGGAAAAATGTATTAATTTTTTAGGCGGATCCAGGAATTGTTAAAAGGTTACCTCCCCTGCACCATAACTATTAGTGAACTGATTTCCATCCAGTTTTAGCAACAATGGGGCTAATGGAGGTATGCGCCATCCGAGTGCTTTATACTTCGATTCGCTTTAGGATATGGAGAAAGTTCATAAACCTTTAAACGACATCTTTATAGTCACTTTGAAAAAATATCTTAACCACTTTTACGATCGAAGAAAAGTCAAATTTCAAAAGAATGAAATAACGGTTGGTATCTGCAAACATTCAAGTATTAAACGACCAACTCGTATGTCGATATCAGAGATGGAAATTGGGGGGTACGGCGTATACCGACTTCTCAATGTCCTGGTTTTGTGTATATTCAATGTCTATTAATTGGCACATGGTGTTTTAGATAATAATAACCGACTCATAACATCAAGCGAAGGATACATAGAGGAAACTGGTGATGGGGGTAAGGCGTATACCTACTTCCCAATTCCCAGGTTTTAAGTATGTTCAATGTCTACTAATGGAGATTATCGTATACCTAGTTCTTTAAAAAAAACAGCCTTACCGTATACCTAGTTCCCAACAACCCATTTCCATCACTGGTTTATACCACCTCCTGTATTTTTAAAGAACTGATTTAAAGATAGAGTTGCCAACTATTGCCTAGATTTAGTGGGGATAGGAAAAAAATATGTAAAAATCATTGATGCTACCCAGGAAATCAAGTAATCCTGGTATTAACTTGTACAGGTATTGAATCAAGGTACCCATAAAATGTGCCCCGAACCACGCAGCTGTAGAGGCTCGCTTCACTCACAGGATCGCTACGCTCGCTAGAGCAGGCAGCCCTGCGTGCCCTCATCTTTGTTTTCAAGCATCACACCACTGGGTACAGAGGAACAAAAAAGTTGGGAATCTCTCATATATACGGAGAAGAAATAATGCGTCACACATGTGCAGAGATTCTAGAGTGCATAAGATTTAGTGCATTTCGGGTATCAAATTTATTCACGAACAGATTTCGGTGAGAGGCTATCGGGTGCTATCAAGGCCAACACCGAATCCTCATTTTTTTATCGCCATTTTGAAAGGTGGCACCTCATTTGTTTACGTCGACGAAGAAGAAGAAGAAGAAGAAGAAGAAAACTGTGGGACAGTACTTGAGCTAAAGTTCTCACATCGCAGCATGCACGTCTCCGTGTTATTTTGGCTCGTGTGACTCAGTGTCTAAGTAAAGGAAGAGATCCCCATCTTTAGTAAATTAATATTAGGACAGGCGACATACGTGCTGGTAAGGAAGACATTAGACCAGTGATTCTGAACGTGGAGCGCATGCCCGACAAGGGAGAAATTTTAATATATCGGGGCAATTTGGAATTTGGGCTTGAAGAGCGAAAATCGTCCCGTGGCTCAAAACTGAGTCGTCCAAAAAAGAAAAAAAAAAAACAATAAAACAAACTAGATGTCACAAAACGAGGAGACTTACGACTGAAGCTAACTAAATTAGAGCCTGAAATCAAGACCATTTGTAGTAAATATCAGTCTCAAGGGTTTCACTAGATTACCAAACTTGAAAGTTTGAATGTTATATTTGTAGAGGATATTGTAAATTTAAAGTAGCATTATTATAGCATGTCATACTTAATGAAAACAAATTTAAAACTTGATATTAATATTTTCTGAAATTTCTCGTTGACTTAAAAACTTACAATTTTGTTAAATTTCTGAATTTAATATATCATAATACCATTTCAACACCAAATTTGTTTTCTGGGGGACATCAGATTTTTTTAGGTGGGACATGGACTAAAAAAAAAGTTAAGAACCACTGCATTAGACCAATTAACAATGTTGCTAAAAATGGTTGGCTCAAAAATCTGTATTTACTAAGACAGATCACACCAGACCAATTGTTAAATTTGCGCCCCTCACAAAAGTAAAATGTTTAAATGGTAGGTCTGATTGCGCCCCCAGAGCTCCGGTGCTCACCTCCCCGCAGTTGCAATATAATAATTATAATATAATAAGCAATATCTTTCCCCACTCTATGAAAATACCAACTAATGCATTGATAGCGTACATTTGAGGGAGATTGCTAGAAAGGTTGGACTCTCAAGGGTGTAAGTACGGAAGCGATAAACGGTAGCTACGGGTAGCATCCGGAATTCAGTGTTCCTTCATACTTTAAAGGTTGTTTTGTTGTTATCAGCGAATAGCTGGCAACGGGGCCTCCAAAGAAGGATGACGGCTTGGAAAGTGTTGTCAGCCATGGGTTCTCCCTACTTAGTTTTGGCAATTGAATATCCTCTCCATAAACCAGTCGGGGGTGGGTGGGTTAAAGTGATCCTAGGCATCCCCCGTAGAGTGACCATTTGAACATCCTCCACCGCGCGAGTTTTATCAATTGAGAATCCTCCTCAGTAAAGGGGGGGGGGTTATTGTAAACCATCGTAATTTAGAAAATTAATTAATTGTATTAATAAAATGTGAAGATATTGTTCACTCATATGAATACGTAAATTGTTAAATGCTTCTAAAGAAGATATTGTGTGATAAATGCATTATCTCCAAATGTGTCACGCTACATCATTTTTTTGCTGGCATCCTTTAAAAAGTCGCTTACATCCACTCTTCTCTTTAATTCTGGTCTTTTGATGTTCTAATCACTCGCACCAGCGTTACAAACTATTTTGAAATCTTTATATCAAAAATTGAGGAAAAGAAATCCAAAAATATCTAGTTGTTACAGAAAAATATCTAAGAAATTATCCAAAATTAAGGCGAAAAAATATCTAGATATCAGGGCATGAACTTCAAATATCTAAAAAAAAAATATCAAGATTTAGCCAAAATAATCTAAAAATATCTGAGCCTCATCAAAAAAGAATCTAAACTGATATCCGATATCTAAATGCAATTTCTTATATCTAAACGCAACCAGAAATATCTAAATTCAGATATAAAATATTTAAGTTGGCAACGATGAAAAAATGGTGAAAGGGATAACTTGAAGACCCCCTCCCCCAACCAATCTAGCGTGAGGGGGGGGGTGAAGATGTTCAAGTGATCCACTCTTTCTTCCTTACAAAACAAGTGACAAGCAAAATGACATTTCATTTCATTGAAAAATAAACCAGAAAACCTATTATGTATTTGTTTCATGTTGTCATCAATTTAGGCGGCAAAAGTAGCAAATACCCAATGATAGCTGACAGACAACATTAGATACACAGCTATACACATGGCCCGACTAAGGACCCCACCGACCCCGAGAAAGAGGTGTTAGAATCGCGACACTGCAACCTAAGGTTTCATTGAGAAACAGGTGGACAGTACGAAAGAAACAAGAAAACTAGCAAAAAAGAAAAGGGAGAAACAAGAGAAAATCAACGTCACCAATGCAACAGTATTGTTGTATGTTAACAATGAATGATAACTGGGATCATTCATAGCATCAAGCTCCCGCGTTTTGTCACATTTTACGTAATAATAGAACTCACTATTCTCTTTCCTTTCTCTTCTTATGACATGAACCTGATCTGCTTGACTCAGTGTCTTATTAGAGGAAGGGAGGGAACAATTGTCTATTCTAATGTCAGATGAAGAAATGTGCAACATGAAGACGCAGCTTAAAATAAGGGTTCAGAAACAAAAACTGACATAAAATTAGACTAGCTCGGCGATTTTTCGGACCCTGTCATACTGAAATGAATATTTCTTTTTAGCAGCTTCTTCAATTAAATAAATATAATTGATGACAAAAGAAACGCATACAAATATTATAAAAATAAATTAATCTCTTTTTTATATACAAAAAATAAACCCTCCTCACCTCACTTACAAAACAAACGTCAACAAAACGAGAAATAACGAGGAATTTCAAAATGTTTTGTAGAAAAGTTCCTGTTCGAAAGTTATATTTAAAGATATTTTTAAAAGATCATATTTATTATATGATTAACAATTTCGCTTATTAGTTGCGTAAAATGTACATTACAGTAAATGCATAAATAATTCATCAAAGACACAATCTATTTTTAGATGCGCTACGCTTCTCTAGCAGCGATCGTTGTCACAGTCGACATATCAGCATATCGGACGTAACTTTTTAAGACGTAAATAAATAATGTTTGTTCTTTTTTTTTAATCAGTTCTCAAAATGAAACTGACGTGAGGTTGCGTTCGTCTTTTAAGAGTTAAACATTTTTTTACATTTCTCATATCGCGGTGTTTATTTTTTAAACATTTAACTGAACTCGTGTTTAAATAGCGCATCTATGGTCTGACTTTCAGGCTTGTCTACATACAAATGCATTGCTGATTATTTACCAAGCTTACCTTAGTAAAGCATAGGGCCACAAGTCTCGGACTCACTAATGGTCTGTGAGATTAGCTGCCTAACCATTGCCCTACAGCGAGGCGACCACATAAACAAACATTTTACTAAGGAAATGTGTCACAATGAAAATAAATCAATGATCTAGTAGTTGAGAGAAAAATGTCGGTACATGTAGGGAAGGTGGTCCCGAGTTTCACACCCTCGCACATTCGATGTTAAAAACGGCGCACAAATAAAAACAATTTAATAATTTAATTTATTCAAAGCAATAACAATATAATTTATGTATATACTTGTTTTCTTTCATGAATTCTCTTATTTCTTTTTTTTGCGCCGTTTTTAACATCGAGCGTGCGAAGCTTTATAATCGGGACCACCTTTCCCTATATTGTGCCAAAATGTCATCCAATCAACTGATTTTTTGTTCAGAGGATCCACTGAAATTTTGTCACTTAACTATTGATTGACTAATTGGAAATGTTGCTTTTCGTGGTCGTTTGCTGTTTATTTCAGTGACATAACAACAAACGACTGCGAATACGTATTCAATGAAAAGTAATTTAATCGGAATTATAGTAAAGATGACCGACAAGTTATAAAATGTAGCAGTTCTTTAAAAAAAAACAAAAAAAAAAACGTCCTTGTGAATAGTTCTGTGCTGCATGGGGGTGGGGGGCAAGAGTTTAATGTTTGTAATTGCCAACGCGAATCCAAATTTCGTTTGGAAGAGAGAGAGAGAGAGAGAGAGAGAGAGAGAGAGAGAGAGAGAGAGAGAGAGAATTAATGAAATGTAACCCGGTGATTTTTAAAAATTACTAATTCCCATGCCGACGTCTTGTTTGTGTTTTTAATGGAATCACTTCTGTTTTTGATTTTAAAATAGTTCGAAATAAGCCATGCGTGCAAATATTTCCATGCTTATTGAAAGAAAAAGTGTAGCTCTTGCATGTGTATGTGTGTAGGTATTTGTGCATGTGATTTCGCATATAACATTACAGACCTCCAAGATTTATAGTAGAATTACGCAAGGACGTAGAAGTAGGAGCAGGTTTGACACTGGAACAGCCAGGCCTGTTTTAGTTATTGTTTTGTTACGTTCATAGTTAATATATCTTAGAATAAATATAACTTAATATACGTTCTTCACCACAAGTGCAAAACTGAAAAGTGAGCCTTTACTTACAGCCCGACGCCATTAGGGATTTGAGCCCGAGACATCAGCCAACTATGGACGTAGCTGCTGTTCTGCTAATTTGTCAAGAAAGTATCATTATTATAATCGCTCTTCAAATATGCGTGCTGGATTGTCGTGCTTGAAAATGTGTGATTATGTGACCGTAATAAATGAACCAGCTAAACCTGCCCATTATTCATCTTTGTTGTTTTTAAAGATGAAGATATTTAAAACCTTTTGGAATCCATAGCCTTAGGGGCGGATTAAGAAAGAATGCGTTCAGGAGACGACGATGACCAAAGCATTCTACACTTTTCTTTTAACGTGTAAATAAATAATGTGTGGTCTGATTAACACGTAAAGAATTAGTCTTACTTCTTTCAGCTCAACTCGGCTGCTCCCGTGTCGCGCGACACGTAAGACAATGATTTGTCTCCATTTCTCGAACGGTCCATGGAGACCAGAGCATTGTTTGTAGCAATTATGTTGTTGTTTTTTTTTTACTGGGCCGTGGTGATAGTCCAATGATCACAATGAACTGTTTTACAGGGCTAAAGGGCTCCAACCGCCCCACTACTTACCCATAGCTGGGGAGGAGGGGGGATTCGTGCCTTTCCGAAAGGCATTAAAGCCCCAGCCGAAGTTTGAACTTGGATCGCCTATTCCATTCTCCGTACTGTCAACTGTTAGTCCACACCGGACTCCGTACTTGCTTCTTTGTGTTGGGTAACATGTCTCAATTCTTTTACTAAACCGTAGATCAGTAGAAACACGTTAATAAGTCCAAAGTTGCATCTCGGGCTAAATTTGAAACGCAGTAGTTATTTATTTCACTTGAAACTAGAAATAATTCGAGGAGCGTATACCTTTGGCAACGCTACTGTCACTAAAAATTGAAAGAAAATCAGTTCCCAAATAGTTACGATGCATGGGAGGTAACTGTAAAAAATAACTGGATCCACTCCAAAATTTAATAAATTCTTCCTTAGCCCATGGCCTACCCTTCGACAGAATGTCATTAGAATTCATTGAGAAATTTTGGAGATGTTGAGTGAATACATAAGTGTATAAAAAAAAATATGAAAAGATATCTCTCAATCGACAAAAATTCTTGGATCGACCCCAAAATTTAACCAATTCTTTCTGGAATTCAACTAAAAAGATATATGACCGTTCGGGGGAAAAGGTTGAAATGTTTTGATTCTCCAAGATCAGATTGCAGTTAAAATTTTACTCCAAACAAACACCACGAATTGAGTTTCTAGACGGCGAGGGAAAAAAAATGCAACTTTATCTTAAAATTATGGATGTTGGCTTTTGGTGGGGAACTAACGAAAAAGCCCCGTAAATTGTTTATGGCTTGAATACTCTTGCGCTTGGATGTACAATAAGAACTTGTGTCAATCATGTGTAAGGGCGGGAAAATTTACGTCTGAAGATTTTAATGGAAGAATTCATTCAACTGTGATTACTTATCAGTAATTTGTATTTAATGAATTTGGTCATTAATCTTGGCTATTTACTCGACGAAACACCCCGAGGCGTTACGTGTCAGACGTTAAAGAATCTGTGTGTGTGTGTGGGGGGGTTCACAGGCATAATTTATTTAAACACGATGGATAAAGAAAAAAATAACAAAAACTCATCATTATTTATGTACTAGTTTACCAATGCCGTCCCAAAAATGACGGCTATATTTAAATAAGTTTGCGATTGCATTGTACTTATAAAATACCAAAAACATTATGTTGCTCTGCATTTTCTTGTCTATGTTCAACCAGAATGAACCCGGATTTTTTACGCATTTGCAAAAAAAACAGTAAGTAAGGGAGACTACTCGATATTTAGCATTTAATAGTTAATTTAATAGTTATCTCCCTTGACAAAAATATCGACATACACGTGACGTATTGTATAGGGTGTCCCGTAAGAATGTCCTTTCCGACCCGTTGTAAGGGGAGTAACTTTGTGTTGACTAGGCTGAGAGACGTCGTATTGAGGTCTGGGAATTCTGTTTCAATACAAAGTTACCCCCTTGCAACGGGTAGGAAAGGACATTCCGACGGGACACCCAGTATAAATAAATCACGTACACACACATATATATATATATGAATGAATGAATGAATGAATGGCTTGGCTTCGCGAACGAAGATGTTGGGGATGGTTTTCCACGGCATTTGGACCATAGACGGCGGGGCCAATGTGCGGAGTAAATCTCCAGCCTGAGCAGTGTAGTTTTAAGATGAAGTGCGACTTGCCCAGGGTCGGCCCACCCTTTAAACCGAGGGTTAAGCTAGCTACGGGGGTCTGTCGCACCCTTGCGGGGATGTTCCGACAGTAAGTAGCCCCTTGGGCATGTATACAGCAAACGCAACATTTATTCCATGATTACATGCAAAGGTCCGTACTACATTCGGTTTGTAGGCGTTAGTCAAATACCCTGAACTTTTGGGCAGAACCATGTACCTATAACACCCTGATACGTATAATTACCTTACAGTGAATTTTACGATTAAGCATCTCACTCCGGATTTTAAAAAAAACCCAGCTAGATAGCACACAATTGGCAATAATAAATACTGTAATCCATTGATATGTGCGGTTAATAAATCCTCGATAGACACCACATATATCAAAACCGCATTATTCAGTTAATAATCAATGGATATAATGAATCCTGGAAAATAAAACAAACAATTTAGATTCATGTATATTATTACATCCCCCAATTGTCTCCCTTAGTTAAACCCTACTCAATTGCCTCCCTTAGTTGATCTCTAATGTAATAAGTAATAAGGATATAAACAAGCCCCGCTGCTGATTGTTACACATTTTTATGTCATATTTCAAGTTGAATAAAGCCATTATTTATGGTAAATATTTTGTTCCACCGTTTTCAAACATTTTTGAACCGCACTAATCAAATTTTATACCGTAAACATCAAGGATGGTCACAATAATCTTTTGCGCACTAACCAAAACCGCACATATCAAAGGATTACTGTATACTGTAATGTGCCCAAAATTATGACATGACCTGGA